>JAVJGI010000036.1:20891377-20901929 GCA_035590275.1 Ibycter americanus | reverse complement strand
GCCCCCCGCCTGAGGGGCCAGGGCCGCGTCCCTCCCTGCCGTGCAGCCCCCCGGGCCGAGGGGCCGCCGGGGCCGGGGAGGGTTGTGTGTGGGAGGCAGGGACGCCGGAGCCCAGCCCGGCTTTGTCCCTGACAGTTTCCTCTTCTGAAACGTGAGGAAATGGCAGCAGCGACAACCGAGCCGTGGCGCCTGCGGGGGCTGCTCCCTCGGCCGCCTCTGCCTGAGCTGTGCGCAGGCCGACAAAGTTCGCCCCTTGCTGAGGCGACCGAGGGGGAAGGCTGTTTAGCCACCCCTTGCCTCAGCGGTTTGTTAAACGAGTTAATTTACTTTTTCTTTCTCTTTACGAAAGCCCATCACCAGCCGTAGCTGAGGCAGTGGCCGGGCCCGCAGGCCTGGTGCAGCGCACAGAGACGCTGCCTGGGGGTCATCCACGTCGGGGGACAGCAGGCCCGTCCGCGCTGCTCTCAGCTCTGTCTTTTAACCAGAATAAAATCCTGTGGGAGCTCTATTCCAGCTGCTCGTGCCAGTTTGAGACGCCCAAGCCGTCGCCAGAGTTGGTAGTTCAGGATTTTAGGGGTGTGCGGCTCAGCTGTGAAGCAGGCCTGCTCAGTGCTGGTACGGCCGCTGCAGGAGCGCTGCGCCCTTAGCAGCGGGTAACCCCAAAGTGCACCCCTAAGTGCACACAGGCGAGAGACGGGCACCTTCAGCAGAGCGCTTTTAATTCCTAGTCGGAGTCGTCTTGTGTCTGGCACAATCTGACCTCAGCGGATGGCGCTGGGGCATGAGGAAAGCTGAAGCGGTGTGCTCGGACCCCGGCAAAGCTGTGAAACAGAAACCACCGTAAAATCAGTTGGCAATAAAACAGCCATCTGGGCGTCCTGGTTTCAGCTGGGATAAGAGTTAATTGTGTTCTTAGTAGCTGGTGCAGTGCTGTGTTTTGGGTTTGGGGTGACAACGATGTTGATGGCGCACTGATGGTTTTGGTTGTTGCTGGGTAATATTTATATTAAGTTAAGGAGTTTCCAGTTTCTCAGGCCCGGCCAGCAAGAGGGTTGGAGAGGCACAGGACATTGGGAGGGGACATGGCCAGGACAGCAGACCCGATATAGCCAAAGGGATATTCCATACCATATGACCATTCCATACCATATATATATATATAACCTGGGGTAAGAAGAAGGAGCGGGGGGACATTCAGCGTTACAGCATTTGTCTTGCCAAGTAACCGTTATGTGTGACGGAGCCCTGCTGTCCTAGGGATGGCGAAGCACCTGCCTGCCGATGGGAAGTGGTGAATGAATTCCTTGTTTGGCTTGCTTGTATGCATGGCTTTTGCTTTACCTATTAAACTGTCTGTATCCCAACCCCCAAGTTTTCTAACTTTTACTCTTCCGATCCTCTCCCCCATGCCACTGTGGGGGGAGTGAGTGAGCGGCTGTGTGGTGCTTAGTTGCCAGCTGGGGTTAAACCATGACACTGGGAAATAAGGGGACAGAAATTTTTTAACGCGCTTTTTGCAGATGCAGAAAGGTATTGACACAGTTGTAAGGCACATTACTGCACTTCCCTATGTGGCTTTGAGTCATGCAACTGGAATGTTTGTTTTTGGTTTGGTTTCGTTTTTGGTGTTGGTTTTTTTTTTTGCTTTCCTGTGCATCAGCTGACTTGAATTAGCCTTTGGAGCCAATATGCCAAAACACCTTCTCTTGCCAAAAAGTTCTGAAGTATTAACTTGGAAGTTCTGTATCATGCATTACAGCTTGACTCTCTTCATTATTTTCCAGTGCATCCACTTTGGCAGAGTCCGCTTACAATTCCTGGAGGCACCCGGCAGTCTCCTATCAATATTCAGTGGAGAGACAGTGTTTATGACCCCTTTCTGAAGCCTCTGAAAATCAGCTATGACCCAACGACGTGTCTTCACATCTGGAACAATGGATATTCGTTCCTGGTTGAGTTTGATGATTCTACTGATAGATCAAGTAAGCAAAACTCAGAAAAATCTATTTAATGTCTTATTAATGCTTAGACAGGAGAAATATTTGTATGATGTAAAACCTCAGGACAAATGTTGAAAGTGAATGTACATTAAAAGAATGCTTTAGCTAAATGTGGGTTTACAGTGATGGGAATTGCAGTGCAGAAGTTGTATCTAAGCCTCACTTTTACTATGTATTTATTACCATGGACATTGTGCACAAATCCTCTTTTGTAGCTTGAAACTTACTCTTATTGCATAAGCCCTAATGCCCTGCCTTTTGATTAGGTCTTGTAATATCACGGCTTTGTCTACATGAGTCAATCTTCAGTCATACATATTTGTATCTACTTGATTTTAAATGAGATTCCATCATTACACTTTAATAAAGTAATCTGCCACTTAGCTCTTTTGCAGTGTCAGCAGATATATTTAATGCATTTGAAATAATCAGCAGGAAAATGACTTTCAGTTGGAAAGCATACCTACTTATCTCAATAAGCTTTTGGAGAATTAAATAATACTGAGCTGTTACCATTGGGAGCAGTTGCCTGTGTTCCTGTTGTTTTAGTATAAGCAGGAGTAAATGCATGTGAAATCACATTATGCATTCCAGCCATTCAATGTGAGTAAGCACTCTGACTTGAGCAGGTAAATCTTTTTTAAATGCTTAATAGGGTCAAGTGACTTAAAATCAAGATATTGCTACCAAATTCCAGATTTTCTGTCCATTGTTCCTTTCAAAAGTTGACTTTACCAAAGGATATTCCTGGCATGCATGAAGAAGATATTTTGTAAAGGGAGGTGAACTGGTAGCAGTTGGTCAGGGATATTGTGAAGCATGTGATTCGTGTTGATTACTCAAGTTGTCCTGACGGGAAAAATTGAGGGACCCTGGGCGAGTTTGAACCTGTTCGATTAATTTATGTTTAAGCTGACTGCTTATCATGAGAGATGCTAGAACTTTGTAAGGGATTTAATAATGTTCTTGGGAAGGAAGCTTTCAGCATGCTAATAAACAAATGCTTCATCTCCGTGATACCAGTATTTTGGGTTGATGTTTCGAAAGAGGTTGATAAAACAATGCAGCAAAAATGGTAGCGGTGGAATGCACAGAGCTTTCAGAAGCTTGTGTGATGTTTGGGCTTTGGGTTTTTTTTTCATTTTTATTGTTTATAGCTGGTCACCCAGAATAATAGTTTCCTGCCAGACAATATTCTTGCCCTCATTTGTTTGAGCACTATTGTATGTAATGAAGAGACTGAGTAGTCCCCTTCTGTTTTTACAGTACAAACTGCAATTGCGTTAGTGAGGTGGGATTAGAGGATAGACTTAAGATGGAGACATTGCTTGTTAGCTCATCAGTGATTTTAACTTACCAACTTTAGATCAGTTTTGCTTTTAATTTAACATTCTTTTACTTTACGCAGCTGTACCCCCCCTATCTGTTGAGGATGCATTCCTGAAAAGCATAGTGGTTTGCAGTTTGATCGATAACAAAGTCTTGCAGGAGGTTAAGAAATACCCACCATCTAAATACACAGGGACGGTTTTTAGAAGCAAGCATGGAATCATCAGGACTGTCAGATTCTATTAGAGGGGTGCTGGCCTTTCAGAGCACATCACAACTCTGAAAGATCTTACTGACTTCATCTGTAAGACTGAACGCTTTGGTAGATGCTTAAGTGTGAGCATTCTTGCTACCTCTTTCTGGATGGCTGCCTTTTCATCATCGTCATCTTCCTCAAATGAATTGAAGGGTGATGACAGCTAGCAAAGGATGGCATTCATCAGTCAGTGACAGGACTCCAAAATGACAGATCACAAAATGTTGCTGTATAAATGGCCAGGTTATCAAGTGCCTACTTCTCTCCTTCCACCTTTCTCTCTTTACTGTTTCTATTTCTGATTTTTCTTTCTGCCAGCTTCTGTCTAACAGTAATAGAAATCCAGAGAAGGAGGCTTATGAATAAACAAACAACCAAAAAAAGCAAGAAAATTGAAACAGAAGATGAAAAAGACAGAATGAAACGTGCACCCAGGATAGACAAAAATGCCCAACTTCTGAGATGAGGCAAACCAAGACTGGGGCAAAAGATGAAGGTAGTGCTGCTATGGGGTTTTTGCTTATGAGCAGAGGAGGAGGATGAAGAACGAGGGTGTGGGGAAGGTATGTACAGATCGTGGTCCTGTCTGTGTGCATGAATGCCATCTGCTGCAAGGAAATGAGACTGAAACAGAACCAGGGCTATAATAAAAAGCTGATGTGATTCTTTCCCTGGTTGTTGTTAGAGCTCCTTTAAACTTCTGTTTTGTTTTGAAACTGTCAAGAGTGGTAAACCGAGAGGAAATGAAATGGACAGAATGCTTGTAAAGGGACTGTAAGCTCCTGTTTGTTTCCTGTCACTTTCTAGCATCCACTATAGGAACCCGATTTTCTGCATATATGTTCCTGTGCCTAACTTTACACATGAGGCAAACATTCAAGTGAATGTGATTGTTAACATGAATGTAGTCACTTGTGGGTTTGCATCATCACATAATCAGGAATGGATAGTGTTAGTGTGCAGAAACTTTAATTCTGAAAGACTTGGCAGCATGGGCCACATCTTTATCCCATCCCTGAAGGTTACCTTTCTCCATTGTGATTTTTTTAGTGATGGTCAGTATTGCATTTATGCTAAGAGGTCAGCAGCAGTGGATGAAAGAAATTAAATATCAATTTGCATAGCTTGTTTTAGCTTACTTTTTTATCACAAGCAGGCCTATCTAGTTAGAATTTCAAAACTGCTGGCTGGCTTTCAGGGAAAAAAAAAAGACAAGAAAAGCTCTTAATGCCTCTCATTGTTTTCTCCTTAGCATTAAAGTGATTAACTTTCAAGAAGTAGTGTTGGGATTATGTACTTTATCCAGTGGTTTGTTATAAAATTGAACCATGATGTACAGTTAAGTAAAAGTCAACAAATGGGTCTCTACAGCTACATATTTGTTGTTAGCCCTTTGGAAGTAGTTATGGTCTCTCATTTACCAGATGCTGTGATTTAGTAACTAGCAAGAAGACTTTGCAGGATGTTCCTGGTTCGTTCAGGAGGAAATGAGTAAAACCCAACAGTACACAGAAAACTAGATGTGGACTTTTTCATTCGTGTATTTGCAAAATGATGAGAGGCCTTCGGAAATCAGGAGGGCAGGCTGAATGTTTGCCTTTACTCACTAAAAAGTGCATTAAAGTTTCCAGAAACTCACAATCTTGCCCATAGGCAGACTGTATGTTTAAATACTTTGTGGAGTGTAGCTTGAACAGTTTACAGTAGGCACAATATGAGCATATTTCTGACTGGGCAGGAAATTGTTTAACATTGGTTATGCAATCTGAAAGCTGTGCCGAAGCACAATAGTATGTTTGGATTTTTGTAACTTGAAAAAAAAAAAAAAAAAAGCGGAGTTGAACATCTGACAAAATGTACTAATTTTGCTGGCAAAATTTTGTTCTTGAAGCCTTGTATCATCATGGAAAATTTCAACATTTTTCATAGGTACTGAGGCTTTGCTGGGATGTCATTTAATGGATGTATTCGTTGCTTTGTCTTCATACATGTTGCTTATGGTACGGCAGTTCTCGTGCTTGCTCAAAAAGGAGAGTATAGAACATAACATATAATCACCATGATTCTGGCAAACTTGATGTGAATTGGAAAAATAAATCGCTTGAGGGGAGATGAGTGAGGAGACTGGTTAGCTAATCTTCAGTCTGACATAGTTGATCGAGACTGCAGGGAAAAACAGTGATGTGTTTGCTTGAAGAATTTCGTCATAGCAAAGTGAAGTCTAAAAGTAGTGAAGCAATAGGGGACTGGTTCAGTTAAGATAGTTGTTCTACCTGATTTTTTTTCTTGGGGAAATTGACCTCAAGGAGCACCTTGCTGTGTTACTTGTCTGGACAATTGTAAGTCATGTTTATTAATATGTGTGTCTTGTTTTGTTTTTTAGTAATCGTTGGAGGTCCCTTGGAAAACCAGTACAGGCTAAAGCAGTTCCACTTCCATTGGGGAGCTATAAACGAGTGGGGTTCAGAGCACACAGTTGACAGTAAATTTTACCCAGCAGAGGTATGAGATAAAATGCTGAACAATGCAAATAACCTGTGGGTACTGGAGGCTAGGTCTCAGGCTGTCTGTGACTGTACCACATGCCAGAAAACTCCCAATTTGAAGAATTGCAGCTTAGTGTTAAGGATCAGACCCGGTAGGTGCTGCAGCTCATCTACTGTTTTATTAATAAGCTCATATTCACTGTGTTTTCTGGAGAAGAACACAGTCTTAAAACTGAACATTGGCCCCATTCCTGAAAGTTTCAGTCATGTTTTCTTCTCCCTGAATGTCCTCAGGGGTAGCTGCCGGACGAGCCATTGGCAGGCAGCAAAGTATCATTGCTATTCCAGCTCTGTCTGGATGGAGTGGAACAACTCTGCTTGTCCTCCCTCCTTTTAAGGGGAAAAGAACGAGGCAGAAAGCAGGCCAAGGGCACAGTCAGGTCTTAATGAATTCCCAGGTCCCAGCTAATCTGGTACAGATCCGGTGGACAGCAATATTAAGGTAAATGTGCAAGCTCAGATCTCAATTAAAAAATTTAAGTGCTTTACCTTTGAGTTGCAGAAAGCTAAAAATTCACGAGGTGTATGATCTGTTTTCTTGGAAGTACAGTGCGTGTGTTTCATCTCAGCTGCTGTCTCTAGTGGACCTCCAAGTTTCCCAGTCCTTGCTGCTTTAAAATCACTTTGTCTGTTGTTACTAAATGCAGAGAAAACCAAGTGCATACTAACTACTCTTTTTAAAAATACACTTAAAGAGAAAATAGAAAATTTAATTCTCACACCCATACCTGTAACTCAAGAAGCCTGGTCCTGCTTACCTTGTATACAGTAACTGTCTTCTGTATGTGAGCCCAGAGCCTTGGCTAATGTTGGGAAGTTTATTCCAGTTATCGACAGGTTTTTTTGTTTCATTAGAATAACGTACAGCAGAGTTCTATGGTAATTGTAGTGGTTATCATGATCACTGTATTTTCTGTTTTTGACTCTTCAGCAATTATTAAAGTAGCAAAACTTTTGTGCTTAAGTGACTACTAAGGCAGAAAGAGAGTCAATAAAAAGCTTGGAGCCAATGGGGAAAAATATAGATTAAGTTGCTTAGAGAGGAAAATGTGACAGGTATAAACACAGTTACATGCCAAAGGTGGAGAATTTGAAAAATGATTATTGCTGATTTTTGAGAAGATGTTTATTTCCTGTTAATGTGTTCATAATGGTGCCTGTCAGCTTGGCAAGATACTTATTAAACAGCAAGACTGTAGGACTAAGTTTTGGGAGTGGTGCTGGCTATCTATTTAATACAAAAAAACCCTTAATGGAATGCTTGTATTGGACTGTAAGCACTGCAGAGGAAGCTTATGTGTAGGAGAATGTTCTTTAGCAGAATAGCATGCTCTGGTCTTCCTGTTAAGAGATGGAAGAGTCCTTCAGTTCCAGGTATACGAAACTGGTTTTTGTGCCTTTAACTAGCATTCCTGTAATCAGTCTGCCACAGACAAAATCCCTTTCATATGTGTGAAATGCAGTTTATGGGTCTTTTATTTTTTTATTTTGTTCAAAAAAAGGGGTGGGGGAAGGGGGGAGTGGGGAGCAGAGGGAAAGTACCATAATTTTCTAGTAACATTTTGGCCCTCATTTTTGTTGTGTGTGATTTCTGAGGTAGCTTGCTGCAGTGTCTCAAATTGCCAAGGACTGCATGTAGCAAAGATCAAATGTCAAGTTTCTTGAGATTATTGTTGTGCTTTGTGCATGCGTTGATTTCTCATTCATTTATATTTCAGTTGCATTTAGTACACTGGAATGCTGTTGCATACCCAACTTTTGAAGAAGCTGTAATGGAGGGTAATGGCTTGGCTGTTATTGGAGTGTTTTTAAAGGTAATTCCACTTTGTGTAATAAGCTGTAATGATGCCTTTTTATTTTCATTTTGTTAAAACCGATTTAGGACAAAATACCTCCAGATGGTGGTTGTTTTCAAAAACTACTGGTTAAGGTAGATATGTAGAATGTCAGCTTAATGATTCTCTAACTCCTACCTGTCTTTTGCAGCTAGGAGCACATCATGAAGGGCTGCAGACACTGGTTGATGCCTTGCCGGCAGTTAAACACAAGGTAAGTATTTTTAACTGTCCCACCAGTTATCACTCAGCATAGCTAATGCAGTCTTTCAATATAAAGATTACTTTGAGAAGAGCAAAACACTAATAAGTGCTTTCTTCTTTAAATGTCAGCTGGGGGCCTGATTGACACCTTGGGTGAATTTTTTATTATCCTGGGCAGTGGGGAAGCTAATTTTTAAGGAGGAATTGTTTACTTTAAGGTTTCCAAACCTCTTGGTTAAAGAAACGATGCTCTTGAGATTGTATCCACTTAGAAAGGCACACACACGTTTACTGCCTGCCCTTCTGCTTCTATGAAAACAGGTGCTACTGGATTAGTTTTCATATGTTTTCTAACTTGAAGGAACTTTCTGTGCTGTGAAAAGTGGTAGTTTATTTCTTGTGGAATTAAGGCTTTCTGATTTTTGTCTGATCTTTGAGGAGGAGATGATTGTCTGCTTTTTTTAAACGCTGTAAATTTTGTGCTAGCGGAATGGGACTCTTTCTTCATAGCTGATTTCTGACTTGGGCCAGGAGAGGGAGCGCTGCGTCTCTGATAGAGCTCAGAAGCAGCTCATGTTCCTCCAGGTGCCCATTCGTTTTTGAAAGCACACACAAAAAATACACATCAAGAATTTTGCTGGCTTGTAAGTGCATGCAGTTGAAGTCGCTGTGCCATTATTTATAACAGTAAGGATTTTTTTATCCAAATAAAAAAATATTTATGGCAACGCTGTGAAAATTCTGTCAGATAAATGCCAAACAAGTCAGTTCAGTACCAAAAGACCTACAAAAATCTGTGAATATATATCCATTATGAGAATATAAAATTTTACAGCATATGAATTTGAAAGAAAAAAAAATCAGGATCTTAAAAAAAAAAAGGAAAAAGGTATTCTCAAACATGAGGCTCATCAAGCTGTCAAGCTACACGGGGCTGCTTGGAAAGGGATATCATTTCCAAACAGTGTCGGACACCCAGTAACTCATCAGCACTTGGTTTAAAACATTTGAAAACCTTTGTTGCCTTGCCAGCGTTATCACTGACTTAAGCACCGAACCCTGAAGAGCATCACCCTGGTTAGGAGGAGGAGGAAGTTCAGATAATACCCATTGTGATGTCATTGCACCTTCCTCTCTCACATGAAAGGTGAAAGCTCCAGTATAGAATCTCTTGTCCAACTATTTTTGAAAAATTCTTTACTGTAATATTTCTCATTCTCAGTGGGGAACTGATAAAGCCTATCTAAGGAAAAACAGGATCTTCCTTTCCTGCATTACCAGTATATCCTGGAAATATCCCAGGAGTAAAATGTCTGTGTAGGAAATCATGGGCTCTGAAGCTCCTACATACTGTCTGCTATCTCACTTGTGGGAGTGCGCATTATGGAGGCATGAATACTTGATATGATTTAAATAAAACTTTAGTTCTCTTCCCTCTCCCCACTGCCTAGAATCATGTGCTGAAATGTAAAAGCACTATTGTTTGCAGTCTCTTAAGTGTATCTGGCAGAACTACCTGAACTTATTCTACCACTTATTCTTTTCCCTGTTTGCTTCTAGCTCCCACAAAGACGTAGTCAGTTGTTCCTTTGCACTCCTTGTTTCTTCTGCACTGAATTCCTAATGGCTTGTGGAGACAATCGCAATATTTAAATTTTGTCTACTTCCTAGCTGCCTCTTGTGCCTCAAACCCAGCTTACCAATTTTGTACAAGAATCATAGAATCATTTAGGTTGGAAAAGACCTTTAAGATCATCGAGTCCAACCATTTAGCCAGGACTGTCAAGTTCACCACTAAACCATGTCCCAAAACACCATATTTATGCATTTTTTTGAAAGCTTCCAGGGATGGTGATTCTGCCATCTCCCTGGGCAGCCTGTTCCAATGCCTGACCACCCTTCCAGTTAAGAAATTTTTCCTAACATCCAGTCTAAACCTCCCCTGGCACAATTTGAGGCCATTTTCTCTTGTCCTGTTGCTTGTTATCTGGGAGAAGAGACTGATCCCACCTGCCTACAGTCGCCTTTCAGGTAGGTGTAGAGAGCGAGAAGGTCCCCCCTGAGCCTCCTTTTCTGCAGGCTGGACACCCCCAGTTCCCTCAGCTGCTCCTCATAAGACTTGTGCTCCAGCCCCACTGCCCGTCTCTGGACACGGTCCAGCATCAAGTGTCTGTCTGGCAGTGAGGGGCCCCAAACTGAACCCAGTGTTTGAGGTGCAGCCTTAGCAGTGCTGAGTACAGGGGAACAATCACTGCCCTGGTCCTGCTGGCCACACTGTTTCAGATACAAGCCAGGGATGCTGCTTGCCTTCTTGGCCACCTGGGCACACTGCCGGCTCGTGTTCAGCAGCCATCAGCCGGCACCCCCAGGCCCTTTTCTGGC
>JAVJGI010000036.1:20880162-20891191 GCA_035590275.1 Ibycter americanus | reverse complement strand
GGGCACTCCATCCCCTCGTCCGGATCGTCAATAAAGATATTGACCAGGGCTGGCCACAGTACAGCCCTGGGGACACCTCATGTGCCCGGCGCCAGCGGGATGTGGCTCCATTCCCCACCACTCTTTGGCCTCGGCTGCCCAACCAGCTCCTAACCCAGCGCAGAGCGCACCCGGCCCGGCCATGAGCAGCGTTTCTCCAGGAGATGGCGTGGGAGACAGTGCCAAAGGCTTCACTGAGGTCCAGGCAGGCACCATCCACAGCCTTTTCCCCCATCTACTAGGCAGCTCAGCTTGTTGTAGAAGGAGATCAGGTTTGTCAAGCAGGACCTGCCTTTTGTAAACCCATGCTGGCTGGGCCTGATCCCCTGGTTGTCCCACACATGCTGCCTGATGGCCCTGAGGATGATCTGCTCCATAACCTTCCCCAGCACCAAGGTCAGGCTGACAGGCCTGTAGTTTCCCGGACCCTCCTTGTAGATGGGCAGCACACGGGCTAACCTCCAGTCTCCTGGGACCTGTCCGGTTAGCCAGGACTGTTGATAAGCTTATGGGATTAAAATTATTATGTAGACCCTTATTAATATTCACAACACCTAATTTTGCATATGCATATATAACACATACAGTATTTAATCTCAGTGTTAAGTTCTTTGTAATTTTTTTTTCTCAAAATACAATTTTTAAAAACATTTTTCTTCTGGGGTTTAGGACACTGTTATCGAGTTTGATGTCTTTGATCCCTCCTGTTTGATACCTTCATGCCCTGATTATTGGACCTACGCGGGCTCTTTGACTACTCCCCCGCTTACGGAATCAGTCACATGGATTATTAAGAAGAAGCCGATAGAGGTTGATGAAAATCAGGTAAATCTCATGTTCACATTTCAAATCTCATGCTAACATTGTACCATACCTGTTGGACTACCTGCTGCCATGGAGGGGAAGATGCACAGAAGTAGTTGCTTACCAGTACCAGCAATTCTTTGTGAATACACAGAGATCAGTGGCTGCTTTGCACCAAGTGTTTGGGGAGGAATCCTGACATTAACAACAGCTAATGTTGAAAGACATAAGATGTCTTCAGTAAGCAAATAAAGATGCTTCTCCAGCTCTCTGATAGAGTGTTATCTTGATCTGTGATAAACAATACCTTATGCTGGAAGCTGGCCCTTGAAAACTTCTGAGGTTATTTATTGAGACACTGGATAATTTTGCTCTCCTTCAGGATACAGCCCTTTTTGTGGTAGACAAGGAGGAGAAAGTGCAGGTTTTGTGAAATTCCAAACTCTAACCTTTTGTGCATATTCTTGATAGCTACGTGCATTTGCACAGAAATCTTGCAGACTGCAAGGGCTAATCCTCTGTTCTTCCCTTGCGTGGACTCGAGGTAGAGAAGGGATGGTGGGGTGGCTCAGAGTCCTTCACATGCCATTCTGATGGCGAGAGATAGAGTGAGTCCCCACTGGTTTTTCTCCTTTGCCTTTGTAGGCATGTTTGCTCTATATTTGGCTGTACTGTCCTTGAATTCTTTTTCTTTATACCCCTTTAGAAAGGGCAAACAAAGGTTTGAGCAAATGTTTGTATTGCAGAAGTTATTTCAAGTGGAGGAGTTTGTGGGCAATAGTGTGTTCTGAGACCAACCCTAACTTGTTACCATATGCCCTCTACTCCTTTTAATTTTAGTACTTCATGTTTCAATGTGGTGTTATTCCTTGGTATGAAGTACATATAGGGGCAAGTAGAAAATTGTCAGAAGGAAGACTTATTGGAATTGTACTACAGTTGTGTGGTTTTTTTGGAAGTTTTCATGATTTTTTTGTCTGTTCAAGGAAGTGGAGTACTTTGAGGGCCATTACAGCATAGAACAAGTCTGGGAGATTGTTGCAAAGCAAGTAAAAATGAACACCCCCCAAAATCTACCATATTTTTGTTATTTAAGAGGCACTGAAAGTTAACTGTGTGTTGTCTCTTGGTTTTTTGGCTTTGATGAGTAATGAAGTGTGAGTCCAATGACATGAGGCAAAATGCTGATTTTTTAATTTTTTTTTTTTTTAGTACAAATTTTGCATGGAGCTAGTCCATCTAGAAAGTCATGCTCCAAACAAATGCTAATTCTGAAGAATAGGCATGTATGTGATTTTAATGGTTTAGTAAACTTTTTCTCTTTTTTTTTTCTTTTTTTTTTTTTTTATTCCCTTGGCTCTTCACTCTTTCTTTTATGGCATAGAAAGGCTTATCGTTTACTTAACATTGTAATGCCCTTGTGAGCATTAAAAGCTGATCTGCTGCATACCTTATTTTAATCCTCAGTTATAAACCACTGAGAACAACTGTGTAGATTGTTGCTTGTTGAGGTTTCCTCTTTTCTGGGTGCTGGCATATGCATGTCTGTATAAGATAACAGAACTCCAGGAAGGGCGTGAATTAAGAAGGTTGGAGAGGTTTATTTAAAGATGGCATATGTTCCAGTATTTGAATGGGAATCGGTTCTATCTCAGACATGCCACATATGAGATTTAATTTGCCTGAAGATGGCAGATGATTGACAATTCGTCTTCTGCATTGATACGGAGGATGGTGTAATCTTTACCAGCAGGTGACAAAGAAGTGCCAGAAGTTTGTGCTAAAATTTCACGGAATGCAAATGTAGTAGTATCTTTGATTTTTTTCCAAGCATGAATGATCGTGTTTTGTCATGAACTCAAATAATTCTTCAGTTAGTAAAGTCACAAAACTGGACATTTCTCATTCTCAGCTGGAAGCATTTCGGATGCTGCTCTTTACTTCAGATGGCGAAGAAGAAAAGAGAATGGTAGACAACTTTCGCCCTCTTCAGCCATTAATGAACCGAACCGTCCGTTCATCCTTCCAAATCAGGCATCTCTTGAATACTGAAGTACAGCCCAAAGACCGTGCTGAGCAGATCAGGCCATAGATGGCCCATGAAATGTCAGTCCAGACATTTCATCCAGACATATCCATGTACCTGGACATAACTGACCCTATTTTTTAATTATTTTTCCTTTTCCTGCAGTGTGTGTATGCCATACAGTTTCATAGCCAGCCAGTTTCAGTTCTGCTAAGTGTCACTTGACTTTTATTAGAGAAGCTGTGGGGTTGTTTAGTTTTGCTTTTTTGAAGAAGTAAATAATATTAATCCTTAACAAACTGACTTGCTTTAAAGCAAGGGTCAATAAGGAATTATTTTGACAGTTAAAGGAAAAGTAAGGGCAGGAGGTTTCTTCCCCGATCTCTTTTCTGAACTGTTCTGTGTCTCTTCAAATGCTCTTTCAGTAACTTACATGTTTTTAGTTTGGATTATTAATTCATGCAAGCAAGCAGGAAGTGTGAAGAAGTTAAAAGCATTAATACTGATCAGATCCTTTTGTGGAATTGTTTCAGAGGTTTGAGAAGAGAACTAACTTCTCTAGTCTGATATACAGAGACAGTTTATCTTCTTCCTTTTTTCTTGGTGCTTAGGATGACAAGAGGAGAAGGAAAAACATGACTTACAGAATCTAACCTCTTTCTATTCTTTTGACTGTATGATCTCTGTTTGGTACGGATGTCACAGAATGTCCATTCTATCTACACCACAAGTCAGCAGACTTTTTCTAAAACCTTATAACAAATGTAGAATCTTTTAGCTTTGGCAGCGTTTACATTTCTGCATTAATAATGTACCAGGAGAAGAGAGCAGAAGAGAATTTACCAGTATCTTGAGACTGGCAAGAGCAGCAAATTGAGCAAAAATGTCCAACTGATCCCAGGAAACTGATCATATCAAAGGAAAGCAAAATTAGATATGCCCCAGCTGACCTTCCCAACGGGATTGGGGGGGAAAAAAACCAAACCCAAAACAATTTCTGAAACCTAATCCAGTGCTAAGAAAGTATGGACAAAATGCAGCATTCAGATACTTGGAAGATTTTTTTTTTTTTTTGATTCAGTAATTCATATAGCAACAGTGCACTCTCTTCAAAGTCATGTCTTAAGATGTACTTCCCTTATAAAGAGAGTTATCTAGCTTCAGGATAACCGGGGACCAGATTATATTTGTAGCACCTTATGGTAACGAAGTTCAGTGGTGGTTGAAATTTATTTGTGGACCAGACAAAATTGTTGTGTAGGCTGCCAGCTGTGGAGCCTTATCCTAGAGTTACAGTCCAATTGCCGCAAGTATTATCTACCTCTGAAGCATACTACTACTAGCCATAATTTTCTCTCAAGCACCTTTCTCACTGGCTTTTTGTGCTTTACTGTGTTTGACAATGTGCCTGGTCGTGAAATTCACGTATGGTCAGATTTTCTGATGAGGAGCAGGTCTGTCTGTAAACTCATGATGTGATCTTCATTGATTGTATTTGAGGAGTCGTCTTGGAGAACAGATGTTACTTGGTCTGCTTCTGCCAGTAAGCAAAGTCACTGGTTGCTGGTGTGACTCAGCACAAGTGAAGCCAGGACACTAGCTTGTCAATGCTAAATTCAGAACTTTAGAATTGATACTTCTGTTTTTTTAAGTCCAAGTGTTGAGTTTAAAAGCACTTTAACACTTTTTAGTGTGACCTTGATGATTTTAAGTTTTTTGAATATTCTTATTTACACAATTAAGTGCCCAGGTCCTGCCTTTGCTTCCTTAATAGCTCTACCTCAGGCTGTTGTTATGTTGCAACAGTTGTGCCTTTCTGTCTTGGCAATTTGAAATGTGGCCACTTCACCTCAGAGTGACTCTACGTGGTAAATGTAAGAAAATCTCTCTTCTATTCCAATGTAGTATACTTATTTTTACTGTGTAGTACATTCAACATGGCAGTATATATCTTCAGTTTCATTACCTCTCCTGAGCCCTTACTGCTTAGTTGAACCATCTTGGTTGACCTCTGTAGAATATACCATCTGTACCAACTTGGTTGAACGATAACATCCCAGCTGAATGTGTACAGTCTTCAGCATCATCATAGAATCATAGAGTCCGTTAGGTTGGAGTAGACCTTTAAGATCATTCAGTCCAACCATTAATCCAGGACTGCCGAGTCCACCACGAAACCATGTCCCTAAGTGCCACATTTACATGTCTTTTAATTATCTCCAGGGATGGTGACTCCACTGCTTCCCTGGGCAGCCCCTTCCAGTGCTTGTTAACCCTTTCGGTGAAGAAGTTTGTCCTAATATCCAATCTAAACCTCCCCTGGTGCAACTTGAGGCAGACAGACTTTTTACTATGTTCCTAGTCTGCAGGATCACATCAGTGATGGTTTTGCCAGAGAATGCTAGGTTCCAAAATAATTTTGGAAGGGATAGCTACAATTCTGGCAATAGGAAAAGAATTCTTTTGTTTTCTGCCTGAATGTATGTGCTTTAGTCATTGTTAAGGTTGAGGGTTTTGTTCAGTGCTGTTCTTGCAAATGCTTTTCTGAGGAGGACCCCGTAGAAAGATGGCAGTGGTTCAGAACTGCATATCTTGTATTTCTTTGGGATTTTTTGCTACTTATTGTTAGCAGTTTAGAAAAACAGTAATGTAAAGACATCTTGATGTTGCCTTCACATTAAAAATACAGGTGACTCAGCAGCACTAAGCTAGGTATAGGTAGCCTGCATCAGTATCCCTATCGTATATGAGTGGGTCTTTTAAAAAGCTTCATGCAATTGCTCGAAGTTTTTTAGTTGCCTTGATAATTTTCACCAAGTTTTTGTGTACATCTGATCCACTGAGCCTGTTTCACTAGTTAATAGAGCTTCCCTAGCATGTGCAAATACAAAATACATATTTTGCTCCCAGGGAACTACCGTAGTGTAAACGTTTAATCTTCAGATGTTTCATAATGCTCTAGTATGCTCACACCCAGCTGAGTTCTCAGTGGTTAAGTTTGCTCTACTGAACCAGATTTTCTTCCTAGGTGTGTAAATCTCTTTTTAACGTGCTCACCACCATGCATCCATCAGAGAGAAAGTTGACTGTTCTGTTTTCAGTGATCTCTCTAAAATTCTCATGGAGATTTCCTTTGTTGAAGTAGTGTCATGGAAGTTTTGTTAGAGAATAGGTGTATTAGCCAGTCATACATTTAATAAGTTATACTCCATATATATTTAGATAAAATCACATTTAAGTATACTGACATAAAACTAATCTATTTCAATTTCAGCACTGATAGTTTCAAATATCAGGAAACAGGGTCGACGTAGAAAAAATTAACTCTGTGCTACAAAAATAAGCTTTACAGGGATTTTCTGTTACAGTTATTTTGCTGTTGATTGAGTCTTGCATTTATGTGTTAGTGTTTTAGGATCTCTGGTTAAGGTCAACAGTATCTCAGTTGCAGGGTGGATTGTCGTTGAAATTAGCAGTCTGGAAATTAACAAAGATTTTCTTGTTTGTTTGTTGGGTTTTTTTAACTTTTTTGTTACAATGACTGTACTGGCCATGCAGAAGCTAACTGCAAGAAAAATAAGTCTGCATGCCTGCACAAGTGTGTAAAACAGGAGATGGGATATAATTCTTTTGCCTTATTCTCTCAGTTGTATGAGGGAAAAACCAATTTGATTTGATTGTTGGACTAGAGCTAATATCTGTAATGATTTTGCACAGCTGAGTTGAACTCTGTTAGAGAAGTGTCTGCACAGAAATCTTTAGGCTCTTCGTTTAGATGGTACAATCCAAAAGGGTCAAAGGACACATCTGTGTTTGTCCTTGCATAGTAGTCACTTCTGTTACTTAATACTGTACTGGGAGGCGTTCCTGTGGCAATAAGCACTAGGAATGAAAGACTGTAACAGAAATAATTTTGAGGACAGCTTGCTGAAAAGGGAGTAGAAGGTTTTTGAGCATAGGACTGCATCCCTGTTGGTCTGACTTCCAATCGCTTTTCAATATTTCTGTCCAATGTCGGTCTTATCAGAAGTCTCGTTCTCGGTGACTTTCATAGTTGAACAACTTCATTTGCCGTTTGAATGTTTGGTCTGTATTCCTACATTCCAGAACTTCTGCACTGGTGCACTTCACATGTACGCCACCACGTATACCTGACCGCGCTTTTGTTCTCTTCTGTCATGAATGCTTTGCATTGGTATTTTTACCGCAGTTCTGACAGGAGTGTATCTTTTGGCTTTGAAAGCTTTAGAAATGGAGACTGCTTTGATCTCACGAAAATCTACTGGGTTTTAGAGTACTGGAATTCTACATGGGTTACTTTTGAGGAAGGGTCCCTTCTTCTGCTTAACTTCGTAGTCAGTAGTATTTACTTTAAAATTTGCATGCCTTAATTTGGAATGTCTTAACTTGTATTTCTTGGCACATCTTTGGTTTTTCCTTTGTGCTTGTTGTATTCCTGGCAGTTATTACCTTGTGTATTTTAATGTATGTTTTCTGCATAATCATAATTTAGCAAAATAATTGTCTTTGTGGACAACATATGTAACAGGGAATGCCTTTTGTTCTCCTAAGATACAGGCCTTTTCCCTCAGTTTTTACCTGATGTAAAGAAACTTCTAGCTGCTGGATTTTAAACTGTTACTTTAGTGTGCAAACTGTGTAATAAAGAAACACAGAGAAACCTGTGCCTGTATCTCATTGTGTTATTAAGCTCTCCAAGTTAAGAAGTTGATTTTCTGTCAAGAAAATAATACAATTCCTCCTTGAGAATGAACCAGTTCATTAGGAGTGGAGTCTAATCAAATGTGAGACATTCTGTGATACTTAAAAGCTATGAAAGACTGCTGAACTGTATTATAATTGGAATGAAAGAACAATGACCTCTCTGTTGCCGCTGTACTGATGGAAGGATGTCTAATTATTTGTTACGTTCAGCTAGATGCTGCATGCTGTCTAAAATGGGATTACAAATTTTGAGGATCTTTTCTAAACTACTTCATTTGACACTGATCATTAAACTTGATGTGGCAACTAAGCTCCTTTTCGTGTTGTATAATTGGTCTTGATAAAACTGAGCGTTGATCTGAAACTCTCGAGAGTTTTGCATTTAGTGGATGTGGCTACAGGAATCTTATCAAATAACCTGAAAAAAACTTTGAGTAAAATAAATTACTTTTATCAATAATATAAGTTGGCTAATCAGGTGAAATTAAGCGTTAGTTTCTCTGACTCACTGCTTAGCCATGCTTAGAGTCTAGGTACCATATAGATACGTTTAGCTGAATTCATTTGAATGGGTTTCCACTTCTTTTGATGGGAAAGGTAGATTATATTCCTAGTTAAGAAATCCCCCCCTAAAATAACTGTAGGCAATACTTTTCTATAAGGCCTCCCAAACGGTGCTATTTGGTACCCTTTGTGGTAGGCAAGCTATTCTGACGTGAAGGAAGTGTGACGGGGGTTAAGAGTGAGGCCAGCTCCACCGTTATTACTATTTAAGGGTTCTAGAAGCTACCACCACTTCCATTTACCCAATGAAAAAGCTTCTAAGCTCTTCTATTAGTATAGCTGAGGTGTTTGCTAAAAAAATGGCTTATTTGGTTCCAGCAGGCTGCCTTATTTTGATCAAGGCAGCTTTGCTGATACATGGTTAAGAACATACACGTTACTTTTAACAAATGGCCAATTTACTTCTAATACTGGTAATTATTTGTCTTTCTGACAAATAATTCTTTCCGTCTTTCTTTTTGATGTGACAAACTTGAAGTGCCTGAGTATTAGCATATGGAGAACTGATTGTATAATCAAATAGTCTTCAAAGATTCTGCAGAATAACTTGGGGGCCTGAAGAGAGTTAATGTTCGTGGTCAGAACTGATAATACTTAGCATTTATGAAGTGCTTTGAAGATATAAAGCACTATATGAACGCACCCTAACACCATGACTGCAAAGCAGGTATTTTCTCAGTAATACAAATGGAGAAACAGTTGCAGAATTAACACCGATTAATTTGCAAGACAGTCAAGTATGTGGTTGACTTTAAATGTGGCAGTTCAGTGGCTGCTGCTCCACTGCTGCTTGATCCCAGGATTTCCAAATGGAAATGGTGTCAGAACTGAGACTGAAGTCTGCAAATTCTTAGCTGGCTGTTAAAAAATCCCCTTTTGGAAGAATTGGATGCAGAGAGAAAAAGATAACTTGGTCCCATTCTTGTGAAAGTTAATGGAAATTTCTGTGAATTAGGTTAATATCAGGTGTAAAATCTCAACCATCAAGCAGTTAATTTGTTTGCCTTAAGGTAATAACTTAGTCTAGAGCACTGGTGAAGTAAAAGCATTGATGAGTGATTTTGTTCACCCAACTATACAACTGAGTTTGAGCATTCATCTGAAAATACCTGAAGCATACATCTTTCTTCAGTTCCAATCCTGTCTGCTGGATCCTGACGTAATGAGACCAACGCAGAGACAATCCCATGTGTTGTAGGTACCTGGGTTTTATCCTGATTTTATCATCTTGTGAACATTTTGCCTAGGATAAAGTATGAAATACAGTAACAAGTAAATGTTGGTAAATCTTACTTTGAGAAATAATCGGTTTAGCTTACAGCCATATAGGCTGTGTGACGGGGCTGGTATTAAGCTAGAGAGGCTCAAGAGAGGCTTTTGGGGTTTCAGGAAAATTGCGTGATAAGTATGCTTTCCCGTTTAATTAATTGTCATAGTCTTTTCAATCTTTTCAGGATCGCATTTTTCTTTGGAAACCGGAAAAAACATGCTGGATGGAAAAGTAATTTTTGTTTAAGCTTTATGCTGAAATATGGATGCTTATATAAAGGGAGAAGGTGAAGCTTGAAGCCTGCGGGCTGTTGTGGGTAACAGCCACTAGATGTCAGGTTCCGATCGGTGCTAAGGGGCTGCTCGGGGTTCCTGTAATGGTTGGAAGCGGCCGCGATGCCCATTACCAGGGCGAGGTACCTGGAAATGTTACTAATATGTTACATCTTTCCCCAGAATGCAGATCTCACCTTTCTCTGAGGTGTCTTGCAGAAACCTCCTGATCCACTGCCTGTACTGAAGCGTGTCCGAGACTTGGAAGGAGGATGGTCCAGGGAGGATGGGCACCGTCCTTGGCTTTCAGACTTTGGGCACGGACTTCTTGTGTGACAGCAACTAATGCTGGCTGAGAAACAGCTCCTTGAAGGTACTGCTTCCACCCCTCAGTGGGAGGGAGTGGTGCTGAGCATCAGGGCTTCCAGGCTTTAGCCTCTGAACTCTTCTCCTATCCCACAAAGACAAGAGGGAATCTGAATTTCCTAAATAATTGGCTCCTTAGGCACTGTTGTGAGTATCCGAGTAAGTCTCCTCGGGTACAAACCCGCTGCCTTCACAGAGGTAGTGCGATGGAAGTTGCCCGTTTTGCCTGCACGCTTGCCAGATTAGCAGAATGGTTTTATTTTATTTTTTTGGCAAACACATCTTTTTGGTAATCAGGGCGCCTGAAATGCCAGGCAGATTTCTGCAGTGCCTCTGCAGAAGTGCAGGTGATGCAGCCAGGCGGGCTTGGCCCTTAAATATGCTAAAATCAGAGGGGGCTGGGGGGGCATTGGGAGAGGGGGGTGTTGCTGAATTTGAGGTTTACCCACCGCGACCCGTTCTCCTTTATGAGAACAGCAGCCCGGTCTGGGATGCAGAGTAACCCCCTCCCCTCCCGGCAGCGGGGCCGGGGGCAGGGGTGGTGGTGGGGGGCGCTTTGGTCCCCTTGTTCCCCCTCCCCGCCGCGCCTCTGGACCCTGGGGGGGGTGAGGGTGGCGTGCGAGCGCCCGCGCCTTGAAAGGGACCCAGCGCCGCCGGTTCCCGGGGCCCTGCGACACCCCCTTCCTCCTCCTCCTCCTCCTCCTCCCCCCTTCCCGCCCTGCCCCCCCACCACAGAAGGGAAGAGACAATTCTCCTCCGAGCAGCAGCAAACATGATGGCGGCAGCTCCCATCCAGCAGAACGGGACCCACACCGGGGTTCCCATAGACCTGGACCCGCCGGACTCCCGGAAAAGACCGCTTGAAGCTCCCCCCGAAGCCGGCAGCACCAAGAGGACCAACACGGGCGGTGGGTATATCCTCTGTCACCTCCCCCCCCGCCCAACCCACCCACCTCCCCGCTT
>JAVJGI010000036.1:20820533-20880062 GCA_035590275.1 Ibycter americanus | reverse complement strand
GGCGGGCGCGGCGAGGACAGGCGGCGCCAGCAGCAGCAGCGTGCTGAAGAAGCGGAGCCCGGCGGGCTCGGCCTCCTCGCTGGCGCAGGAGGAGGAGAAGCAGGCGAGGGAGAAGATGCTGGAGGTGGCGGATGGTGGGGCGCAGGAGAACGGCTGCGCCCGCTCGCCCTCGCCCTGCGCCTCCGCCGAGGGCGAGGGGGTGACCCTGCAGCGCTCCATCACGCTGCTCAACGGCGTGGCCATCATCGTTGGCACCATCATCGGCTCCGGCATCTTCGTCACCCCCACCGGCGTGCTGCGGGAGGCCGGCTCGCCCGGGCTGTCGCTGGTGGTGTGGGCCGTCTGCGGGGCCTTCTCCATCGTGGGTGCCCTCTGCTACGCTGAGCTGGGCACCACCATCACCAAGTCCGGCGGGGACTACGCCTACATGCTGGAGGTGTACGGCTCCCTGCCCGCCTTCCTCAAGCTCTGGATAGAGCTGCTCATCATCCGGCCCTCCTCGCAGTACATCGTGGCTCTGGTCTTCGCCACCTACCTGCTCAAGCCCATCTTCCCCGTCTGCCCGGTGCCCGACGAGGCTGCCAAGCTGGTGGCCTGTCTCTGTGTCCGTAAGTACTCGCAGACCCTCTCCAGGTGCCCGCTGTTCCGCTACCCCACGTGGCTGCCCGCTCACCATCTCCTTCCCCAAAAAGTCTGCCAGAACAGCTAGCTGCCGTTGAGCCCGTTGCTTTGTAGGAGATACACCATCTCTCCTCTGCTACGCTGGCTGGGTACTGGGGTTTGGGGGCTGTTGTGAGTAGGAAATGTGTCCCATCCCAAATAAATTGAGGAAAGAATTCCCAAAATGCCGGTTACAGGCTAGCGAGCCTCTCTGATTTCCAGCAGTGCAGTGAGCAGCGCGCAGTAAATGCAACATGCGTTTTGCCTGTGTGCTGGAATGGGGTTTCTCATGCCCTCCCACAGAGATGCGTTTGGCCAGGGTAAAATCCTCTGGCAGCCCTGCAGTGCCGAGGTGCTGCGGTGGGCGTTTATGTGCAGATGTACGTGAGGATAACGTGCAGTTGGCAAATTATCTGTCATGACCAACTGGTGCTGAACGTGACCTGTGCTGCAGTGCCTGGCTGTTTTCAGCACCAGTTTTGAGATGAGATGTTTCTTGGCTGTACATGCACTGATACCGTGCTCAAAACCTGGGGTTTTTTTGCTGACAAATACTACATTTCATGAGACATTGCCTTGCAGAGAAGTTCAGTCATGCTGTGATGAATTTAGGGCCGCTGATGTTTGCCATTGGCACACAGGTATCTCTCTCCTGCTGCAGTTTTTGTCATCTCTGGTATTTTGAGGTCTGCGGTTTTGCTGCTGACACCCCATTTTCCATTCCTCCAGTGACTGCAAAGTCACTCTATCCAGATTTCTCATCCTTTAAATACAGGACCATTTTCTGCCTTTCTCTCCTCATTTTCTGTTCAATCTGTGTTCTACTCCACTGGTAGTTCTTGTGCCATTGTAAAGCTGTACGTTGGGAGAGGTTATAGTTTTTTGTGAGGGCTTTATAAAGCACGTGTTTGGTGTACGAAGTTACGATCAGGTGATCTTTTTATTTTTTCATTTTGAGGTTGTGAAGAGAAGTCTACTTGTTCGTGCTGTCCAAAGGGAGATTGTGTTAGATTCCTTCGCCCTCTGAGGATCGCAGGCATTCAAAAGTGGCAGCACATGGTCATTATAGGAAGATAGATTGTCTGTAAGTGTCTTTATACACAAACTGATACATTTTTCCCAGATACATTTTTAGGAACGTAAGGACTAGTAGACAGGCATGTGGACTTTCCATCCAAGTTTTTAACAAAATGAAGTGCATATATTAAGGAAATGCACTCACCCAACTGAGAAAGCTCTAGCAGGGTTAGAAAATAGTTCTGCTGATGGGTTTCTTGCCTCAAGTAGGGCCTTGTGAAAAACCTCTTTTTAGAGCTTTCCTTCAGTCTGCAATGTGGTTTCTTCAGTGACACAGACACAAGGGGCATGCATGCATGTGGTATTCGCATTTTTTTGCTGAGAAGCTAACAGAATTAGAGCGTTGATTAAATGGGCTTTCTTGGTGTTTTATGTCAAAGTTTCCCTGTGCAAGAACATATCGTAGTTGACAAAGCCTTTGAGAACGTGTTTCTAATAATAAGTAGTTTTTCCTCTGCAAGATCTGTCCCAAAATAGGTAGGATGAGGTTTTACTGATCAGAAAAAAAATACAGGGGTAAAGTAGACTTGCCCACGGCAAGATCTGGTTCTGTGACCATGGATTGCAACATGAAATTTCTTGATGCCAGGTCTCATTCCTACTTACGCTTCTCTAATAAATAACATGTCTCCAACCTCCTTTTGCTAGCAATTAGTAGTTTTCCTGAAGCAGAATTTGTTCTTTAACCTTTATCTTGAAATGCCAAGGAAAGAGTTGCTAGTTCTACAAATCTGCGTAATTTCCATGTGTTTCTTCTTCAAACTTTATTCCCCCCTACACCCTGGCTACTATTTTGTTTATGCTTTGGGTTAAATTTTTGTTTGTCTCCTTTGCTACAAAAGGTTAGTTCATCATGCTTTGCCTTCAGCAAGTTAGTGTTCTGTAACTTTGATTTTGCAGTTAGCTTGTTGACTATCTGGTGCCAAAACCACATCATGAACTAGGAACAATAAATGAAGTAAATCTGGTCCAAGGACTTAGTAAGTCACACAAAACTTCTATGGACTAACAAGCGGCTTTGTTACATGGTTGTTCCAAACATACCCCTACCCAGTGAGATATTTATGTTTTTTCAAGAGCCCTGGGGTAGGAAAAATGGCCTATTTGTACATACGCTCCAGAGCATACACTAATGAGTTACCTCAAAGAGGGGAAGAACAGTTTAGGAAGCAATAGGGGAATGTGGGGCCCCGGGCTGGAATACAGTTGACTTACTATGTAGCTAAAACCCAGCCATCCAGAACAGTACCAGCTGTATTCTTTGCAAAGTTTGTATCTCAACGTAAATGCAATTGGCTGCATGGCTTCTAGTACAGGAGAAATAACAAAAGTTATTTGTTTCCACTGTGAGTGTTACTAGTGTTGAACAGTTGAATAAATAATGTGTTGTTCGGTATTTGCTACCGTGAAGTACAGAAATTGAATTCCTAGGCATTAAGATAATCTAAATAAATCACAGTCTTGAAAGAAAGAAAAATAGTTGGAATAGGGAATTTTGTTCCCCTTAAGGTGCTGAGGAAAACAAGGTGGGTGGTAAGTAGAATTTCACTACAAATAAGTATTTTCTGCTATCAAGATTACAATCTACAGCTAGTTGGTATGCAAGACAACTTCTTCCATAAGACAACATGAATGCTTATTACAGTTGCCAAATAAAAGTGTGGGAATTCACTACAGGGAAGTCTTCCTGTGGCAAGATGGGTCAAGCTGTTCATCATTAGCGTGGCGTATTTTATGTTCACCGCGCAACAGCCAGTGCTCCCTGGTTGTAAGAATTTGCAGGTAGTTTGGCTGAATGCTTTTTAGGCTGCGAGTTACTTGGGAAACTCATAAACTTGATCATGTTATTTTAGCTGTAAGACTGGCTGGCTGATACTTTTAGAACTGATAAATCATAAAAGCAAATGCTAAGGGATAACAAACACAAAGTCTGCCTGGTATCCAAGCGTTTTTGAACAGGAGAAGTTAAAGTTAATGAAACTGAGAATTTGTGCGTATGCGTGAATACCCAACAATAATTTGAATTCCCCCAAATATAACCTTATCTAAACCAATTTTACCCCTTCTATAGAGGATGGAGGGACAGTTACTATGTCCTGACGTTTTGTATTTGATGACATCTACCTTACAGTATTAGTATTGTACATGGCAAAGAGTTAAACTGCTAAGGATTCTGTACTCCGTGTCTCAGGTGCATATTTGAAGCTATGTAGATAAATGAGGATCCATTATATGTGTTGTTGGCTCCTCTTCTTGTTCTCTTGAGAAAGCATCACAGTAGAACGTACATTCACACTGCACTTCCAACATACTTGTATCTTTTTCTGCAATTTTCTACAGTTTACTTTTACTTAGAATTAAAAAATACACACTCTCTAACAGAATATTTAGGTAGCAAGTGTAGTTTTGAAAGAACTTGTTGTTTGTATACGTTGCAGGACCATCTACATGTAGCAGGAGCAGGATCATGTAAACCTGTTTAATCCTGTCTTTTTTTCCCATCAAAGAGGTGGTGACCAGTCAGTGGCCTGACCAGTGGCGTGGAACAGCATCCAGTTGAAAGTGCATCCCTGATCTCTTCCAGTGCGTGTCGGTCAGATCCTCTTTTACAGCTGGCTGATGCTTGTGTTAACATTTCTTAAGTTTGAACTGATAAATCTTAACAAAAATCACAGAGCACAACCTAATATACAGTGTATGTTCTGGAGATAACTTAAGGATGGAAAGTTTCATATTGCCCAGTTAAAGATAACATGCATGTTCCTTATTTCCACCTGGTAATTTGCAGGTTTCCTACATGTGAGAGGTCTTTGAGTTGTGGTGCAGTGAATTCCCTGTAGATAAGGGAGACGAGGGATAATGCTGCTTCCAGACCTGAGCTGGTTCTTGCCTGGTGTTTCACAAGTGCCTTAACTGTTCTTTCTACACACATTCTAATACACAGCCTGCCACACCCCCGCTGTGTGCTACATAACAGGTTATTCTGTAATTTACTTATTTCTTGACAATATAATCTGCTCCACAGAAGCTTGAGAAACCCTGCCAGTTGCGTATAATTTTACTCTTGATCTTCAATGTCAAATCAGTGATTTGATTGTTAGCTTCTGAAGCTTTTTATCACTTGTTAATTATATATGCTAATCTGGCACTAATAACCCCAATATTGCTGCAGCAATATCTGCTACTTCCAAAGCTACAGTATTTTAATCTTCTTCAGAATTTCTTCAGACTTCCTTTGCTGCTTCTGAAATATTATTTTGGGCGCTTCTCCTGCAAGCATGGAATTCCAGTATTATGATCACCTATTTCTCATTCGTCTGTTTTGTTATGAACAGCCTAATAGTGGAAGAATTAGTAGCAGTCAGCGCAGAGTTGAGTCATATCTAATAGCACATGTCATATGGAAGCATAAGTGCCTGACACCCCCCTGAGTACGTTGTGAGTTAGAGGAGGAGAATGGTATCAAATCCAGGGTTTGGCAAAAGTGTCTAAACACATGCCTTGAATGCTGGCCAAATTATAGCTGTAGTCCATAAGTGAATATTCACTGTCAGCATTTCAACTAGAAATTGCAGATGTTGAAAGCAGGAACATCTTCATTTGGTATTAAGGTTTTATTTTAATCTGACAAGTTTGGCTGCTTGACTGGCTGTTTAAAGAGAAGCTATGGGTAGATTTTCAACCCATCAGGTATTAGATGGTAAGCAAGGCAAACACAAAATACATCTTATGCTTGTCTAAGATGGGTTTATTTTGCAGCATTGCTACTTGGAATTAATCTGCCAGGACAAGCAGGGTGTGAAGCTTTGAAGATTTTGAAGACTTTCCACCGCTGCCCCCCCAACACACCCCAGAAAGGTGGATTAACTGACTAAGCTTTAGCAGTAAATGCACTTGTTTGATCAGAGTGGAAGGAAGGGGTCTTTGTAGAATCCCTGCTGTATGGCTAGTGCTGCAGGTCTGAGGTTGCTTTTTTAAAATCTGTGCTTAATTAGAGGAGTGTTAATGAAAACAGCCTCTGACACTGGTAGGACTCTTCTGAAATGGATGACGGTTTGGAGGACTCTTGAAGCACAGTAAGCAGCTACTGCATTTCTTGGCACCCCTCTCTTGGTTCTCGCAACAAATGTCCCATTAAATTTGATTGTATTTGAATGATTTACATTACCACTGAGATCCTTCAGAGTCTTTCTCTTCTGACATGAACAAATTAGGAAGGCTTTCTCAGAGAAATTCTCCATGGTCAGTCTAATTCAAAGCAACATCACTAGGTATTTCAAGTATTCCAGTAGTCTCATAGTCCCAGTGTCAGATGTGGCCAATAGATCAAATGCAATGGATGTGAGAAAGCGGTTTCTTGCCAGTCAGCATGCAGAGCTGAATTCTGACCCTCTGCTTTAGCGTAGGTGGTGTGATTCAGGCTAAAACCTGCCTGGAATTTTTCATTAAGTTCATGACCCAGGGTTTAGCTCTCGGTGGTGAAGTTCAGCCACCTTCCTGTGGATTTGTGGAACCTGCTTCAGTACAATTATGGGAAGGTGTTTCTGTGTGAGTGTGATGTCTTTGTGGGCCAGGTAAGATGCCATGATTTGCAGGTCTGGTAGCTGACCGTCTGTTTGGCGAGGATGGTGATATGTCTGTGGGGCTTAATGTGTGCATAACATATTAGTAAGTGTTGTTTGCTGTTAGGAAGATGTTTGATGTCAGGTGGGCACAGTGGAAAAGATGTTTAGCTTGTGATAGTTATGGGATCCTTTTAATTTGCTGGGAATGGAAGAAATCTACCTCTTTCTCCCATTGCAAAGTATCTTTTGTTTGTCTTCCTGTGGTAAAATGACCTGTTTTGTGAAATTGCTGCATCATGTAATTTAGAAACTTTGACAGTAAAAACACAAGCTTCTTTCTAAGGAGACAAAATAGTTTACTACTACCACCAGCTAGGAGTTAGCTCCCCTAATATTAATGAATTCTTCATAGTTTTTAAGGTACCACACAGTTTGAATAGCGTAAACTGAATCTGCTGTTATTACGGACCCTTGGTACCAAAGCGATGGGTGCATTTACATAGGCTTGAGGTCCAGCTTCTGTGGTATCTGCAAACCATGGAATTCTTCACGGAGCTCTTCCTCTGGGCAGTCCTGGCGCTGCCTTTTAGCCCTGCCTGTGCCGCACTGGTTGGCACAGCTCGTGAGAGAGAGGGATGGCAAGTAAGTGCTTGTTAATTTATTCTTGCAGAATTCTGGAAACTTGAGGGTGTGGATGCTTCTGGGATCTGTGGTACATGATGAAATGCTAGCAGCATCCCGCTTTGCACTAACTGGCTCCCAGCTCTGACCTGTTTCAGCACCAGGGACTTCCTGGAACTGGAAGCCAGTGCAGGGATGGCGCGGTGACACTTCCAGGGTGTCTGCAGCAATTTGTTGGAGAGATCCAGAGCTCGTGGTCTCAGGGGTGGGTCTGGAGGTGATCCCTTTTCTTAAACTCTAGCGTTAGGGCAGCCTTCGCCTTCTCCTTCCACCTGTGGTTGTTTGATGCAGCTGTTCCCCCATTCCTCAGCACTGCTGTTTTGGGAAGAAAAATAAACTGTAAACAGTTGCCAGGTATGTTTATTATTATAAGTTGATACATAAAGATACATTTGCTCTAGGGTCAAGTGCTCCTTTCCAACAGCCTCATGTGCCGCTAAGTGTTTCCTTTCTGCAGACTGATTGCCCTGGCTGTTAAGTTTCTCCAGGGACTTGTCCTTGAAGAAATAGCTGCAAAGTTTTTCCTTCTGCTTTTTCTCTTTACTGCCTTGCAGGGCACAAGTCTTCACTCAATACCTATCAGGCTGAAATTTCCCTACCTGTTTTCTGTCTATGTTC
Source organism: Ibycter americanus (assembly GCA_035590275.1). NCBI lineage: Eukaryota > Metazoa > Chordata > Aves > Falconiformes > Falconidae > Ibycter > Ibycter americanus. Next base: position 20,872,461 of record JAVJGI010000036.1, on the reverse strand, counting down.
TTGTATGTATGTCTCATGCTAGATTGTGCTATTAGAAATAAGACATCTGAGACTGCTGGAAGATGCTGTGGCATCACAGCCACCTGAATATAAAGTGGGGTTTTTTTGGCCTTAGTGTATAGTTAAGGCATTGACTTTTCCTGTGGGTTTAAACCACTGTAGTCAGTGTAGCATAATTCCTTGTTCATACTGTATGGAATAATTTTATTTTCCATGTGTCTAACCTCTTGTGAACCTAGGCAGCAGGTTTTTTGAAAGCACGTGGACCAGTTTGTGTCTGTGCCACGTGGTGCTGTCATCCCTGTGGTTTGGTTCTTGGTGACCATGGGCTCAGCATATATTGTCTCTGTGTGAAACCTGGTTGCACCATCTTTGGTGGAAGAGGAAACTGCTTGTCCATCGTCTGCACTTCTGTAAAGAGTGAAGGGAGCAGCCTTGCTGTAGGATGGGGAAATGGAAAGGAGCTGAGAACTGTTCTGTAACTGTGAAGAGAAAATCAACATCATCCCATGGCAGATGGTAAACTGAAGCATCGTCTTAGGACTGTAAGGGCTAAGCACTTTGGAAATGAGAGTTACAAACAGGAATCATTGCATGATTTGTCCTCTGTGTGTGGATGTGTTACAGTCCCTGTTTTCCTGGAGGGGAAGCTGAGATGGAGGATTTCCCTTCATTCTTCCCGTTTCTCTCCACAAGTCCCGTACCCTACTATGCATTTTCATGCTGATCCTGTAATACCACAAATATGAATCCATGGGTAACTTGCAGCAAGTTAATTAAGTTTACTTCTTTAAAGCAAGCTACTTACATCTATCCTTGTCACAGAGGCGTATACTGAATTATATGGGAAGCACTACAGGTCAAGACCAGGGAAGCCTGTAGGAGAGGAAATAAAGGACAGAAGTGGCGTTGTGCAAGGCTCCCAAGGTATGTAACCTCACAAGCAGCATGAATGCAGCTGTGCTGGTACCTCAAGAATTCCTACACTGAAAAGCTGCTAAAGATCTTGGGTTGAGCAAACTCCCGTCCCCCATCAGCAAGTTACATATGGTGCTGGAGCTGGATCCTTTTTTCCCCTGTGAATGAGGACGAGTGCGCAGAGCTGTGGATCAGCTGCTTGCTCGTTTGCTTTTTTTCTCCGAACGAAGCCTTCCTGAGCGTTGTCTTTACTCTGTCTCTCATCCATGGTCACATTCCATTACTCCAGGAAAGCTGCAGCCCTGCCTTTTTCTGTAGGGTGGTTGCCAAGACTGTTGCATCATAAATGCCACCCTGTTGGTTTACCTGTGTCCGGGCTTCCTTCATGTCCTGTTTGCTTTGGGCAGAACCACATGCCCTGAGGGCAGCTTTACTACATCCTGCCTTTCCTTTGTAGACACAGGAGCTGTTGTTACATATGGTGTGTTTGTCATGGACTTGTTCTGTGTGTGGATCATCATGATCCCTTTCTGTGTCTGCTTTATAGGGATTTAGTCCTGTTGTAATCTAGAAATCAGGGTTGGGAGGGATCTTGGAACTTGAGCTCAAAGTAATATGCCCATAAAATGTGAATTGTGAGGAGACAAGGTCCTTGGTCCTATGCTGTAGTAATCAGTTTGTCCTTGGTTCCTCCCAGTAATGGGGAAATTACCTGACTGGGCAGGTGAGTGCCAGCAGGGCAAGGTTAAGTGACGTGCCTGAAGCCAGCAAGGACTACTAGGACAGAGTAAGTAATTGAAGACAGACCTGCTGTTGTCTTTAGAAAGCCAAACTTCTCTTTGAAAGCCTCTGGCATCCCCTGTGGCTCGAGTACCTTGAAATGAAACTCACTCTCAGCTAGCTTGAACAGTCACTAGAAGAGATGAAGGGGTCAACAACACCTTGTGAACATGTTCTCTCGACAGCAAAAGCCAGTATCTTTCGTACTTCTGGCAGAAGTACATAAGTATCTTACATCTGCAATCACTGCAGCTTTCTAGCTCCTATTATCCCAATTATGTAAAGTGTTTGGAGAGGGGCTGCTGGATCAGACAGAGAGTGTCACGTCGGGTTGTGCTGAAATCCTTATTCCTAGAATGATTCCCGAGAGCGGCCCCGACGGGTCACGGTAAAAGTCTGCCTCACTGCACAGCCGGCTTCTGACAACGGCCAGTGGCTGTAGCCTTAGGAAAGGTGCTGCAGAAATTAGGGCAGTGCCATCTGATCTTTCCCTGCATTGTATCATTGCCCTGATTTATGAAGCTGTGGCTGTACAGCTTTCCCCCGTTGTTCATGTGGAGCAGTTCATCTGAGGTGAACAGAGCGGTGCCAGGAGGAGTCCCGCAGCCCCTGCTTTGCAGAGTAGCATCTTGGATCAAAGGAATAAAACTTTCTGCTTTAAGAAACCCTAGCCCTCTGGTCTCCTGAGAAGTTGAGCAACCACTGGAATTTGTCGGGGAGTTTCACTGAAAAAGTACTTGGTCTGTCTTTTCGTTTCTGTGTCTGTAGGATCTTTCCTGGTGGGTGAGACTGGGTTGTTGTTTTTGTTTTTTTTTTATTGGCCCTTCCTATCTTGAAAGCATTTAAATGTAGTAACTCCACCACGCTCCTTTAGGAAAGACAAATATTATTACATGGTGGGAAAAGCAAAGCAGAGAGATTGCGACTCTAAGGGCTCTGAATCACAACTGGCGTGGAAGAAGCTTTCAGTCCTGCTTAGAGTCTTGGCCCTAAGTGTTTTCTTATTTTTACAGAGCCTGTTTATCTGGCACCAGTGTGTTTTTAAGGGCTGAATACTGACGTTTCCATTGCTTTTCAGTTTTGGACTGTGTAGAAAGCTTTTGCCTTTTATGTACACCGCCGCCGTCCCACGGTCCATCCAGCAGAGACTCTGTACAGAACCAGAACGTGAAAAACGGCCCCGAGAAAGTCAGTATTTAACATGGAGGCTGAAACAGCTATTGTCAAAGGAACAGAATGCCTAAATGGGGAAGGGAATGTCACTGTCACACCTCTGAGGGCTGTCTTCACTAACACGAAAAGCGTGCTTTTAGATGTGTTAGCTCATCCTTTAAATATCCCTCTGTAAACAGGGAGAGTTTTATTTTTAGCGTAATTGCTGGTCGAAGTGAATCCTGGATCCTTGGTTCCCTCCCTCCCCTCCCCATTAACATGCACTAGAGGTGCTTTTAGTAGATGAATTGTGATCTGTGTTTAGTGATAACTTCACTGTGTTCTTTTCTCCCCTGCCTCACCTCCCCCCTGTAGCACAGACATACTGTAAGCTGACCTTGCTTACCTTTATTTTCCCCTCCCCTGTGTATCTGGACAGTGTCCCTTTTAGCATACTGGTTGGAGGCAGATCCATTGCAGTCTTGCTGCAAGGGGACAGAGCTGTGACCCTGCAAAGCGCTGACAGTGCTGGCCTGCGGCTCGATGCTGAAAAGCCTCCAAGTCTGGACGTGCCACGTCTTTCGAATGAGATCCACCATATCAGCTCTGCACAGCACAGGGCAAGGGACCCTGGGACGGGGTGTTGCATCTGGGAGAGGTGGTGTGGCGGGTTTGCTGGCATGGTTCCTCACTACTTGTTTTCAGCCAGATCAGCCAAAGACCAGCTCGTGCTGTCCTGTGGCCTGTGTTGAGAGCCCACGGGAGCACGGGTGTCCTTCCTAATGGAAACAGCTCTGGGTCGTTTCAGTCTCACCCACTCCAAATGCCCAGACACTCCCTGAGTGCCAAAGGGGCTTGAAAGGCATGCTTAAAAAAAAAAAAACAAAACAACAAAGTGATTCTGAAATGCCTTATTTCCTTCTGGCTTTCGTTCTTATAAGATATATTGGATCATGTGGTTTTCTTTGCAAAGATGTCCAACTCTTTCATTTCTCCAAACTTTAAATTCTCTTCTATTGAGATGACACTAGATCCTAGGGGTATGGGGGTATGGGGAGCCAACTATCCCGAAAGCAGTCATCATACTCTGGGATGTACAGTCTGCTGCACTGGAGCTGGCTTTGCTCTTCCCTGCCTAAAGATCCCCTATGAGCAGCCTTTCACTGACCAATGTATGGACACTTAAATTCTCTCAGCCTGATGCATCTTGCTGTTGTGCCATGGGTGTAGCAGCTCCCAGACCCCTGTGAATGAATGATGCACTGGCATCCCTTCTTGCCTGCCTGTGCTCTGAGTCACCGGGAAGCCCTGTCGCTCTCGGCACTTGCTTGAGCAGGAACACAAAGTCTAATCATTGCTGTCAGACCTAGATACTGTGGTCCCTGGTGACCGAGCTCTCTGAAGCCAGCCTGTGGGTACGTCTGAGCCTGTCCGTGCTCGTGTGTTCCAGGAAGGCTATTCCCAGCTCTGGCATGGGCTCTGTGTGCATTTTCCTGAACTCTTCCCAATGCAGTTGCTTTCTCACAGGCAGGGCAGGATGGCAGTGAGGCAATAAGGCTGTTTTAAATGCCTAAATACTTCTTCCTTCTCCCATGGCTTTATTTCTTGGTTTGCAGTTTATTGTACCGTTGCTGGGAGGCAGGGTGTGAGGCTGCGGAAACGTGCCGTTGCTCCAAGCTGATGAGATATCGGCAGCTCTGGTGCTTGGTCCTGCTGCAAGCCAGGCAGCAAAGGCAGGCACTGCCAGTCCTGTGCCACCGCCTCGTGTTGGAGGTGAGGAGTGAATACGTGGTGTGCTGGTGCCTGCGTCCTTCGCCTGTGCTCAGGGCACGCTCAGCTGGATGCCAGTCTGTAGCTGGGAGGCGACCTTGCTTCAGAGTAGGGGCGTGTTGTGGTTTTCCCTGTGATGCTCAGCATGTGTTGAGGGTCTTAAGGCACTGGGTGCTCTTGCTGGGTGGTAACCAAGCCATCCAGCTATGGGTATTTCTGCCTCCCACCTTTATCCATCACCTTCCCCCTCCATTCTGAAGGACCCCGTGTGGCTCAGCCCCATGGGGACAGGCTTGCAGCCAGAGTCTCCACCAGCAATCTCCTGGAGAGGTTGGTGGCCTGACAAAGGTGCTGCTGAGCCCCCTCATTTCTCTGGGGGTTTGATTAAGGCTGAAATATCTCCATCAAATGCTCTGGGCTTTAAACTGTGAGTGCAGATACAGCCCATAACCTCAGGAGAAGGGCGAGCTGCATCCGAGCTGAATATTTTCAGGAGCAGCTGTTTGTCTCTGGTCGAGGCAGTGGCGTCCTGTGAAAATGAGCTGCAGGATATGGGAAGGGGCCTTTACAGGAGGGCAGAGGCCAGCTTGGAAATGATCCCACTGGGAAAATCCAGCTCAAGACAAAAGGTTGAGATCTGCTCCTCCCTGAGCTGCTCGGTGCTGGGTCAGCTCCGGGGGCTGCTGACAAGCTGGCGTGGAGGCAGCGAGGGGTGGCTCGGTGCGAGGGAGGCAAGGAGGAGGGGAGGTCATCCAGCACTTAGGGCACTGTCATTCTCCGTGTGACATTTGCCCGCCTCTATAACAAGGAACAGGCGCTGGGGAGCGGGGAGTGAGCAGGGCACGAAAATAGTAAGTGATTTAGAAGAGCAGTAAAAGTTTTAGCCATTATTTTCTCTGAAGCAGGTGAAACTTGGCCAGTCAGCATCTGGCTTTAGATAAACCCTAGTTCATGCTGTCCCTTGCCTGGTAGGGGTGCCACGCTAAATAGCAGCAGGAGTGGGTGATAGAGAGGAGGGTCGTGGAGGAACAAGGCAAAAAAAGGTAGGAAATAAGGCTTCATTAGGTGCATTAACCACAGAGCAACTTGTCGGTAGTGGGAGCTTCTCGACAAGCAAAATGCTACACGGGGAGGCAGCGCGACCAGGTCCAAGAGCAGCCACAGCACATCTGAGCCACTGAGCTGGCCTGCTCTGTGCAGCCATCTCTTCCATCGCTGCCGTGGTGAGCATGTCTGAAAGCCGGCACGGCCGCTGCTGGCACCGCTGGTTGAGTGGGTCAGGCAGAGGATGAGGGTCTCCTTAGATCCAGCTGCTCTTCCCAGCTGTGCCACTGACCTGCGGGCATCACTGGTCTCACAGCTTGCCGACCGGGTCAGGACAGGGACGTCTCTTCCTATATGTTTAGGCAGTGGTGTGGCCTCGATAGCCTTTTAGGTGCTAGTGTTACACCAATAGCTATATATCAGTTCTGGAAGCTTGTCCTGATGTTTCTATGGTGTTTTCACACCAGCGCAGCATTAAATTGGATCGACTTAACAGGGATTGCAGCCAAACGCTTTGATGCTAATGGTTGCAGTAAGGGCTTTTATTTATCTGCCCTCAGAAGTGTACTCTCCAACGCAGCAGGGCAGTTCCTTGTCCCAAGGAGCATATGGACTGTTCAACCCACCTATTGCCAAAATGAAAGATGGAATAGAGAAGTGTGTGGCTGCAGAGCCTTGCTTTTGAAAAGTTTCTGCTTTAGGAAGAGAGTGTTTGTGTTTTGTTGAAGTTTTAGCAAAAGGGAAATGCCAATTTGTCGTAATTCGGTTTGCGTTTTAAGTTTCACTGACAACTGATGTGTCTCTTCTTGTCCGTTTCCCTTAGTGCTCCTCACAGCAGTGAACTGTTACAGCGTGAAAGCTGCTACTCGTGTTCAGGATGCCTTTGCTGCGGCAAAGCTGCTGGCGCTGGCTCTGATCATCATTCTTGGCTTCGTGCAGCTTGCAAAGGGTGAGTATGTTTCCCTTTTGAAGGTGGTGTGCAGTTAAAGCAGAATCTGGGAATTAGGGATAAAGCCCGAGAGTCCCAACCCAAGCATTTCAGAGATAGCAGAAGTTCTTTACAAACGTCTTCTGTTCTCTCGCATGCTTGGGTGATATTTCCACCTCGTGCTTTGAGTGCTTTTGTGCATTTTATTTGCGAGGTTTTGTATTTACCTAGCTGAAGTTATGCTTGATTTCACGCTACTGGAACCCAGCATATATCACCCAAGGTCTTTCCCACTGCGTGCAGTCACTGTGTGGCCTCTCCCTTTGAGATCTGCAGAGCTGCCATGTCTACAGGGAATGAAAATTTTGGTGCTGTGGCTCTCGGCAAGTCTTTTCTGTAACTGGTGGCTGGTCATGGCCATTTGCTAGTAGAGAATTATCTGCGTGTGCAAACCAACCCCCAGTAATTTTTCTTCTTACAAAAACTACCCCTGCACGTTTCCCTTCCTCCTGCCTCAGGTACGGAAAAGCTTGGTTGGGTCTGTGGGGTCACACAGGGTCAGGCGAGGCTGTAGAAACCACATGATGAAGAGTGATAGTGGGGCTCTCAGCTGACAGTAGCACACATGTCTGTCAACTAGCATCTGAAAGAGAAGATAAAAATGGGAAGATAAAGCAAATTTCTGGTGGTTTTGCTTGTTTTCTTCATGCACACTTAAAATCTTCTCAGACCTAGGGAGATATTTTGTTCCAAACCCATCTGAATAACTAAACCACACAGATAAGCTTTACTGTGTGCTTTTTTGTGTTGTTTTGTGAAAATAAACTTTTCTTAGGGAACAGTACAGGCCCTGTTTATTAAATGTGGATAAAAGTCTGCCCATAGTCCCTCCTGTCTCTGCACTGGCAAGCATGTATGTATGTTTGTGTGTGCACGTGGGTCTTTTTAATTCCTGTCTCAGCTATGGGAGCCAGTGCTGTCTTTGCAGAATTTCTTGCTTTATCAGAGGTTTTATTTTCTTCCAGCTCAGTGCCTACGCTCAACAGGAACATTGTTTGAGGCTTATCACAAAAGATACCTCCTTCCTCTTCATAACTCCCCAGGCTGCTTTGCTCAACTTTTTTCTGTCTTAGAAGGACAAGGATAAATAAATATAAATCTGTGTTAGTTCTTTAACATTTTACCATAAAGGTATTTACGATTGTTTTTTGTTTGCAGACGACAATCTTAATTTGCATCTTCAGAATCACTTTCCCTCCCTCTATACTGTCCTTTTGTCAAGGGTGAATCACTTTCTGCCCTGGTTCCTCCGGTATAAGTACATGATATTTCCATTGACTTGTATCCGTAACCAATAAGAGATTTCTGTCTTGTGCACAAAAAACTCCCCATCTATATTCCTCTGTCTCAGAAGCTTTTTACCTCTTACAAAGCCTCTAGCAGTTTCAGGTTTTCATAGCTTGGAGAGGTGCAGCTATGACTTGTGTGCATCTTGCACTACAGGCCATTGCACGTGATGTTTAGTTTCCTGCTAAACCATCCGGCCACTTTGGACAGATTGAAAGGTAATAAGATCAAAAGCGATAGCTAGATGGTGACCTCAGAAGGAAAACCCTCTTTTTCCTGCCTATGCACACAATGCTCCATGTAAAGCAAGGTTCAGAGTGAGAACCTTGGGGTGCACAGAGGGTGCTCCTCACAAAGCCCATGTTTACACCTTGTCCCAAGTGGCACACAACGGCTTGTCTGGGTTCCTGTTTTACAACGTGCTGCTTGGGATTCTGCTTGTGGTCTGACATGGATTGTATTAATCTCCTCATGGAAGTTGCAGGCTCTCTGGTAAGTCCCTAAGAATGTGCAAGCTCCTTTTGTACGCCCTCCCTTAGCTTCCACCTACATTTTGCAACTTTGTCAATTTTTCTTTAAATCATGCCAGGTAACATGATGCTTTTATGTAGCAGGGATACATCAAGAAACTGTCTTTTTTCTTCTTTTTTTCTTCAAGGAAAGCATACTAGCATCACGTAAAGCATACTGAAAATGGGGGAGTACTGCGCTGTTCTCCATCTTTGTTGGGATGAGAAATGATGGGTGCAAGCTGTGAAGCAAGGGGTATTTAGATTAGTAATTAGAAAACTACTTTTAACTGTAATTCAGAGGTCAAGTGGATTGTCCAGAGAGGCTGTCTCACTGGAGATTCACAAGGAGAGGTTAAGAAATATCTCTTGGAGTGGTTTAAGTGGGTTGAACCTGCCTTGGAGCAGGGGGCCAGAGCTGGTGCCCCTGGAAGCTGCTGTGCCTGTGCTCTCTGAGGCTGTGCTGTGCGTTACTGGTACGGTGCAGAGCTGCTGGGTCTTCTCCAGGCAAAACACTATAGACCAAGTCTTTTAAAGCACTGATGCTTTGAAACGGGTAGCTTTTTTCTAAAAGCCTGTTTCACCTCTCAGTAAGTGGCTGATCCTGAGTCCCATACATAACCACAGGGCCATGCACTTACTGCTCCTCTGCGTGCCCTTGCTTTCTGTTATACCCGTTCCAACGCTCTTTGGACAAAGAGGACTCTTACCACCAGCAGCTGGGTAAATTAAATCCCAAGCCAGAGTGAAATACACACCACATTGATTTGTCTGGGGCTGCAGTTTCTGCGGTGCTGGGGTTGTGTATCCTGTGATGCTCCAGATAGCGCCTGAGCAGTGCTGATTAACTTGCTTTAATGGTTAGTGTCCCATTGCTGGGTTGTGTTTACAGTAGCTATAAACAGAGAAGAGGAGCAGTGCCACAGTTTCTTGCTCAAATGTGGAAACTTCTGAGACTTCACAGAAGTATGTCTTTGTATTGACCTCCCACCTTTAGCTTTTGGCTTTTCTTTTTTTCCTTTCATTGGATATTTTCATTATTTTCAGAAAAGCAGTAACATCTCAAAACGAAGAAATATGTGGCAATATTACCACACAGAAAATAGCGTTTCCTTGTGATCTTTCTGTGGACAGCTGTTTTACATCACTTCTTTCATGCGACTTCAAAAGGAGGGTGGAAGTTGGTTTCCTACTTAGCCTTTCAACTGCTTGGAAGTTGACTCAGTATAGCTGACCCACTTGGGATGCAATTATTTTACTAATACAAAAGTTGTACTTTTAAAAGCCTTTGGGTGGCTGGAGTTGTGTGGCTTTAAAAGTTCGGTGTCCTGAACTTGGTATATTGGTGTGTAAAACCTTATATATGGACCCCCAATGGTAGAGTCCGCCAGTCTGTAGCACTTATTTATGCTATTTAACTTACAGCATAGAGAGGATCAGGATTTTTTCACTCCGGTGTTATAAAAACTAGGCTTATTTTTAGTTCTACTGTTTTACCAGCTCTCACAAATTGCCTTCTGTCCAGCCACCTCTGGGTATATTTTGGCCATATTCTTGACCTGGGGAGCAGGATGCCCAGGACTGGATTGTGCAGCTGCTTTGGACAGTGGCTGCGCAGGGTTGAGGGATGCTTTCTGCACTGGGTGTGACACAGAATCTGTGGTTAGGTCTGCAGCTGTGCTTTTCATACCCGATCACCCTGCACCTCCCAGTGCTTTAAATATTAATGTGGGTGTGAAGCGGTTTAAAAAAAGTGCCAATCTTTAGGTGCTCACACTTTTTACAAGCAAGGAAATTCAGAAAAGGTTTTGATGTAAAAAAAAAAAAATTCTAAACAAACATATTACAGCCATATATGTTTCAGATACATTCTTTTCCGTTGCTGATGTCCTGGGGCTTCTGAAATGTTTGTCTGCCTGTGAGCAGCTGAAGCAGTGAGGTGCCATCCCTGGGTGCTGCATGTTCGGGGAGTGCTGCGGTGCTGGGCTCCAGCACTCACTGCGATTCCTCACCAGCAGTTCTGCTCCAAGAAAAAAATAAATTGGGCATTTGGGACTTGGGGAAATAGAATTTAACGCTTGCTTTATTGAATTATTTGTATTGAACTTATTGTCCCTTTTCCTTCTTAATGCCTAATTTCTGATCTTAAATTTCTCGTCTGCGGTGCCTGGAGTGCCTGTTTGATGGCAGCGGCATTATTCTCACTTAAGTCCCTTCGCTGGGTTGTCAGAGACCAGCAGAGCTGCATCTGCTGAACAAGCACAGGGTGAATTAAGGACAAAGCAGGCAGGTTTAACTCCAGACATTTGCCATGGAGAGCTTAGACTAGGCAGGGAGTTTTGTTCTTAATCTTGTGTTTTTCTTTTAAATAGATGCGTACAATGTCAGCCAGCACTGGCACCCCTCACTCCAGTATCACGTGTTCTTTGTAGAAAGGTGTTTACAGGTGTAGTTGTGGCTGGCAGATTCTGAACTCGACGCGGGAGTGTTTCTGAAAGTACCGAAATGAAGAGTCAAACCTTCAGTCATTAATGTGTGCTTAGCATGTCTGTGAAGCCTCCTAAAAATATCGTTAAGTACTCCAGGTGCGAGGCAGAATCTTGGTGCCATGGGGCTGTGTGCGCATCTGGGTGCTACTTTCATTTATTGAATCCCTTTGCCTTTTGCTAGAAAACGCCCGTTTGGTCTCTGTCTGTTTCTGGGAGGGTGATTTTGCTAGTTCCCTGCCCAGACTTTTTTCTCTGCCTTTTTTTGATGAAAAATCCCATGATTAAGAAAGAACTGAGGGAGGGAAAGTTTACTCAATCTTCCTGTCCTCCCAAATTTTCTTCTTTGCTGCCAGTGGCAACATCAGTTGAATGTCCCAAAAAAGCCCCTTAAGGCAGCTGTGGAGGGAGAGCCGGGGCTCAGCTCGGCAAGCAGCAAAGGCGAGAGTAGAGCTGAGAGCGTGGGGAGGGCAGGGCTGCTCTGCGGGGGTCCTGCTGACACAGCAGGAAAACTGGATTTCATGGCTGATAATGAAAATCTCAGGCTCCCTCAGGTCTCAAAGCACAATGGCGCACAGAGGCTAAGAGAAAACAAGAGTGATCATTGTCTGAATTCTCTTCTGTTTGTACCTACGTTTAATCACGCTTGGCTATCCAGAGATACATGAGCACTTAACACAGCTAAAGAAATCTGCTGCAAGTTTTCCTTTGGCCTGGTCTCATCTCATGTCTGTAGCGTGAACCTGATCAGCAGGTTGATGTTTAGGAGTTTGTTTTCAATTGATTTATTGATTTTTATTATTTTTTTTTTTCCCCTGCCCCATCAGTCACAACCTGCTTTTTTGCTAATGGAGGGTAGATGCAGCAATGCCTCTGTGCATGCTGTGTGTCGTTGTACGCAGCATGGTGACCATTGTGCTGGTGGCCGTGCCTGGAGAAACCAGCTCACCCAAGGGACTGGCTCTAGGACACGACCTGGGACATGGGAATCAACTGATGGTAGAGCTGTAGGTGTCTGAGAGGCGTTTGGAGCCCAAAGCCAGAGCCGATGGGTGTTCAGCCAGCCAGCCCGTGACTAACTCACACTGTAGATCCTCTTTGGCAGACGGGAGGCAAAGCGTGTGGATCAGAAAGGTCCCTCAAGCTTTTGAGCACGTCCCTGCAAGTTGAGGCTGAGGCTGGTGCACAAAAGATTGCAAGAAAAGCGTGCCCTGCAGCTGCCCGTGCTGTTTCTTGTTGCGCTGGCATTCAAAAATGCCACTATAACGTGATTTTCAAAGCATTAAGCTTTGAAAGAAAGCTGTTGTGCGTCCCTTACTCACCCGCTTGTTCATGGAGCGCATGGAGAGTGGAAGACTGTACTGAAGGAGAGCAGAAACAAGGAAGCTGGGAAAGCTGCCAGCATCCTGAACCTCTAAATCACATCAGCCATATGTCGGAGATTAATCAGGCGTCTTAACACTGGAGGGTTGATGCAACACAATTATGTTTTATGGGCCTCTCACTCTCTTACATTCAATTTCTTTTCTAGCCAAAGGTGGATACAAATGCTGAGGCCAGGTGGGCACGGCAGGTTAGCGTGCTCTGCAGCTTGCCTGCTCTGGTTTGGAGTGAGCAGTGGTTCATTTCTGCTCAGACAATTTTTTTTCTTGCCCTCTCTGCCCAGAAAATTTTTGGCAATTATAGATTCAACGATAACAGTTTGGCCTGCTGGAGCTTTTGCTTTTTACAAGTGCAAAGTTGCCGGTTCAAAAATAAATAAAATGCATTTAATAACAACAAAACAACAACAACCCCTCCCCAAAAGTACAGAAGCAGTCGGTCAGTGACCTGTGCTGCTTGTTATGCTCACTGTGAGTTGGAGTAGCTCTGTATGCACACGCTGGAAGCTCGGACTCTAATGATGATGTGAACCGATGTTTGTTTAACGTTGCATGTGGAGGCTTATAGCTGTGTTAGCTCTTCAGGCTGGAAGTGTGCCTTGACACCTGGAAAGCTGCTGCTTTATCCAAGGAGTTGTGGATTGTAGCATGCTGCTCAATTTCAGCATGCGGAACGAAGTGCCAGGCGCTGAGCTGGATCAAGGTAGGTGCCTTGCACGGGAGGCTGAGGAGCGCACCTCGGACTTGCCACAGGGCACCCTGCTCACCCCTCTGGTGGGCTCAGTCAGTGTTAGGGCAGCTGGTGTGAGAGGCTCTGGTGGCTTCACATTTTTCCAAGTTCAGCTATCCCAGCAATGCAGACATTTTTGACTAGAGAGCAGCTAATTCTTTGGTATTTGCTGCTTTGCATCTCTGTCTGGATCTCCTCCCTCTGCCTCTCTGAAGTCTCTGGCTGCAGCAGGAGCAGTCGCTCGTGCCTGAGGTGTGTCAGTCGATAGCTTTGCGTGTGTGTGTACACACGTGCTTTTGCTTGCATTTGAGATTGATCTTTTCCCACAGCCTTCAGCTGCTGGGCTGAACTGAACGGCCTTGCCTGTGGGGCTGGAGGTGTGGGTGACAGGCAGGGGGATCTCCCTCCCCAGGTGGTCTTGGCTCTCCTGCACGTCAGGCTGGTTGGCTCTGTTAGCCCCCCAGAGCCTGGTCAGCTGGCTTGTTCTTGCTTGTCATTCTCAATCACAAGTTTCTATGGATGTGGATTGAACATCTTGTGCAGATAACGAAAAGAAAAAAGCTTATGGAAGCGGCTGGAAACCCACTGGGAGGTTTGTTCAGGGTTTGCACCTTGCTGTGACTTTGCCCAGATAGGGATAGATGAGGGGACACGTAGGAAACACCTTTCCATGCCATGCTAAGGATCGAAGGGACCCTGTTTATCCAGGGTCTCTGCAGTGCCTCTGTGCTTTCCAGCTGCCGGAGGAACCCAGCATTTTGAGTCCCGTGCATCGTGCCAGGGTCGCGCCGCTGCTTCTGGGTCTGCTTCTCTCTTTCCCATCAGCAAACATTATGCCGGCTGATGCAGAGGTTGTGAAAATCGAGAGGTGTTTGCTGAGGAGGAAGATAAAAGGTCTTCTGGTGACATCAGCAGGGTGCAGAGGAGGTGGGAAAGGTACTAAATGCTGTTTGGCCCAGGTGGTGTCCTGGTGGACGACTGCAAAAGGAGGAGTTGTGAAGCTTGAGTCTTGTGTGGGGTGAAGTGAATCCAGGAGCCCAGACCCATGGTTTTACCCTGGAGGAGAAATAATAGCTCTTTGTAAACGGTATAGACAGAGCTTCCCAGCACTGGGAGGAGAGGAGCTTTTCTGTAAAACAGAAGGTTGTAGCTGAAGTGAGGGGAAGTGTCACAGCCTGTCCGCAGCTGCTGGTGAGAATCGGGATGTAACCCAGGAGCCTCTGACTCCTCCCTTGGGTGCCCTCTCTGCTTTTCCAAGGTTCCGATGCTGTCTTTCAGACCCATAAACTTGTCTGCTATGGGACCAAAGTTTAATAGCTGCTGTTCAAACCTGCTTAATGCAAAGCTGTCCGCAGAGTGGCAGCAATCGGAGAGCAGCACACGGCTTATGTGGCTACCGAGTGTGTGTTCCCCGGGGAGCTCCGAGTTGCCAAAGAGATGCTCTCCTAACCTTGGCCCCTGCGTGTTTCTTGCCGTCTTGTTATTCTGACTCAGTCGACTGAACTCTCACTGCTTTTCACAGAAAATGGCTCAACAGCTGAGTGAATGTTCTCCTCTGGGGTTTTTCCGTATATACAACACATTTCTCCCTGGCTCAGTTTCTTCCATGAGCGAGATGCACTAAGGGCCCCCCTGGTCTTGCTGAGCTCTCTAGATGGCTGTGTTCCCTCTCCTCACTGTTTAGGCAAGTTAAAAATATTTAATTATCATTAAATGCTTTCTGCAAGAGAAGATTGCTGTGCTATTAAAACCGGAACGGACATGACTGGGGAGCAAATGAACATTTTCAAAGAAAGGGTCTGAACATGCAGCGCATGGACCTGAAATAGGTCCCTCCCGCAGAAAGGCCCCAGGTGACCCATCGCTTGCCGGAGCAATTACCGGAGTCTTGGCAGCTGGCAAGATCAGCAAATGGGGTTTATGTCAGAGCTTGTTACCTTAATTTGGTTAATTGTAGAGCAGAGTGCAGTTGAACAGCCAGTTCAAACCAGGTTTCAGATCTCTGGGGTGCCGGGCACGGGCAGGGCATTGCCTAGAGAGCAGCGGTGGCTGCGTGGGCTGGGGGAGGGCAGGGGAGCCGGGAGGGTGGGCAGAGCATGGCTTCGCCCCGCGTGCGCTCGCTTACAGACCTCTCACTCCCTGGGAGCGGTTGAGGCCGTGCTTGGCAGCCTCACCTGCAGATTTGTAACCCTAGATTTGATCCAAAGTCTGTTGGGAGCCTTGAATGGCACATTGAGGCTTGAAAGATGCAGTGTCTGGAACTGAGGCTCGTACCTCCGTTTGGAACAGCAGTTCCTAAGGAGCGTTTGTATGAGAGGGAGGAGGTAAGAACGACCCTGCTGGAACATCTACCCAGTGTCCCCAGTCTCCAGCTGGGGCCAGTAGCAAGCATCAGTGAGTAAGTGCAAGAACAAGGGGGACTCATGGTGCTCCCTGGATGCTTTCTCAGCCTCCAGTGCACCTCTGGGTCTTCTGCACCATCAGAGGTATCTGTATGTGATGGATTTCTCCTCCAAGGATCTGTCTAACGACTATTTGAACCTCTGTCTTAATTGTGTGTGGGGCTGCTAAAGAGCATCATGTGGACACCTGAGAATACGAGCTTGTATCTCCTCCTGCTCCAAGGGGACATGTTGGCTCCTCTGGTTATTTAATTGTGTTCTGACATGTTGCTAAATCCATTTTACCATGGGAGCATAGAGACATGAAGTTTAGCGATGTGCAGCAAGTTTTTGGAGAGCTACAACTCTTGATAAGTGACGCAGGGAGAGGGCAGCAAGGTGTCAGCTCCTGAAGTGTTGAGGAGGAATGAAAAGCCCCTTCCTTCCTATGTCTGCTCTCCTGGCTGCCTCCACGTTGACTTGCCACTCCTTCGCTGGTAGCTATGTTTCAATGCCAGTGCTTCAAAGAGATGGGTTAGGGGCGTGCCGCTGCAGATTCAGGGAAGAGGTGTGTGAGTAATTAGTTATGTTGCACCCATCCATTCCTCCATCTGCCACCCCAACCACAGTGTAACATAATGCCAGGCTTTGTTTTAATTTCTTTGCTTCAGTGCTGCTCCCGTAGCGGTCCCGCGCTGCCTTTCCTTCCTCTTTTGTTCACGTTTCCTGGAAGGCAGGCAGTCTTGACACACAGCCAACGTGTCTGGACAGCCCAGCAGGCCACCCAGTTGGGCTGGGACCCTTCCTTGCCCACAGGCTGAAGATGCCCGTGGTTCCCAAGCAGGGGGCATACCCTGAATCCAGGCATCTGATTTTGGACTGGGTCCCGCTGATGCTCCCCTCCCCTCCTGGCCAGCTGGGCGAGGGTGGCAGCTCAGCCCTTCCTCGGCAGCACCAGCACACGGTTTCCGCGTGAGGTTTGAGAAGGCAACAGAGCGAAACCTGCAGATGCTTCAGAAAAAGGAACATTTGGCCTGAGAGCTTTTTGCTTGTGACAAACAGAAAGAGGCTTTTGGTGAAAGCCGGTGCCCAGTTCTGGACAAGAAGTGGAAGTGCGAGCCCATGGTATGATGCTGCTTGTGCCCTGGCTGCTCCTGGGTCGCAGCATCCTCCTGACGTGGTAAAGGTGGTGATCCCTCAGTCCGGGTGGGAGTGGGGCTGCCAGCAGAGCCTGAACAGACCTTTGAGAAGAGAGGTCCCAAGAGGCATTTGAAAGGCCTGGGGAGCTCTCCTGCTCTCCTAGTCCATTCATCTGCCATTCCAGTAGCTAACTACAGTCACTGTTAACAAAAAGTGTATCTTATTCCCATAACAAAAGACCTGGAAAGAACTAGGCTGGTAATTATTCAGGAGGGGCAGAAAATAAACTCAGGAAAGCTGAGCCCAAGGGATCCAGCAGAATGTGATACTGTGCACACCTGCCTCCTGCTCAGCCTTTTTATTCACAGCCAGGCCAGGGCATTAATGCTAAATTAAGATTATATGGCTGAACGTATAAGCCGGGAATTAAGGTTAAACTTGCAGCGTTGTATCAGTCTCTCTGCATTTCCTGGCTTTCCTGTTACACTCTGATGCGCATTTTCTAACCTTGCTTTTTAGAAACAGTTGGTGCATGTTGCTAAGGAGATTCACCAGCTGAAGGGGCATTAAATACAACCAGCATATCCCAAGGCAGATTCAGAAGAGACCTTCCGAGTGCCAGGAGGTTCTGTGGAGAGAGGGGCAAGGCAACACCAATGGAGAACTGCAGCCTGCAGTGGGATCTGGGCAAGCAGAGCCTTGCAGATGTGCTGGATGCAACTGCACGGGGTTTGCCGGACCCGATTGCCCAGTGCATGAGTTGCTGCTGTGTTCCTGGCTCTTTTGCAGCTCACACCCACAGCATCCCCTTGCAAATGGGATAGCGACAGGCCAGGGAAGAAGGCAGAGGGATGCTGCTTTCCTGGGTATCTCTGTGAGCAGAGAGCATTTTGCGTGCCACGTTAGGGAATATCTTGTTTGCCCTGGTTAGGACTCAGCAGGAACAGGAGGGAGAAATTTCGTGAGGGGAGCAATGCCCCCGATGGAAAACATGGGGATAGAGCTGGAGGGTCAGGTAGAGAAGGTGAAAGACAAGATGTAGCTCTCCCATGCACATAGGGCAGCTCTGTGTCACTGGCATGGATTTGGAGCAGTCCCTTGGGATGCACCAGCAGACCGATAGCGCATCAGGGAAAGTCCCCCTTTCCCACCACCAGAAAGGTGAGTGCAAGGCGTTAAAAGGTCCGTGCATCTGTATTTGTTACTCAGCCTCTGCAGAAGTGGCTTTTGGTGGCATAAGGGAGTGAAAGGTCCCAGCATGAGATGGGAAAGAGAGGCCATCCAGAGGGAAAATGCCTGGTATGTTAGCATCCCTCTCCTTTCCCCAGATGCATGTGCTGGGTACCTTGTGCTAAGAGATGAAGGGTTAAGCTCCAGGCCCTGCTGACTGCCATGTGATGCAGTTGCTCCAGCGATTAGCAGAGATCTGTGCCCTAAGAGGAATCACATGGGCTTCGACAGGTCTCCCTGGATGAAAACGTGCCCTGCCAAATCCTGCCTCCCTCCCTCCATGCTTCCGTCCTCACCAAGGGGCGCACTGGGTCCGGGAGGGGAGCGTGGCTTTGCCATCGCAGGCTTACACCCAGGCTCCACATCAAAAGGTAGGGAACAAAACAACTGCAGAGCATTTTAAAGCAAAATAAATAAACCCTTGGCTGCTCTGGGAGAATTCTTACCAAAGGTACAATCGAGTAGTCTATTTATGGCTTTCTATTTCAAAAGCAGATACATAACAGGAACTTTTGATATTCAAGCCCTAAAGAGGCTAACTTCTGACATTCAAGCCCCCAAGAACCTGACTTCCCACAATCAAAGGGATTGCCATAACCCTCTGCTTTATCAGGTGGCTGGTGGGACTAGAGGAAATCCTGGGTTTCTGCTTTACTGGGTGGCTGGTGGAAGTGGAGGAAATCCTGGGTTTTTATCGAATGAAAGCAGCTTTCAGTTGAGAGGACAATGTGACAATATCTGTTTGCATAGCATCTTCCAGCAGGAAGGTCCCCAGAATGTTTTCTTCGCAGGGAGAAGATATGGGGGAGATTACCTCGGTGATAGCACGTTGCAGTGTGAGAAAGTTTTGAGGGCTCAGTAATGGCCAGTTGCTTGAGATGAGCGTATTTGGGGCTGATTCTTTGGTGCATTACTCTGGATGAATTAAGCACTGTAAAACTGGAGAAATCAACCCAATAGTAGTATGTGCACGTGCTCTCTAGCATAACCCAAAATGCATCAGCATGATACTTAATTATCCTAAGAGCTGCTTTTGCCTCCAGGTTTCTCTGTTTCAACACCCACAAAGGCCCTTGGGGTTCACAGTCCATCTACATCGATCCTTTCTTGTTTTTGTTTTCTGCAGGTGATGTGACAAGCCTGACTCCTGAGCGCTCCTTTGAGGGCACAAAAGTAGGCGTGGGGAACATCGTGTTAGCTTTGTACAGTGGTCTCTTTGCCTATGGAGGATGGTAAGATACAGCCCTCTATTTTTTTTCCCCAGTGCTAAATGTTGTAGTCCATTCCTTTTGTCCCCAGATTGTGTTTGGAGGAAGAGTGTGGTCCAGGATATTCCATCTTTCATGTAACCAGGGCAGTGAGGCAGATACTTTGGGTTTGCCTAGTAATGTTTTATCGTCATACTTCACACCGCATTTCCAGCCAGGACATAGAAGCACAAAGAGGTGGAGGTGATCATGGCATTTCAGAGGCAGCACATGATGGGTGATGATGCACCGTGATGCTTGGTGCAGTTCCTAGGTGTGTTAAGGGAAAGCAGCAGGGCTGGGTTTAGCTAGCAGAAGAGAGATGTGCTATGTGCCAGCGGACCGACTTTGAGCACCAAACTGAAGCTCCCGGAGGGCTTCTTTCTCAGTCCCTTTGAGCACCTGCAAGCACAAGGAGCCTGCTCAGCTGGCTGTGAGAACAGGCCCGTTGCGGCCATCCCCTCCCTTGCAGGGAAGCTGGCAGCATGGTGTGCTAGATCCATCGGCACCATCCAGGGCTTGCGCTTTGCGGGTTTTATGCTGGGGGTCTTGGAGTAGGCATCAGCCATCATAAGTTTTACTGCAGGTGTCAGTCTCGCAACCCCTCCTGAAATTTCCTTGCAGATGAGTGAGATGAAGGGCTTCATTTATTCCATGGACTAACCAAAATTAACTGCTGTTCTTTTTAAATTACAGGAATTACTTGAATTTTGTTACAGAAGAGATGATAAATCCCTACAGGTAGGTGTGTGTCCTGTGATAACTTCCCTGGGAGGGAATCCTGTTGTTCTTGGGAAGCCTTTCCTCATGTGTGTAACAGGGGTTGCTAATCAGCCCAGAAGCCAAGGTCTTTTTCTGGGGAAATAGAAAACAAGATAAATTAATGGCATTGTCCCTCCCTGCAATAGGGAAGGGGAAGAATGACCTCTGTATGAGGAGGGCCGTTGCTTACACTGCTTTCCTGTACTGCTAATGTTATCAGTGTTGTTAGAAAGTCCTGCTTCCTTGCCATGGCACCTCTCTGAATTATAGGCAAGGACAAAGTGCTCATGGCTTTATTACCATCTTGTATAAACCCCTGCAAGAGTATTTGTGTGTACATATGTTTCTCACGTGCTCTTCCTGTTCTGTTGAACAACAGCCTCTCTGCACTGCTCGTGCCTTTCAGGGTTACGCAGGGGACCCAGCGAGATAAGGATGTGCCACCCTAAAGCAGGACATCACCGATGAATCATTTTTGCTCGTAGGGAAGGTGCCTATGAGGCACTTTCGAGATGAGCTTTGGGGTCACTTGTGCAAGAACCCATTCCTGGCTGGCCCTGGCAGTGATTAGTGCCTGCTGGGAAGCATAAGATTTGATATGCCCTTTCCTTGACAAATACAGTTATAAAAAGGTTTTTGCAGTTTGCAATTATTTTCATGTCTTCTGAATGCAGTCATGGTATTTGACTCTCTCCTCCTGTGGCTTTGAGCTTCACTAGACCAATTATACATGGCATCAAGCAGGGTTTCCTTTTTCAGTTTCCGTTCACAAATGAAATTAAGAATATTTGGAAAGGCAGATTTGTACCAACACAGGCTTGTCTTTATAGGCCCACTCAGACTGTGTCTGAACACATTTTGTTTGAGTTTCCTCAGTCCAGCCAGTTGCACAGAGTTAGAGCCTAACAACTGCCTGCTAAATCCCAGATCTTCCCATCTCCTGCTAGAAACCCACCAGCACAAATGATTCTCCTTTGCCCAGAAGAGAATACATGTGTTAATGCCACTGGCTAGCAAGAGACATGGGGGGGTATTTTTAATTAATTGCCTTTGCAGTGAGCTTGGATTATTGTTTGCCCAGACAGCCAGAGTCTCTCCATGCAAAAAGTCCCTTCTGCCATAATCCTTCACCCTACATCTGTCAGGCATCACCCAGGGGAGCAGTGTGCGGCTGGGAAACTGGACATGCTGCAGAGTCAAAGAGGAGCAGAATGGCTCAAGCAAACTTTAAATGAGCACAGGAGGGATGCAGCATGAGCCACCGATCCCTGGCATCAACAGTTCTTCTCCGAGCTGCAGCGCTCCATTACAATTTGTATTTTCTTCCTAGAAACCTGCCTCTGGCTATCATCATCTCACTACCTGTAGTCACTTTGGTTTATGTGCTGACAAACTTGGCTTACTTCACGACCCTGTCGACAGACCAGATGCTGACGTCCGAGGCCGTGGCTGTGGTAAGATAGGTGCATTTCTGATGCGACTCATCTGTTTGCCAGGGCTGGTTATATCAGACTTACAATCTCTGCATACGTCTTCTAGTTTGTTCCAGGTTGATCGTGGCTGCTTACAAAAAGCTGATGTTTGACAGGAGGTAAAGAGCATCTGTGATGGGAGCAGGGAAGAACAGCGTGATACCCAGTGGGATTAATCACAGACAATAGGAAGGGTGGGCAGTCAGTTAGCACTGCGCTTGTAAATATGCAGGGTTGATGCTGGCCTCATGACTTCTCATCAGTTACCAGAGCATGATATTTATGGGGAAAGGTCATTCAGTCAGTACTGAACTAGATTGTTCTCGCTCTGTATCTTCCTTGTTTTAATTAAGAGAGAAAAATAATACTTCTATTAATTAAAATGCCATTGCGGTCAGAAATCCTGATTGCTTCAGAAGTGAGCAGCATGGTATGACCTTGCAAAGTGAGCATGACCAGCACTGTTCAGTGCTTCGGGGGAATCTCCCAGTCCATGATAAGCTGCTCTGGGCCATTCAGGTGACAGTGCTCCATCCTTTGGGTTAGTACCAAGCCCCGGCTCCAGCCTGCACCTACGCAGTGCTGAATTACTGGAGATGCCAGCCTGTGTCGCATTGCCCCAGTTGGGTGCCTTTGCAAGACTCACAATCAGTGTAATAATGTTGGTGTAAAACTGCAGTGAAGCAGTGCAGGGTCAGTTTGTGATACAAACCTACAGCTCCAGGTCACTGTGTTTCTAAGGGGCTGTGTCCCAGGTCCTTACTCAGCAGCTGGCAATATCTGACTCGCAGTTTCCATTTGGTCTTGAACTTTTGGATAGCTGTTCTGATAAATGTGTGTGAGGGAAGGGCTCGCTGCTGATTTTTTTTGCAATTTTATAATATGCTTTTTGAGGAAGTAGGAGAAGCAAATGTTGATATGGAAAACTCCGTAACATCTTCAGCACTAAGCCATGTCATTTGTTCAGATTTCTACAAATATTAAGTCTTTGCAGGCAGCTGTGAGTTCTTTTGGACACTCTGGGTGTGACATATCTGTCTTGTTTCCCCCATTTAGGATTTTGGGAACTATCACCTTGGCGTCATGTCCTGGATCATACCCGTCTTTGTTGGCTTGTCGTGCTTTGGATCCGTTAATGGATCTCTCTTCACTTCTTCCCGGTAGGTTTCTTGCTCAATTTTGTGGGTTTTGTTTACAAGTCATGCTTAATGCCTCTTCTTTTGGAGTTGTCCTCCAAAGAGTGGCTGTGGGTAGACACAAAGTCTAAAGGGTCTGGAGGCCATGTGGGGAATGCAGAAAAAAAATATGAGGCTTTAAAACCATATCCAGTTTAAAGGAAACCCTTTTAGTGATCTTAGTCTTCTGTTCCTCAGGCAAAGTCCTGTTGAAGTTATTAGAATGTAAACAAACACAGGTTTGGGGCTCAGTGATGTTGCCCGAGAAAGTGGCTTTAATGAAAAGCAGAAACTTATGAAACTTCAGGGCTGAGAATCCCTCCAGAAAGCGGAGAAAGGATGGGCCAGGACAGGGACTGAGATGGTTCCAGCTCTGACACACATCTCCCGGGTTATCTTAGGAAAGTCACTTAATTCCTCTCTGGAAAGGAGGACATAAACACATTTATTCTTGCGCTCTTCGTCTGTTTCCAGCCTTCCTTCTAGGAAAGGGACTTTCCACTGTGTATGTGCAGAGCACTCTGTGCCGGGGGCTGATCCTGGAGGGCCCACTCCTGAGCCAGCAACTGGCAAAAGGGCACAGCTGGCATGGTGCAAGGCACTGCTAGGGCGGAAAACCTGTGCGGAGCCTGGGCATCTCAGTCTTGCTGCCTCAGCACTGCCTAGGCTGAGCCTGGGCTGTCCCCACTTGTTTTGTGTTGAAGACAAATCCCAGCCCAGGGCAGAAGTTTGCAGAGGTGATAATTGTTCTGTCTCCCTGTCCCAGGCTGTTCTTCGTGGGGTCCCGAGAAGGACACTTGCCTTCAATCCTGTCTATGATTCACCCCAGGCTTCTCACTCCCATGCCATCCCTCGTCTTTACGGTAAGCACCTGGGTCTGTGGTGATGAGTGTTGGCCTGGTATTGAGAAATAGTAGGATCCCATCTGAGTGGTTGGAGGGGGACTACTTGGGCACCACCTCCAGACACAGCCACTCTTGCATGCACCTACAGGAGGGGATGGACCCTCCTCCTTCTCATCACATCCTCATATTTCACTTCTGTTTTGAAATTGCTCCAGGCCAATACTTCTTCTAAAATACTTGCATTTAGTGCTGTAACGTATGTGGGTCTGCCAACTCCCTTTGCTAATGGCTTTTTATTTTCTGGATGCAGTGCATCATGACCCTGCTCTATGCGTTCTCCAACAACATTTTCTCAGTCATCAACTTCTTCAGCTTCTTCAACTGGCTCTGCGTGGCTTTGGCCATCATCGGCATGTTGTGGCTGCGTTACAAGAAGCCAGAGCTGGAGAGGCCCATCAAGGTGAGAACAGCGTGGTAATTGCATGGTCCTCCCTGAGCACCTTCTCAGCAAGCTCAAGTACAGCTGCTTGTCCTGTATGGAGGAGGGACTGGGGTTGCAAGCATGCAGGGGAAATGTTGTGTTGTAGCTAACACAGGTGTCCCTGCTGCACGGAATCTGCCAAATGTGGATCAGGGTGGGAGGACGAAGAGGTGCCATGGCCATGGGGACATCGGAGTGAAGGAGACTCTGGGTGTCAGAGATGTGATGTGTTCTGGTGGGGTAGCCCAGTAGGAAGCTCTCAATGACTAATATATTCCCCAGGACAAATTATAGGCTGTGGCTCTCAGCAAAACATTCTGTACCATCACAGAATTAACTTTAAATAGTTTTTTAATAAAGCAGACAAACCCACGCCTGCAGAGATGAGAACTTTGTTCTTTTTGTCCTTGGCCAGCTTGGCAGTACCATGTCCATCTGGGAGGAGGCCAAGATCATGTCAGCCACAAGCGTGTCTGCCTTCCTTAAAGGCATGTTTCTCACTCATCCCCCAGCACACGCAGGTCTCTGCCAGGCAACAGGCAGCCAGACAGAAACAAACTCTCAGACCTGTACCAGTGCCTTCCCAAAGTAACTCTTGGCAGGGTGTTTCCTTTGTTTTTTGGTTTTTCTTCTAAGAGCTGGGCTGCTCTCAGTGGGTGCCCTGCTCAGAGCTGCGTAGCTGAGTCCCCTGAGGAACTGCCGTGAAGATGCTATGGCTTGTGCTGTGGTTGCTGCTAAATTTGATGCTGTACAGGTGCTTTTTATAAGGCATCATTCAAGTATGGAATTGGGGTCAAAGAAAAGGGTGCTGAGAAACACTCACGGCTCTTGGCAAGCCACATCTTTGTGCTTTGTTTTGCTGGTTTTAAATGAATGTGTTAGGTGTTAGCCTAATGTCTGCTTTTTCCAGGGCTGATAAAGAGCACTGCCTATATCGATACCTTCCCCATAGCGATTCAAGGTCATGGTCCCCTTGTTCAGAGCACTGGGACAGACAGGAGCACCATCCATATAGGGGTCCATGGTGGAACATGAACTCCTTTCCTCCCCGGGCTGTACAGCGAGATAAACTTCCCTGGAAAGTGTACCCTGTTCCCCTGATACAACTTCTAACCTGTTCTTTGGGTCCTTGTTTAGGTGAACATCTGCCTGCCCATTTTCTTCATCCTGGCCTGCTTGTTTCTCATTGCTGTTTCCTTCTGGATGACGCCGAAGGAATGCGCAATTGGCTTTGCAATCATCTTCAGTGGGATCCCTGTTTACTTCTTCGGGGTCTGGTGGCAAAACAAGCCCAAGTGGGTTCTCCAAGGCATCTGTAAGTATTACCAGCGAAGAGCGAGGGTGCAGCCTTGGCTTTTGCTCCAAAAATAGCACGTTTTCGGTGAGCATGCTACAGCTAGTAGCTAGTAGTGGTGCCTTCCAATGTCTTGGCTCTGATCAATTCTTCTTTAATGGTAACAAGTTTTAACCTGGTGATTACTCTATCTACTAAGCACCCAAAACGGACCCTGACTTGTGATAATAGCAAAGTTTGGGCCAAATACCATGTCTATATTTTTTTATCTTGGCAAACAGGTTGTTATGCAGTGGAGCGTAATATGCTGAGCACATTGCTGCCTTTCTTCTGCCTTCTGTAAAAGCGCAGGTCAAGCCTTTTCTCGGCAGAGAGTCCCTTTCTAGTGGTGTAGGAAAGGAAAAGAAGAAACCGCCTAGCAGTACGAGCACAGTTGGCCTCAATTTGACTGCTGAAAATGTGTAATTAGTCCCAGTCCATCGCTTAGCCAGCGCTAATATTTCTGGTCCAGTCAAAGCCCTCCTTGGCATCAAAATGTGGCAGCAGAGCAGAGGGAGGGGAAGATCCTCTCGACATTTTCTCTTATGAGGTTTATTTTTTAGCTATCTTCCTACAAGCTTTTCCAACAGCTGTCGCTACACCATGGAGTGTTTTGAAGGGATGGAGAGGCTGTGCTTGGCACATGTAACCTCTGTCTGAACAACTGAATCAAGAAAGTCAATCCATGTTGTCCAAGTAACTAAACTCTACCATCTGCCTCCTAGCTCTCATACAGCAGGCTGACCTAGAAAAGCAGACAAGTAAGCATCCAGCTAAGGCTGGGCATTTCTTTTATGAAGAAGAAAAAGGCTTTCAACAGTGCTCAGCACTTTTTATTCTTTCACCCCCTCATCTCTCTCTTTCCCTCTCTCACACACTCACTTTTTCATTCTGAGTATTAGGCTCAGTTCCTGGAAAAGCCATTTTTGCAGTGCTTGGGTGGCAAATTACCATATTTATTGTTTTCCACCACCAAAGGCTTGTAAGGAGAATATAGAAAATATTCTGGGAATATTTTGCAGGAATGATGATCCTGCGAATGTTCAGTTAGAAACATATGAAC
Organism: Ibycter americanus; assembly: GCA_035590275.1. Classification (NCBI taxonomy): domain Eukaryota; kingdom Metazoa; phylum Chordata; class Aves; order Falconiformes; family Falconidae; genus Ibycter; species Ibycter americanus. Next base: position 20,846,286 of record JAVJGI010000036.1, on the reverse strand, counting down.
TTTAAACACGTATATATTCATATATTGCAGATAATTTGATCACCTCCAACTGATCTGAGTTTGACTTTGTGTGTGTTTAGAATTAGTGCTAGCTTTACCTGGCAAGACTGTCTTGCGATCTCCAAACACACAGCGAAGCAGCAGAAAGCACAGGTGTGTTTGGATACCAGCTACAAGAACTAATGGGTGGCAAAATAAAGTTACTTCAGTTTAGCGCCTTTCCTGTGCAAACTTGCATTTGAAATGCTTCCTTTGCTCTTCACCTGGTCTGTGCAGGGCAGTGACCTCTACCTTCTGTTCAGTATGTTCAGTATGCTGAGTTGGTTTTGCCCTGGGTACTTGAGCCTGTAAAGAAGCTGTGTGCACATACAGCCGAGGTCTTCAAAATTGGAAGTAAAAGCATCAGCTTTTTATATTTTCTATGCCCTTTCAGGCTATTGTGCCTGACTCAGTTTTGGCTGCTTGTAGTTATGGCATTTAAACATAGCTACCCTATCACCATGCAATTAGAAACTGCTGTTGGGAGGTACCAGAGCCTCTCTAGGGGCAGCACTGCATCCTTGCTGCAGCAGCAAAGCTCCCAGTGTTACATGTTCAGGTTCTGGGCATGAGTAGAGAGTAGCCCACGGCTTATTTGCTTTCAAGTCTTGAATTGTATTTGGACTAATCTTGCTCAGAACCACAGTGGGGAGGCAAATGGGTCAGCCTTTTAGAGGCAGAGCATCATGAACCGAGACCAAGATGCATGTTGGGCCCCTGCATGCGATCTCTGACCTATACTTTGCTTTCTTCCCCACAGTCTCTGCAACAGTCCTGTGCCAGAAACTGATGGAAGTGGTTCCACAAGAATCATAAGCAGGAAAAGCAGAGACATTCAGCTCGAGGAAACGCACAATATTATTTTAAGACAACACAAGGAGAAAATGCTTCTGATCCCTCGTAAACGAAACCTAGGCACTGGAGCACCCCGTCAGAGCTCTTCGTGTCTGACACCATGCCCCCAGCTCTGCCTTGCCTCCTCCAGCCCCTCCATCGCCACCCTTTAGTCTGGCAGATGAGCAGCCCTGCGATGAGAAGTTCTTGGTACGAACGTGGGTCAGAAGGAGGAATTCCTGCTGGCAGCTTCAAAGGGGTCCTGCCTGTCTGGCAGCAGCGAGTCTGATCAGCATCTCTGTGTGTGTGTGATACTGAGAGCTGTACTTCAGTTCTGTGTAGGCTTACTGGGCTTGGGTCTGGGAACCCCCAGATGATGGCAGATCTGCTTGTGAGCCTGGTTTGAGTGTTGCCAGCTATACAAACATGCCTGTGTCTGGGGCTGGGACTGTCACAGAGCTGCAGGGTGGTCCTGAGCCTGGCCCACCTGCCTTATCTAGTCAAGGGGGGGTGGCTGGGAGGCAAAGGTTGGCTGAAGATGGCTCACGCGCTCACACACACACACAAACTCATACCAAAATATGTGCTGCTAGACGCTTTGGACTCTGTCCACTGAAGTGACTTAGGTGAGACAAGGCAGAGCAGTGGCAGTGTCAGACAAATGATGTGGGGAGGCCTTGTCTGACTTTCATTGCGTTCCTGACTAGAGCACTCAGGGTCCCCTGCCACTGTCTGGCTTTCAACTCTCAGATCCAAGCCATCTCCCTGCTACTGAGCCGGTCCTCCGGGATGCTCTTCACCAGAATGTCCATCCCGTGGCCCTGTGAATTAGCACTGGGACAGGTGCAGGCCTGAGGGTGGAGTTCCTCCTGATAAACCCAGGGAATTGCAATTAGCAGAAGGCCAAGTCCTTGGCTTGCTCCCTTCATGTTTTTCCGCAGATAAGCTGTCATCCAGCATGGGATGAGCAACACCATGCTCTCCGAATGGCCCTGTTCATTGCCTGCAGTGTGATTCGTGTTTTCCCCTAAACCATTTGCAAAGAGAAAATAAGGGTGGGATTCCCTTGGCTCGTTCCCTGGGGTCTGTCTGTGCATTGCCTGTCGCCATGCCTTTCGTTATGCTGTGTCTCCTCTAGAACATGCAGTGGAGATGGGACCAACTGGATCTGGGGGTGTAGAAAAGGGCAGATGTCCCTGGAATGGCTGGAGCCTGCCGTTAATCTTGGTATGCTGTAGATGGTCTGTTTTTCTCTAAGAAGCAGGGCCTGGGGGCCTCGTCCTCCTTTGTGCAGAACTGCAGCATCAGGTTTGGCTTGCTGAGATGCCCCCACCAACATCCTCCCATTCAGGGAGTGGTCTCTGAGCGTAAAAACCACGATCCGCATGTGAAATCTTGTTTTGCTGTTGTGGGTGGTGCAGTCCCATCCCCTGACCCCACCCAAAATATCTCTAGTTCCGGAGTAGTCAAAACTGTCCTCTTAGGAACACGTTGCTTCATTTGGTCAAAAGCATCACCTTTTCAGCAAAACTGCAGTTCTTGAACAATTTGCTCATTATGCCTCTGCGCTCAAGATGATAGCTGGAAATCAAAAGCATCTTTTCCCCACAAGGGAGCTGCTTCAGTCTCTGCTACAGATCTTTGTGCTTGTGCTTTGTGCAAGTGGGTTGTTGAACTACTTTTTCTCCTCAATATTTTTGTAACCTAAGCTGTTTGGAAGCCGGGATCCTCCAAGAGCTAATGCTTTCTACTGGATTCTCCTTGTAGCATAGAGTTATTTTGGATGAAGAGGCATTAAGGACACCAATGGTACTAGCTCATGCTTTGTCCTTGTAAGAAGTTCTTTAGCAAAAAAAAAGGTGTGTTTTCTAGCAGGTGGCAGCTTCTGTTCAAGTGTGTGTGACAATGACTGTGCCTATGTCAACGAGCGTCTATGTGCAGCTCTTTGCTATTGCTTCACCAACCACACGTCTTTGCTTTGAGGCAGTGCAGGAGGAACGGGCGAGACAATCATCACGCTGAAAAACTTTGCTGTCAGGTTGCTTATTCCATGGCAGCACCGTGTAGAGATACCCAGGCCAGCTTAGGTGCCACTTTATGTGTGTTAGCGTCGAGCTCTCGGGAGCTAAGTTAACCTGTGGAGACTTGCAGCTGGTTTGGGTGTATCTACAGTGCAGAAGAACCCAAAGTTTATGGCCAGTGCCTGGCTGTTCAGGGACCTACGTGCAATGAATTGGAGCATCTCCGATCCAGTGCCTGTGGAGAGACGCTTGCATAAATAAGGTCACGAACCATAAAACCTGAACTCAATTTTTGGAATCCTTGTCCAGCTGAAGGCTGAGATGTTTTGGCAGGGTAGTGATGGGAAATCACTGCTTATGCTGGACCTGTGTCATGGAGCAAGAACCTCAGTCTGTCACGTTCCACTTGGTCTGCAGCTTTTTTGGCTGTAGCGGTCTCAGAGCCAGCTTCCTGCAGGGCCTGGGTTCAGTGTAGGGGCTCTCAGCGCTAGCAGATACCAGCAGAATTATTTGCGATGCAAAGGAAAGGGATTTTAGCTTCATCCACCTCAGTCCAACATAAATTAGCACTCAACTCCCATCCACAGAGTGCTCAGAAATGGGTCCAAATCTCCCAGAGGCGTGGGGTTGCTTGGTTTGGACACATCTTTAAATGAGTTTCATCAGTGGTGAAGACCATCACTACACGATATCCTCTTGGTGAACCTTTCACACTGGTTTTGAAGAGGAGATGTCACACTGAGAAATAGTTTTTTATTAATTAACCAATCTTAATTAAATCCTTAACTCGCTTGCTTGCTTTTTATGAATTTTCATGATTTTTTCACTTGCTGCTGAAGATCTTTCTCTTGTACTAACCTGCTGGCTCTGGCATTGATACCATATGTTTCATGGTGATCTTGCCAGCGTCTCCCTGGCAATAGAGATACAGGAAGAAACTGAACCAGGTACCAGCACAGAATGACAAAAATGTCAAACAGCTCACATCTCAAAGTCGACCTTTCAAAAACCTGCTTTCTTTTATCCCTGATTCATTGACCCCGATAGTTCCCCACCACCACCAGAGCTTGGTGATGTGGCTGTAAGAGGCTGGGTTATTTTTTTCCTGGAGGTTAGGGAGATAATGAGTAAGGGGGTAAAACTGAATTTCATTTTATAAAGAAAACACAATAAAATAATTTCTCCAGTGAGTGAAACTGCTGCTAACAGCGTCTGCTGTCCAGTGTGACAGCTTGTAACTCAGATCAGCAGACAGGAGTGTCTGCTGCCCTCAGGGGCATGCCATGTTCAGCTGGATTTTGGTATGGCAAGAGAGAAAATACATCCCCATGAAAAGACTTCCTTGCTGCTTGTTTTCCTGAAATGTGGAATGAGATGCGTCACAGAGGGCAAAATGAGCAACAGAGACTTCACAGAAAATTTCTTATCTTTCCCAGCACTGGATGTGGGATTGTTTTCTGTTGTTTCTCTGCTTGTGCTCTTTCAAGCCCATGATCAGTCACATCTGTTGCAACCCAGCAAGGGAGATAACCCCTTGCTGCAAAGGACACATAGAACCACAGCGACCATGGGTTTATTTTCCTAAACAGTAGCTACAGTTAAAGGATGTACCGCGTGAATCTATTTCATATGACAAAGACAGCCGGAGCGATCATGTCAGTGGAATCATGGAATTGTTTAGCTTGGAAAAGACCTTTAAGATGATCAGGTCCAACTGTGGAGCCATGGCTGTGTATTTCTGTAAGCAGTGGCTGTGCTGCAGTAGGCCCTTGGTCCTTGTACTAAAGCCCCCTTTTAATTAGTGCTGCTCTTAGCTTGTTTTTAAGTATTTAGACTCCCAGGCCGTTGGTTATTAGGGGTGTGCACGGAATAGCATCCTGCCGGGATTGCTCAACAGTAGGGCAGGGGTGTGCAGGAGCTGGTGGCCAGGCACTTCCTTACCCATTGGGTTCCTCTTTCTAAACAAGAAACCTTCCTGACTGAGAGGGGAACCAGCCCCGCTCAGCCCTGCAAAATCTCCTGGCCAAAAATGGGGGGCATTTAAGTCATCTTGGGTAATTTTTTTTTTTTTTTTTTAAACTTCCTGCAGTATTTGCAGTGTTTTCCATCTCGGATACCATGTTCTGGTAAACACGCTTTTGTTTTTAATGGCACCCTCTGTGGATACTAAGTTCAAAGGGACTCTGTCACTGTTGAACAAACTTTAACGACCCTTCAACTGGATTGAGATTTGTAAGAAGTGGCTTTGTTGTCCTCCGAGCCCTCTCCCTGTGGGTGGCTCAGGCAGGACAACAAACTGGGCTCCTTCGCTGTGGATCTGCCCAGGAGCGGAGCCCATGAGGGGCAGCAGCGTTGCAGCAGAGCTCTTTGCCATGGCTGCCACTTCCCAACCATGGAGAGATGTTTGCAGTGACAGAGTCCTGGTCCAGCTGTGGGAAATCACAGGGAAGGCTTCCACTCAGTCTGGGAAGGTACCCGTGCCTTCAGCCAAGACTACAGTGTTCTTGGGCTTTAATAAAAAATAAAATAAAAAAGAAAAAAGAAAAAAGGAAACAGCCAAATGTCATTACACAACACTCTGGCTGTTTGGGGCTATTCTTGTGGGATGCCAGCTTTTTCATCAACCCATTGCACAACTCCATTTCTAGTGACATCAAAGGGGAAGGCAACGCTGGCTGTTGAGAAAGGGCTGGAACAAAGCTTCCTACTGGAGCTTGGGAAAGGGCAGCCCAGGGGTGGGACGGCTCTGGTTCCCCTGCAGGGCTCATGCTGAGGTCTGCTGGCCAGTGTCGCAACCTCGGCAGAGCCCCGTGTACTGAATCACAGCTTTGTGCTGGCCCTGGGAGCCTGGCGAGCATCTCCAGCTGTGCAACAGGCCAGCACGGCTGGAGCCGGCGGTGCCTGGCTGCTGACCAGGGAGCGCAGCAGCCGACTTCCTGCAGCGATGGGAATCTGCTCCCGTGCCTCCGCTGGGGACCTTAGCCAGGCCAGGGCATCCCCTGAGACCTTGGCACTGAGGGATGCTCAAGGGGCTCTCCATTTCTGGTAGCTTCTTGAAGAGTTACAGCCCGCCAGCCTTACGCTGGTTTTGCCCATACTTGACAAGTTTCTTCCCAGTTTACATGGTCCAAACTGGAACTAGCAGGTGGGGTGAGGGGGTGCGTGTGTGCGTGGGATGCTGCTGGGCTTGGTGGAACCAAGAGCTCCCAGTTTGGTGCAGATGCTCTCACCCACAAGATGTAGTAGTAGGAAATGTGGCTCGGGTTAGGTCCTCCCTAAGGAACCAATGTCCAGAGGATTATTTCTTTGCTTTTAGACCCCTGTTCCTTGCGTGAGAAGGGGTGTTGCTTCCTCCAGCTGTTGAAGTGTTAATGAGAAAAAAAAATATTTTTTTAAATATTGAATTAATTTTTAAATGGCCTAAAAGAGACTTTATATCTACACCTAAATTATTCCCGTTGGGTGACGTTCATCTCTGCGCAGGGGCTCTGTAAGCACTCGGATGCTCTCCCGCATCGCAGCCAGCGGGATGTGGCACTGCAGGGTCTGGCTGTGTCTCCTGCACTGGGATGAATATCACATGTAGGGAAAAAATCCTTATTTGTTCGGAGGACAGGGTGAGGTATGTGTCCCACGTAAATTCGTGCAAAGGAGAATTTTAAGGGGTACCCAGACCTTGCACTGGCCCGCAGAACATAAAGAGGGTGAAATTCACTTGTAGTGAATAATCTGACTTGTCAGAGATACCGTTTGTATTTTTGTTGTTTTTTTTTAAAAACACAGAAAAAAAAAAAGGATCTTAACATACAGAAGAAAATCTAGATCTGATTTACAATTTTGTTATATTTGATTGCTTTAAAAATATTTTACTAATTTAAATGTTGCTGTAGATGACACTCTATTTATTTTAAGGGGTAAATATCTTTTAGTCTTAATACTTCTACAGTAAGCGCTGTCTATTTACAATGTTTGTGTTCCTGTCAACACAGCTATTCCACGACTGACTGAGTGCTGGTCAGCCAGTAGTAACTTAATCAAATTGCCTTGTAAAACAAGATGTCTCCTGCAATGGATTTTTTCTAGTATTTCTTGATTCTTTTATGTCTGTGGTTAACAAATCTGTTAAATGTTTGGGTTGTTCTATGTTTTGGGTCATTGTTTTGTTTTTTTTTAACAAAGAAAGCTGAATTACAACTCTCTTGTTGCTGGTCTTTGCCTCTAAAACTTGTCTTTTGCAAAAGATTGCCTTGTTTATCCCACATCCACCAGCACCTGAGCCCTGGGATTCCAAGCATTTCTCTTGCAGATGGGTCTAGAAGCACAGCTGAGCAATGACAGCATCCATTCCTCTTACCACCATCCTCCTTTTTAAAATTCTAGTTACCATTTCTGGTGTTGTGTGTGCTAAAACTAAGGGAGTGGGAAAGTGGATGAGCTTTGGGCAAGAGGTGGGAGCAGAACATGGTTATCCCAATTCCCAGCGTGTGTCTGCATGGTTACATGATGGAGATGCTGCTCATGCTGCTGATAGAAGCCACTAGCCAAAAGACATCATAGAATCACAGAATGGTTTGGGTTGGAAGGGACCTTAAAGACCACCCAGTTCCACCCCCCTGCTACTAGACCAGGTTGCTCCAAGCCCCATCCAGCCTGGCCTGGGACACTGCCAGGGATGGGGCACCCACAGCTTCTCCGGGCAACCTGTGCCAGTGCCTCGCCACGCTAACAGGGAAGAATTTCTTCCTCATGTCTAATCTAAATCCATCCTCTTCCAGTTTACAGCCATCCCCCCTTGTCCTGTCACCACAGGCCCTTGTACAAAGCCCCTCTCCAGGTTCCCTGACGGCCCCTTTAGGTGCTGGAAGCTGCTCTAAGTTCCCCCCGGAGCCTTCACTTCCCCGGGCTGAACCAGCCCAGCTCTCCCAGCCCGGCTCCAGGGGAGCGGTGCTCCAGGCCTCAGATCATCTTTGTGACCTCCTCTGGACTTGCCCCAATAGCTCCACGTCCTTCTGATGTTGGGGGCCCCAGAGCTGGACGCAGCCCTGCTGTGGGGGTGTCAGCATAGCTGAGTAGAGGGGGAGAATCCCCTCCCTCGACCCACTGGCCCTGCTGCTTTGGATGCAGCCCAGGGTACAGTTGGCTTTCTGGGTTGCAAACGCACATTGCCAGGTCGTGTTGAGCTTCTCATCCACCAACACCCCCAAGTTTTTCTCCTCAGGGCTGCTCTCAGTCCAGCCTGTATTTATGCTTGAGATTGCCCCAACCCACATGCCGGACCTGCACTCTGCCTTGTTGAACTTAATGAGGTTTACACAGGAACCTGTCTAGCAGCAGGAAGGCATCAAACTTTATAAGGAGAAAGTGATCTTCTGCTGCCGTCCCTCTTGCCCATGTCCTTCCATGCAATAGAAGAGGATATTTCACTTGGAAGAGACCTAGAATGATCACCTAGTCCAACTGCCTGACCAGTTCAGGGCTGACCAAAAGTTAAAGCAGAGAGATGTTGGGTCTGCAGGGGCCCTGGCTCAGGCATATGAAAAGGTGGAGGCGTGAGGGTTGCTTGCAGATTTGCAAAGCTCAGAAGTTTTCCTTCCTAAAGGAGGGGACAGTGCTCAGGCCATTCTGTTGACACACACACACACACCCCCCACTAGAGGAAGAAACGGGTATGAAATGCTAATGGAGCTTAGAAAAGCTGCAAAGAAAACCCAGCAGTAAAGTGAGACTTCAGTGATGCCTACATAGACTGAATAGATATAGACAAATTTCTTACTGAATTTTAGGTGCAATAGCCTACCAATGTCTTGAACAACAAGAAAATTCACAAGAAAAAGGCAATTCTTTATTTACTCTCAAGCATTGTGGCTGTTTCAGAAAGTAGCACTGGAAGAGAGAATCTGCAGTATTATACGCTCAAGCTCAATGTCCTCATAAAACTGAACTCCACTACCACAGTAACATTTAACTTTAAATATATATATGTATATACAAAGGACAAAGTCAAAGGTGCAGAAACGAGAATGCAGTTTCAAGGATAATGTGTGCAGCACCAAGGGGCACAGAGGCTTTCCAATATGGCATTAAAGGCTCTTAGTGGAGGAATTAGAGTAATCTAAGAAAAACATCTCTAAAAGCCAGCATGGCTGAACAGCAGAATAGCCTGTGCCATTAGCGATTTAAAACAGATCATTCAAAAAGTGACAGCTGTGGCCAAAGAAGGAAAACAGAGGAGAGAATAAACTCTGGCAAATTAAATATAAAACCTCAATAAGAGAAGTCAACAGTACATTCACAACTGGGACACTGACAGCAGAAGAAGAAGGGCTGTGATGCCCGCAGGAAGCCTGCCAGAGACACAGTGGGCCCCGTGCTGTGCTGCAAAGCGCTTTAACAGATAGATAAGGCAGTAGCACAGAAATGAAATGAGTTATTTGCATCCGTGTTTGCTACAGGCTTGCTTGGAGAAGTTCCCGTGCTGGAGCCTTTCCTCACAGGGAGCAAGCCCAAGGAATTCCTCCAGCATCGTGTTTCAGAACAAAGCTCCAGCTGTGGGATTCAGAGGCCTTCAAGAGCTGCAAAGGGTCCCAGATCAGATTAAGTGCTACCAGCAGGCATGTGCAACTCACTGCACAACGCGGCAGCGATGCCGCTGGTATGGGAGGTGGCAAACATGATGCCGGTACAGGTAAAGGGTCCAGGAGCAGCCCAGACCAGTTGCAAGAAGCTGGTGTAGAGGATACAGTGAGCAGAGAGACAGAGAAGAGCATCCTGGGGAGAAGCATGGAGCTTTCGTACAGGGAAGTCAGTTCTCAGCAGACCACTGCACTTCCAGCACCTTGTATCCTTGGGTTTTCAGCAGGCTCAGGTCTCACTGAGCTTCCCATGGGGTCTGAAGGAAGGAATTAATCTTGATACTAATTGTTTGGGAGAGAGAGAACACTGCTAAAAGTAGTTCATAATGGAGGGAGGTGGTCTGCAGAGCTTGCCTATGGATCTTCTCTTGGTTCAGGCCAGTTCAGCACACATGATCTGGAAAGGGAGATGGACAGGGGTAGCAAAGCCTCCTGGAGAATGAGCATTTTCCAGGCTCATCAAATATCAAGCTAGGAAATGAGAATGAAAGACTCCAATGATGCTGTGTAATGTTGCTCTGTGTGCCTGTCCTGAGCGCTGAGCCAGTCCGGTCACCCTGCCGGGGTCTGGGGCTGCAGGAGGGGGAGCGGGAGAGGACTTGGACTCACTGTTGCACAAGCACGGGGCAAGCTCTTAGGCGGACAGCCCGAAACAAAGGCAGGAAGTGTTTTTTCGCACACGGCAGCATTAATCATGCGCTCAGTGTAAGGGGATGTTGTTCAGACAACTTTTCTGTGTGCATTAAAGTTCAAAAAGAGCTCAGATAAAAGGGTTTGTTATTAACTGCAGTAGCCTTGGTGCAGCCTCTGCCTCAAGGAGCACTGTCTTTGTGAGTCCGAGGCTGGAAGGACAAAGCCGGGAAGGGATCAGACCTCATGTTTCATATGAGTTTTCCCTAAAAGATCACTACTGATGGCTGCTGGAGACATAGTCCTTTGGCCATATGTTGACTCTTGGCTTCCCCACAGCTGTCCTTTCCTTTGGTGCTGCTGTGGCAGCCATGCCTTCCATCTCCAGAGGGTGAACTTCGATAGATCAGTGGTGGTGAGGGAAGCCCCACAGTGGTAGAGGAAACCTCATGCTGGGCTTTGCCTGGGAAGGACTCACAGCATGGGGACCACACATGGACTCAGCACGGTCCCCAGGCAGCACTGAGCTGTCTAGACGGCTCTCCCCAGCTTTGGCCTTGTGGCTGCTGGTCTTCTGGAGGTTGCAGTGGTGATGGGAGGGAGCAAGCATGGGAATGCAGCCCTTCTGGAAGACACACAGGCAGTGAGACTGATGGTTTTCCACCCTTGAACCAAAAACATGACATTTTTCTCCCCAAACCCAGGACTGCCTGTGTGTTTGAGTAGCATGGAGAGAGGCATGGGGGGTCTGCCACCAAAGAAGGGTGAGCCCCTGAAGCAGCAGGTAGAAATGCTTCTGCAAACTGGAAGCAAGCCCAGCAAAAAGCAATAAAACCGTTGTTTATTTGAAAATTTGTGTGAAAGATGAAAGGCACTAAATATGTTTGGGTTGGGAAGAAGCCACTAAGGGTGGGGTATGACATGGGCTGGGAACTGCTTCAAGGGTGCAAACAAATGAAAGCAAGGAGCTGACGAAGAATTGTGTATAGAACTAATAAAGGGATCCTCTGAGGCAGATAAATTAATACACCGAAAACAAGATACAGGTATGAGGAAAATTAATAAAAGGAGAATCAATGTCAACAGACTTCCTTGCAGCAAAACACACCTGACAACAAAATTGTCCCCTTAATATTGGAGCAATGGAAGTTCCGCTGGGAAGTCTTTGTTCTTTTCAAAAGGAGTTGTTAATGTTTCACCTGTTGCACAAAAGCCATGAAATAAAGGTGCCTCTGCAGAACATGCCAGTCTGTCCTGATATTGCTGGAGACCTATTTCAGGTGTCAGAGCTCAGCGGCACAGGATTTATAGAAGAGTGGGTGTTGTGGATCTTTAACAAAAGTGTGCCTCCAACCCCCTGATTACCAGACCCTGATAACAGAGGGATTATTTTTTACAGATATCTATATGGTTTCATCCTCCCCGCGTATTTATGGCACATGCAAGTTTTCTGCCTATCTTGGACTGCCATCCACCGCACTGGGGATGGACGGCACAGGAGATGGTGGTGTGGTTGGGAGTGACCTGGAAGTCTGGGCTCTCCTCCAGCCAACCACCCTTGTGCCTGGCTGTGCCTCAGCTTCCCCAGCTCTGAACGATCTTGCCCACCTGTTGAGAGCAGATTAAAAGCTCTGTCTGAATCAGGTGGGGCAATAAGTGCTGGAAATTCCCCTGGTCTTCATCCAAGCTACACAATGCAAAAGATAAATCCATATTTGAATCCTAACATCAAATTAGAGACCAGGGAATTAAGAAATTACAATTCCTCTTGCCTGAGCTTCTCTTGCCTGATTTAACTAACTTGTCCTTCAGATGTTGTCCTTCTGGGGTCTCTGGGCAAGGCACCTCATGTTCATATGAAGAGATCTGCCAGCACCCTGTCCCTGAAAGTCAGTTTGCAGTCAAGGTTTGCTGGAGCAGAAAGTGTACCTGTTGCCTTAGTCTTGTTAAATACGTGCCTTGGAGATCTTGTCCCCAGATCTGGGTGAGCTGAAAGTGCTTTCAGCACAATCCAGTTACCCACTGTGTGCACCAAGAGCCGTGGCAGCAGTGCTGGCCAGCAAAGAGTCAAGCGGTAGCCCAGTTTGGATGAAGCTGGCAGGGCACTGAGCAGGGGAAGGACGCCGGGGTGAGGGACAGTGTCTGAGACAACGGAAACAGGCAGGATGACAGATTATGTAAGAAAAATCATTCTTCTTTTGTATTAAGAGCTCTTTTCAACACCTCCTTTTGGAACCGATTCCTTGCCTCCTCTTTGCAGCCAGAGCAATAAGCACTGAAATGATCCAGCTTGAGGATCATATCCCGCTCCCCCAGCTCCTCTGCATGGGTTGCCATCACTTCTCACTGTCCTTCAGAGCTAGACCACATCGCCGGCAGTGGCAAGGACACGCACAGGTCACAAAGCAGCCTCAGTGGGACTCATTTGTCCATGGCTGCCTCTGAGCAGACCACAGAAGGTCTTTACCTTTATTGTGCTCTGCCTATGCATCTTGCCAGGCTCTTTGCACAATGAAAAGCAAGTTTTGAGTAGGGTATCATCAAAGACCTCTCCAGACTTCTGAAAATGAGGTACTGTCTGTAACAGCATCAAGTTATGAATCTTGTAGCCTCCAGAGCAGTCAATAGTATTATCACAAAAATGAGTAATAACAATAAAAGGCACAGAGCTTTGTGCACCCTAAGTGCCATAAGCAAATTCTAAGGATGTGGCAATATGCCTGTACAAACCCTAAAAGTGTAACTACATGGTGGGAACATGAGTGTGTTCTCCACTTTGGACCAGCTTTCTGGCTGGTTTGGTCAATGTCTCCAGGAGCCTGGCTCCAGATTTCAATGAGGTCATTTCTGCTCTAACTTGCTCAGGAAAAGCATAGGCTCCCCCCTTTCCCCGTGCAGCTCCTTGCCTTGTGTAACCGCTGCGTGCTGCAGGGGTGGGAGAGCTCGTCCCTCTTAGCCTTTGGCTTTGCAGAACTCATAAATCAGGTCCAGGCATCTCAGGTATTCAGGAGGTTTTGTGGTGTAACGAGCTCATAGAGGTGCTGCTGCATGTTATATCTGAAAGCAGCGATGCTGCAAAGACACTGGATCGGTTAAAAGAAAAAAAAAAACCACCCAATGTCTGGAGGGGATGAGTTACCTCTGCCAGGAGAAGGGCAGGTGGTGAAGCTCCTGCTCAGTCAATAGGGACTAACGCTCTGCAAGTCTGTGTGTGATAAAGAATATAGAAAACACATTTGGGCCTGCAAGGACTTGAAATGAGGTTGCTGCTGGCCCTGGCTTTCGGTAAACAAAACTCAGCAGACCAATTGCACATGGGTAGTAAAAACAACAGTACATGTAATCTTTCTACATCGAGTCTTGAGAAAATCAAGCTGAACATTTTGGGGTTGTACCAACGGCAGTTGGAGAAGCAGTTGTGTGGCCACAGGGAGATCTCATCAGCCACAGACACGCAAGGAGGACCTTTGCAGACATTCCTGCAAGGACTGAAAAGGATTTCCAAACTTGGCAGTCTACCCTGCATTGCCCCTCTGCCAGGCACTGGCAGCCGTGAAAGCTGCCTGCGAGTCACTGGGATGTGGGCACTGCTGGGGGACAGCTGGCTGCACCAAGGAAAAAGGCACCATGTGCCACAGGGACCCAAAGGGAACATGCTTTGGGGACCATAAGCTGCCCGACATGCTGGGCATTACCACCTTTTCACTGTTGCACTATTTCTTGCATGTTTGAAGTCAGCTGATTGTTCAGATCTTTAAAAGATTGTCCCAGATGACCCGATGAACTGCAGGAATTGCAGGGCTGGGAATGCTCATGCCAGGCTGAGCTCCCTGCTGTCAACTGCAGTCTCCTAACGCTGCTGTTGCTGGCTGTCCATCTGTCTGCAGCGTTGCTCTTGCTAAACAGTATTTAGCCATTTGCCAACATTGTGTTTGCATTAGGGAAAAAAAAAATAATCCAGATTGACAAAGTTGTTTGAAATAGTCTTTTCAAAGAGGCGCTGGCTTTCCACAATGTAAAGAGTTTAAGCTCTCACGTGACACTCTGGGTTGTGCAATTACTGCAGAAATCAGCATTGGCTCTAGACAGTGTGGTCACAGGGGGTGAGCAGGAACCTGAGAAAGCAGTCAAATGGAAAGGTCTGGGCTGATGAGCTGCTAATTGGACAGTCCTTCTTCAGGTGGAGAAAATAATTGCTTCAAAATAAAAATTGCAGTTCCTAGAAACAAGCCATTTAAAGCCACAATAATCCCAGTGTAGGTCAGACCCTCTGGGTAACCAAAAACTACTATTGCTGCTCACATTTTATCTTTAGAAGGAACATTTGGGGATGGAAAAATCCTTCTGTCACTTGCTCATGTTTGTTTTCTTCATATACCTCTAATATTTTCTAGAGAAAGCCAGAAGCCTGGCATTACCTAGTTAGAAAGCCTGCAAGCCTCAAACTTCTCTAGCTTTTCTTTAGTTTCCATGTTTAATTAAAATTAATACTTTAAATTAAAACATAGAAAACTTAAGCAAAAATAGGCTTTTTTCTAGTACCCTGTGGAGGTTCTGACCAGGTGCTATCACTGCTGAGCAAAGGTTAAACAGGTTTTGCCTGTCTTATTCATTAAACCAAATTTGAGAGAACCTCCTGCACCAAAGTCAAACAAGATAAACCTCAAAATCTTGCAAAATATGGGATTTTCTTCTTGCTGTGTGGGCCAAATACCACCTAGATTTCTTCCCTGCCCTCAGCACAGAAAAATAAGCCTGCAAAACCACTTTTACACCTGCCTAATTCTGGCCATGGTCTTGCAGCCTCTTCAGTGTCTGATGCAAGACCTTGCCAAAGGCTGTTGCACCAGAAGAAAACAGCAGGAGACATTTCGCAGGCTACGGGGTAGGAAAGCGCCCGCAAAGGCACAGCTCTGCCTCATCTTCCCCCAAAACTGTGGGCTCTGCTTCCTTCCTCGCAGGAGGCTCTTTTTTGCAGGAACAGAGCCTTATACTCAACCCAGCAGCCACAAGGCTGTTCAGTGTGGAGCTGTAACGGTGTCTCAGAAATGGGCGGTTTTGCTACAGAACAAGATCCCCCGCAGAAACACAATTTATGGCAACTATCAGTGATTTAACCACCTGCTTGTTGTGGCCTGTTCTCCGCCTGTGCCCTGGGAAAAAGGCTTCAGCCTGAGAACTTTTGGATGCTGAAGCCAGCTCTGTTGATTCATGCAGGGGGTTAGGCGGGCAAGGATGCTTTCATTTGATTTTCCCTGCCCTTATTAAACAAATTCCAGCCTTTCTGTGGAGCTTTGTGTGCCCTTCTTTGTGTGCCACCATCTCTCAGGAGCCAGTCCTGGTCCTGGTGCAAATCATGTTGGGGCAAGTGCTGCACTGGTGTTTTGGGGTGGTTTGCTCTGAGCATCGACACAAGTGCTGTGAGGGGTGACCTGTAGCACCCTCGCCCCTGAAACCCTGCCAGGATGGGGACCTGCAACTGGCAACCTGCAGCGGCTGCATGTTCAAACGCTCTTGGGTTCTGTGTTGGAAAGAAACCACAGACATGGTGGGAAAATCCTCTCCCACCCATCTCTGAGAAAATATAGCATCGAGATGAAAGGACAAAACTAATCTCGAGGTTAGTTACCTCCAACCAGGTGTGACAGAAAGAGGGCTTGGGAAGAGATGGGGAATTGGAGACAAAGAGGAAAATTGACCTGGAATGAAAAAGGGATCTTAATTCTGCATTAGATCAAAAAGCAAAAGGGACATCAGAAAGAGCTTCCCTGCCAGGTAGGTTTGGTGGTGGGGCAGGCAAATGAGCTGGCAATCCTCCTTCTACAAATAACCCCAAAGGGGTGGCAGGAGGAATTGGGCCACAACCTTTCAGTTTGGATTGCAGTGCCTTGGAAAGTGAAGGGCTCTGGGTACTGCAACTTAAAGGTCAACCCAAAGTCCCTGCACTGTTTGGGTGAAGTTCTCCATGGTTTTAGACCAATGGAGTTACCACCTAGAGCTAAAGGATTTTCCCTAGCTGTGTTTGGTGAGGTTCCCCTCGCGGCCTCAGATGCAGGCAGTACTTGGCTTGCTGCCTCTCCCCAACAAATAACCACTGGCATGTTCAAACTCCACTAGCCTCCAGGTGCAGTGGATAAAGGTGAGGGATTTGGTAGGAATGAGGAACCCCAGCACCAGCCCATGCCTGCCTCCAACTGAGCACTTTGCCAGGCAAGTCTGTGCCTGGGGAGAGCTGTCAGCCTCTCCTAGTAGCTGCTCTGCAGTTCAGAGCATCACCAGATTGATTTGCTATGTATTTGTCTGATATGTAGCAATTCCCACGGATAAAAAGGTGTAACACAGCTCATGTGAGCTAACAGTTCTGTGCAGAAGAAATGACCTTCCTGGCAGACCGCTCTGCTGGATGTCCCACAGCAGCAGTGTCACACAGAAGGACTCGTTGCCCTGTGTGGGCTGTGCAGCATCTTTACTTCATGGTGTCTTGAAATAGCCATACTCTTTTTCATGAACTAGCATCCCCCAGTGCCACAAGTGAGCAGGAGGAGCCTGTCCATGAAGGCAGCAGAGGGGAATGGGCAGCTTCTGCAGCTGGCATCGCACAAATACTTCCCCTGTGCTCTCCACTTCCTGGAGCCTGTCCTGGTCCCTCACTTTGTACCTGAAGAGCAGGGAAAAGCAATTGTATTAAATCAGAGCTGGACTTTTGCATGGGAGTATAACCTACCACTCTGCTGGCTGGTGTGTAGACAGCCTGGGCAAGAGGAATAGCACCAGAAGGAGCATCTTGCAGCCCACCAGACCCAGGCACCCAGCCACACTCCCACATCCTCCCTTGTGCGGCTGGGTTGCTTTTCACCTTGGTCCCGTAATGTGACAGTTTATCTTGTGGGAAAGTGTGAAGCTGGCCTGAGTGTCAACAGCCACCATAGAAACCCAGTTTACACTCCTGATCCTTGCCAGACAGCACTGCAGAGCAAGCAGCAGATATCAGAGTAAATACTGGTTTTTAAATGGGACGTAATTCCCATCTGCTTCATCAGCAGAATGGATCATGTGTGGCATGTCAGGTTGTTTTTCACATGGTTATGTTTATAATAAAGCTGTGCTTTCCATTCAAACAGCACAGAAAAAAAGCCCACTGTGACATATCACCAAGATCTGGTTTTTGCCTTCCTGTGTGACTCTTTCTTTTCTAGTAAGAGAAATGACACCGCAGGTCAGGAACCCAAGATGGTTATTTTCGAGAGAAAACAGTACACATTACAGTGACAGAAAAACTGTTAACAGGTATAATTTTCACTGGGATTGCAACTTGAGGTTAAAAATAAACCTTTTCTTTAAAAACCAAGTCAGTGATAAACAGATATGGGACTATCGCCTATTACATCATGTATATAAAAAAACCCTGAAACATGTTCAGAAGTGGACGTGATGTCATCTTTAAAAAACTAAATCATACTAATTGGTGGAGTATGAATCTATCCAGACAGTCAGTGCAGGAGAACAGTGTTGTGATAAGGTGGTGGGCTTTGTAGATGACATAGTGTTCTGCTGGAAAGAAAAAAGTTTTATCTACATGTCATTGTTCCTAAATTGCTAACCATCCCTAAAGGGTCTACTGAGTTTTTGGGGTTCACAGGGAAGAGTGAGAATGAGGCAACCTGATATAATTGCAACTATGGAGCACGCATCTCCCATGTCTCCTGCTCCATGCACGGTTTCTCATACCCACCACAACCAGCATGATCACACCAAAGCACAGACCCCACTAGAGCAGCTCCTCCTCCTAAAGGCTAGTGCTTTAGAAGAACATTTCTGCTCACAGGAGCAGTTAATATACCCAAGCGTAGCTTTTTAAGCCATTGAGAATGAACAAATATTTTCTTTTCTTTGCAAAACCACAAGGAATCTTGCCAGGGTCATCATTTCCTGAAGGTAAATGTTTAGCATGATAAGGGATGTATAGAGCTATCTTTACTGAGGGGCTAACAAAACCAGACTGAACTGGAGCAGAACATACCAAATCCCTCCACAGTGCATTGCTCTAACTGGTAAAACCTTGTCAAATCAAGGTGACAGCAGCAGGTATGGCAGTAAGCAAATAATCTGATCCCAATAGCTGTCACAGCACTACCAGGAAAAGCAAATGCCAATCAGTTGTGTTAAAACCTACTCACCCATCAGGGCAGGGTAAGTGGCTTTTTTTGAAAATCAAACAGAATTAATTTTATCAATGTCACTGTTATCAGGGCTGAGGTAGGTAGAAATCAAACACTAAGGGTCAGTCCCTGTTCTTTATCGCCCCAGCTGTAAAGAATTGTAAAAGTTTGTCATGGGAGAACACTGAGAAACGACTCATGTCCACCATCACTACAAGGCAGGTCAACTTGCTCCAATCATCTTTGGCTGACATTGGCCTCACGGGGTCTTAAACATGTTTTTGGAAACTTCACAGCCACCTCAGGCAATCTCATCTTGTGTCTCAATCACCTAGCAGTCAGTACGTTTTCTCTAATGTCTAAATTAAACCTTTCTCTGCTAACATATACGCCAGCTGCCTCATCCAACCTGCCAAGAGATCACTACAAGGTCTCCCCCCTCAAAAGCAAGCCAGGCAAGCCACCAAGACCAGGTTAATGTGCTCCCTTGTGAACTAACAGAGGAAAATTGGTGCTTAAGAGCACCTGAATGGGAGCATCGTATCTAGCCTGGTGATTGCAACAAAAGCCAGGTGAGATACTAAACCCTGCTCTGCCACAGCCTGCCTTCATATTACTGGGGATATCATGTGGCCCCAGTATTTCCTTCTCCATTAAGTTAAACACTCCTCTCCTCTAAAATATTCTGAGATTCCAAGATGAAGGTGTTTGTAACAGAACAGAGTGTTAGCTAGGTGTTAATAGAGCACTGATTGTTTTTAAGTGAACTTGTATCTACTTACTGAGGGAAAACAGGATTGATAACCGTATGCAGTGGCCAGTCCTTTGCGTCCAAGAGAAAGCAGCACCTG
This sequence comes from Ibycter americanus, assembly GCA_035590275.1. Lineage (NCBI taxonomy): Eukaryota > Metazoa > Chordata > Aves > Falconiformes > Falconidae > Ibycter > Ibycter americanus. Next base: position 20,827,120 of record JAVJGI010000036.1, on the reverse strand, counting down.
CAAACCCACTGCACGCTCTGGCTCTGCAGATGGTGTATCTCAATAACCAAGTGTGGGCTGCTCAGGCACCTCACAGCAGAATAAGCCTCCCTGGATAAAACAAATGTGCTTGGACTTGTTCTTAGGCAAGCAAAACTACTGGATTAATACAGAGTACCTGCCGGAACCGCTTTCTCTGCCACCTAATTCCTGAGGATTTAAGAAGAGGGAGGGACTATGTGAATCAGTGAAAGCTGGAGAAATAGAAATACAGAGGATTTCTTCACCTAAACAGCCTCTGCTCACTTGAGTACATTGTGCTGCTTTACTCCTCGCATCCTGAAGCCTGGCCCTGGGCTTGGTTATCCCCTTCCCACTAGCAAGAGCTCTGCACCTCAGCAGATGATGCAACGTCTCAGCAATTCTTGCACCATGGTGCGGTGGGAGCCGGCTCAAGGCCCTTCTCTGCAGAGGAGCTGACATCTGGTGGGACACGAAAGCCATTACAAGTCTTACTACATTCTAGTCTGGGTTGCATCAGATTTAGAATTTGAAGAATGGGGGGTTGGGGGGGCGGGGGGGTGGAGGGAAAGGTTGTGTACATAAGGGCAGGGGATTTAAAGGTGTTTTTGGCTGCTTTGCTCTTATGAGCAATATGACCTTTGCTGTCCAGAACTCATTTCTCACCCCAGGTTTTCTGGGGTTTCCTTTTACTCACTTAGTTTCTATCTGGTTCACCCAATTATTTATACTTATCCTTAGAAATGACAAAGTGGATTCAAAGATACCTGGGGTGCTGTGAATGGGGCTGAGCCCCAAATTGTGCATGTGAACCCAATCTCTCTACAAAACCCTGACCCCAGGATGAGATGAGCCAGGGACTTGTGCAATGACACTGGCATTTAAGAGGCGTACCTCTGCATCACCTTGGTACACAAATGAGTGGAAGAACATCAAACCATGGTCATAAATAAAATGGGAATAGAGCAAAACAAGCCTGACGACAGGTAAGGAAAAAGAGTTTCAGCTGGTATCAGCCAGACTCCATGCCTGATATTGTGACTCCTACTGCCTTACACAGTGAAGATTAAGCATCTCTAAAGAAGCTTAGGTAGCCTAATTAATGGTTCACTAGCCCAATTAATGAAGATCCAGGACAGACATAAAGAAAGTCTAAGACTTCTGCTTTCTCATCACTGTTCTGGGAACTGGCACACTGACTGCAGCAGATTGATGGGGGCCAATGTGACAGAAAGATGTGACAATAGCTGGACAGAGATTTTCTGTGCAGCTTCTGGAGCATTTTAATCAGGAGCAGCTCCAAGGCTGGGCTGGTAAATACTGCCATGGCTCGCTCAGTGACACCACTAACACCCTACACACTTGAAATACCACCATCAAAGCTGCTCTGATGAAATAGCAGAGGCAAAGACCAGTCCCTGCAGCAATCCATGACATCTGAAAAAGGACAAGCAAAAGAAGGCAGTGACAAGTGCAGAAGAATTTGGCTGTTCTACAAGGAAGTGTGCAGGAGGCATGAACAGCACGAAAACATAAATTCCTCAAAGAGTCCTGTCCTCCTGTGCTTACTCGTATGTGAGTGCATGCATGTGTGCTTGTATTAAGTTAGCAAAACCTTTCCTTGAAAAGAATTTCTGGATTCTGGTGCTTATGAGCATGATGGTAAATTTGAAAGACATGTTCAGTAAACAGTGGGAGCAGACCTTTCTCATGTGGCAGCTGTTCACAGCGAACAGCTGAAATAATTCAGCAGTCTTGTGCTGCTCACTGGAAGAGAAGGTGCACAGCCCATAAACAGGATCCCTTGGCAATACAAGGCAATCAGCATTCAATCATCACCTTTGTAGGCTGTTTCAGCTGTTTTACACATATCAGAAAGTATGTATTTCTCCCAGTACATAGCCACCCCTAAAATGCTGATCAGCCTTACCGTTGAACTGAGTATTTTACTACCCTGAGAAGGCTCCTCTATTTCATCTTCAAGGCTAGAACCGGTGCTTGTGCAAAATGACCTTGTTTTCAGACCTAGAGCTATCTCCCACAAATGAGCTTGGCATGACACTGAAGAATGAAGCATTGCAGCAGGAAATACATATTAATGCTTCCTGCTCTGTCTCTACGCTTCTTGACCTGGCACTTTGTGAGTAAATTAATTAAAAACGAAGCAAGCACAGCCAGGCTGAGCAAGCTTCACATGTGCAGAAATATGGTGTGGAGGGCCTCCGTTTTTGATGTTAAAACCAAACTTAACTATTTTAGGCATTAGCTATTCATTTTGGTGCTGAAATGGAAGCATCTGCATTCAAAACCAGAGCTCAGAGAGGGGAGAGGCATGTTCATTTGCTCTGGCTCAGTCGTGGAGATATTACTTATTTGCTGTAGATCAGTGGTGGTTTCAGGTGAGAATTTATTTTACTATGTCTGTGGGGTTTTTTCCTATAGGTTTTCTATATACTAACTGGAGCTGCCATCTTCCTTATTACTGGTACTGATGCTAATAATTAGCACTATAACACCAGAGTGCTATAACATCCTCATCTAGAATATGTAATATTGATGCATCATTATTAATGATCTGAAATGTGAATTTTTAAACCACTCTTCTCCTCGGTCTTGCTTTTTAATATTATCTCTGCAGCTTTCTTTTTGAAAGTGCAGAAAACCCAAAGAAGTCCCCCTGGAGTGGCAAAAGTAAGGGCTTTCACAGACTCACTGGGAATTTGTAGCTTCAAGTGTGTCAATTTGCTGATGGATTTAGATCGATGTCCCTTGGGAAGTGTATCTGAATAAAGCCACACTTCTTACTTCCCTCCAGGGAAGCCTGTGCCTTCCTCTGCTTCCTCTGTTTTCAAGATATTAAAGAACCAATTTCCAATCAGAAAATTCAGGAAGCCAACTGAATGGCCACGAGATATTATCAGCTTCTGGTTATAAATGAAACAAAGTACCACTGCTGGCTTGCAGCAGCTGCTTGCCTGGTCTGAATCCAGCTTCAAGTGCTACACGCATAAGCAGGGGCCGAGGGGCCTCTGCTGGACTGCGAGCACAGCCAGGATAAAACCCCGGACTTTCTGACACGAGGGACTTTTTTCAAAGTGAGCCTTGGTTACAGACATGCCCTTGACTCTCAGTTGTATTTGCTTTTGGAGATGAATGAATTTGAAACACTGTCACCAGAGCCTACGGGTCATTTTTTTTGTTGTTTTTCTCCTCTCTATTTTAAATGTGTGGAGGAGGAAAATTGCAGCCTGAGCCTGGAGGAGAACAAGGGACCTGTATTTTGACTCGTTACCTGGAGCTTTCCTGCATGAGTTATGCGCCACACAGCAGCAAAGAAAATAATTTTTCTGGGCATCCTGACGTGTCCCAGGCCATACGCGGCACTCGGAGCCCCGCATCTGCTGATCTTCTGCAACACACTGGTGCTCCCGGGTGTTACGCTGGCATGATTTTGTGTTCCCGTGCAGCACTCTTGCTCCACAAGCCCACACCAACATCCTATTGCAGTGGATCCTACCAGCATGGTTGAAGCAGTCCCCACTCAGCAGCCCCACGGTTCTGTTTGCAGGGCTTATCTTCATTCTCATCTTTCTATACAGACACTGTCAGAATACTCTAACGCACCAGCTTTCCTACAACTGCAATGCATTTTTGGTTGACTTAGTTACTGTGCTGTCAGCATGTCCTCCCGCTTAATCTGTGTCATTAATTCCTTCCTTGCTACTGGCTTCAGAAAGCATTAACAAGGGAAAAATAAATCAAGTGTTAGAGTACAAAGAAGACTTGTGGGAAAAAGCTTTTGAGTCTTTTCTGAAGCTTTCATGCCTATTATTCTTTACTTTGCTGATACAGCTGGATTTACCATCCTGTTGAATGAGCATATTCCAGACTATAAAAAAATAACAAAGTAAAACCACGTGCTCTTTGTATAGGTCAGAACTGGAGACAGGCTGCCAGATATAACAGCGTAGAACAACTTCATAGCAGTAGAATAAAATGTGCAAACACAGGCAAAGTCGAGCTTATGCTATGTTTCTCAAAACAAAGCGGAAACAAAACCTGAGACATAACAGAAATGAGTGTGAGGACATCTGTGCGTGGGAGCATGTGTGTACGCCTGAACTCGGCCATGTTTGGGAGCACACATCTGTCTGCCAGCTGGGTGAAGATGTTTGTATGAATGTGTAGGAGTACATCCGTGCATGTTGTGTGGGAATGTGGAGTGGCCTTTCCCGTTCAGGGTGATGGGAAGCCTATGAAAAGAGCTCACCAAAGTCAGTTTTGGAGTCATAAATTAATGTTTTGGGGCATTGGTGTTCTCATGTCACAATCTTTAGTCTCGTCTATACAGTCAAGGTGTCCATCGGATCCCTTTGAGGAAGGCGCATCTCTTAACATTTACCATCATTGCTACAGCAGGATTTCTCACCATGGTGGAGGAGAGGTATATTTATCCCTGAGAAGTTCATGGCCTGTTTCATGCTTATATTGTGCTTTGTATTTTCAAAGCGCAGTGCAAAGTTTTCTTTGTCCTTTCATCCACTTTTTTCACATAAACCATGAGAAACTAGACTATGTAGTTCAAGAGATCAGAGAACTCACACCAAGAATGTTTTACCCCACGCAGTTCACCACGCGGTGACTAGCTCCAAATGACCCCAAACATCTGAAAGTACACTCAGATATATGGAAATTGAAGTTTTGAGAATGAAATGTGAGCTCACAGGGCTGGGGATCTCTGCACAGTTATGGAAATAACCACAAATGAAGCAGCACCCAAAAGGCTGATGCAAGGCGGGCGGAGCAGTGTCTGCATGAGGTGAAAGACTCCTTGCTCCCGCAGTAAACTGATGCCTGGTGAACACTTTAAGAGTGGGTTTCACAAAGACGATGCCTTTTTCATTTCGAAGTCCCCCTAAAATGAGTTAGAAGAGTATCTGGGTCCAGAGGAACTGGTGACCAAACTGCTGTAGACGTCAGGAGGGGATGCGTTTTCACACACTGGTGTCTTTTTGAGGTTAAAGACCAAGAAGCAGCAGGGAGACTTCCTAGCCTGTGTGTAGCACCAGGGAACTTGGCAGAGCTCCTGCATCTTATATTGCCTGAGAAATTGTCCCATTCACTTGACCTGGTCTCTCCATAGCTTTAGGTTCGCTTCCTGCACATGAACATCGACGTGCTGCAGCTTTAGTTTTAATTGCAATGTTTTCAGAACCACCAGACAAACAAAACGCTGGTTGGGATGTACGTTGTCTGCAGCCTCAAAATATTTTCCCAGCTCTTCCCTCTGGGCTTTGGGGCTGTGTTTCCAAGATCTGAGGTTCAATTGTAGGCGGATGTTCAAAGCATAGGATTCATCCTGCAATTTCCACAGCACGTACTGGCTGTTTGGGTTAACTTGATGGGCACTGAGCTGTACCTTCAGTGGATATCCGTGCTGGTTTGGGGTTGGGCAGTGGGTTGGACAGCGATGAAAATCACCCTGCTTCCAGGCAATGCTGGGTTTTGTGGGAATTCAGTGAAAAATATAATGATCATACCCCTTCTCCAGGAGTGAAAAACAATCACAAAGACAATTTTGAAGCGCAGGGGCATGAAAGCAAACAGCTAAAATATGTATTTCCACTCATATTTACAGCGTACACGCTGGTTAGGTGTTCAGAGAGGTGTTCTCCCAGAGGTTTTATCTGGGCTCACCATCTGTGTGAAATACCACATAAACCCCAAATCATTATTATTCCTTCCCTACCATCAAGGGAAAAAAAGCAGCTGCCTAGCATCACCTCACAGTGCCCACCATATTTCCCCTGGCTCTCCCGACACCTCAGCTCTCTGAGACTGGCCCAGAGAAACCCCATTTTCAAAATTTGGCAGCTGAAAATAAAAACGCTTGCACAGTCCCACTACCTCTGAAGTATTCGGCCCGTGGTTCATTTTTATTCCTGCACAGGGCCTGGCTCATGCCTTCAGGTGACCCCTAGGCCCCGTGCTTCCCCAAGAGGGGCCATTTTGTGTGAGGGGAGGGGGGCCATTTTGTGGGTTCAATGGTCTCCTCAGGGCAGGATAAATAAGAGCGTGTGTCAAAGCGGGGTCTGGACCCTAAGGGTGGGTGGCAGACAGCATAGGGAGCCGCGCTGAGGCCCCTCTTCGGCTCAGCGGGAGCTCGCAGAGCCGGGACGGGGCAGCCCCCGCCCGCCGCCTCCCTCTGCCCTGACCCCAGCGGGCGAGCCGCGCGCGGGAAAAGGGCGGGCCCCGAGCGCGGGAAAAGGGCGCGCAGGGCAGAGCTCGGCGCCAGCGCCGCCATGCTGCGCCTGAGGGAAGCGCCGCCGCCGCCTCTCGGGCGCACAGGGCGCCTTCGAAGGACGAGCAGCCTCGTATCGAGCTTCGAGACGAGACCGCTGGGTCTCCTGTCTCGGTTTTAACGGCTTCCGCACGCCAACAAGCAGCTCCAGCCTCACTCAACGAGGCGGCAAGGGCTGCGCGGCCGGAAGCGGAAGTGCTTTGGGCGCGCGGCTTTCTGCCTGGAAAACTCCTCTTCCCATGGTCCCGCGGGGCGCGGCCCGCCCGCTCGCGCCGGCGGCATTGCC
>JAVJGI010000036.1:20724906-20820433 GCA_035590275.1 Ibycter americanus | reverse complement strand
CCACGCGGGAGCTGGGCTGGGGGACTCGGAACAGTTGGCACTGCGGAAGCATCGGCTGGGTGGCAGTTTCGGAGTCACCCGGCCCACATGGCGAGGGGGTCAGGGCTGCTCGCGGGGGGAGCGGAGCGGGGGCTGCAACGTGCCGCGTGGTGTTCCAGCTGAATGGGAGCACCGGGGGCGGGGGGGCGTGTGGGGAAGAAGGGGAAGCGGGAAAAGAAGGGCAAGGGAGCCGAGAAGACGGCTGCGAAGATGGAGAAGAAGGTGTCCCGCAGAGCCAAGAAGGAGGAGGTGAGGGACGGCAGCGGGAGGCTCCGGTAGCCCCGGCCTGCGAGGCCTGGGCCTCCCTTGGGGCCTCTGTGGGGCGTTTTGTGGGACGAGGCCTGAAGGGAAAACCGGCGGCGGAGGTGGGGGCACGGGCGGTCGGAGGAGTGGGTTGGAGACAGGGGTATTTCAGCTTGAAAGCAAAGGAGCGGATCGAAACGCGAGGGGCTGTGACTCGGTGCGGTGCCCTGGGGGCCTCAGGCCATCGGCCGGGGGCGGGAGGTGCGGGCCAGCACAGCTCACCGCCTCACACAGCGGGGGGCTTAGGAGCCGTCGGGTGCGGGGGCCTTCGGGGAGGGGGCAAAGAGGGTGCGGGGTGACAGAAAAACTGCCACCAGGAAGACTTCCACATATCTGTGAAAAGCTGGAGCAGTGTGTGATGGCAGGTGTAAAAGAAGGACAAGAAAATGAGGTTTAAGGGTCCTTCTTGCTTTCCATTTCCCCCATCCTTTTCTTCTGGTCTTAAAAGCAAATGAAAATGTTTGTTTCTCTCAATCCTAGAGTGGGTGCTTGTATTTAGGCCTTAAAACGGCTACCTTTCCCTGGTCAAAACGTGGTGTTACCAGGAACATGCCTGTGTACCTGTATACTGGCTGCAGGGAGAGCTGATGCCATGCTTCAGAGGCAAAAAAATTTGAAAATCTCTGCTTTGACCACACCTGCAGAAAGTTTAGCTGAAGGGAGGTGGTGAACAACAGGGGCTGTAGGAGAGACCATGGATCAAACACACACACACACCCCCTTAGCTGTGGTCCTGCACCTGCCCTTCGGTGTATCTGTGGTTTTGGAGGCAGTTTTTGTTTTTAGTTGACAGAAGTTGAAAGGGAATAAAAATATGTGGAAGTTTCTCTCCAGCTAAAGTATAAGCTGGGAATAGAAAAGAGTTGCCATTTCCATTTAGGCATTTTTCCACTGCAGACAGAGGAGAGGACCAGCTGGATTGTAGTATATAGTTGCTCATCACTTTGTTAGGGCTTAAATGATTTGCATTTACTTGCTTATTTGTGCAGTGTTTCTGCTGCAGGAATAGCAGGCATGCACTAAATGCACTTTGCTTGTTAGTGTTTTAGGGGAGACCAATCTTTAAGGGATACGTGGAAATACTCAGCATCCATTTCTTGTAGTTGGAACGTGGGGAGCCTAAGCAGACAATTTTTTTAAAAAAAGGGAAATCATGAGGGTGGGTGCTGTTTTCCTGTGGTGTGCAGGTGGCTCTGAGCATGTCAAGGAACTCATGTCTGGCTTTTTATTTTCAGGACGATCTTGAAGCCCTGATAGCAGAATTCCAGAGTTTAGATGCTAAAAAGACCCAAGTAATTGAGTCATCCTGCCCACCCCCCTCACCCAGGTAAGGGATTTTGTGAGGCTTTGGCTATCACTTTTACGGCAGTTGAATGTGCTCTTAATGAAATTCATTTATGTAAAGTTATTTCCTGAGAGTGGAAGGCATAATATCTGGCACGGCATATATCTGGACTTATGAAATATCTTGTATATTGAATCCCTGGTGAAAAAAGGGACCAAAAGCTTTTTTTTCGACTTAAAATCTGCTTTTTAATCATCCCATCAGCACAAAGGAGGCAAAGCAGGGTTAGATTACAGAGCTTTGAGGAAAAATAAAAGTTAGGAGGAAGTTTTGGATTTGGATTAGAAAGCTGAAGGGACTTAAGAGGCAAAAGGATGTGTCATGAGATACAAGACACTTTATCCAGTGTAGCCTGGGGTCCACAGATGTATAGGTTCTGTATTTGTGTTTCCCATGGCTTGTAAAATAAATGCCTTTCTCTGCGATATCTGTTTTCTTCTCAGTGTAGTGTGGGAGAGGTCAGTCTCACAAGGGTGTTAACAGTGATCAGTTAGTTCTTCCTTGGAAGTAGTAGGGGTCTGTCTCTGGATGGTGCAAAACACTTTAGTGGTACGTAGATGAGCAGTGACCAGTGATGACTGCAGAATAATGACGCAGATAAGTTGGTACGAGACAGCCCAGTTCTACCCATAGTTATGTGCCCTCATAAAACTAATTTTTGTTCTTGACACACCAGCATTAAAATTCAAGAGCTCACGTCAAAAAGCGTGTTAAATGGCAATGTAACGTGTGCTCTTAAAATAGGAGAAGATTTCAGGCAGTGTCAAATTAATCTTGTTGAAAGTTTTAAAGAAGTTAATTTCTTTGAGAAGTTTCTAGCCCTGGGGTGAATATCACAGGCTAGTAATTTGACAGATGATGGAGAGACCTTTGTGGCTAGGGGGCAGAGGTGCTCGTGCTAGCTGAGTTAAAGGCTTCAGCCTTCTGAGTTCTGCAAGACCCTTACACATCTACTGTTTTGGACATCCTTCTTTGTTTTGCAGGCTGAATGGCTCCCTCTCTGCCCACCCTGAGAAAGACGAATTGATCCTTTTTGGAGGTGAATATTTCAATGGCCAAAAAGTAACGTATACTTTAATTTTTTCTTCTTTATTCTACCTACTCCCTGCCTTTTACTGTAATTTGCATGAGTCTCATTTGAAGTGAAATTCAAGGCAGCAGTCATAAAATATGTATTTGTTCCTGAATGAGAGCAAAATAGCCTTTTAATTCTGCCGTGATACTGTCTCATGCCTGAACAGTTGGCAGGAAGGAGACATGCTAGAGCCCATTAAGGAGTCAGAGTGATTGTCTCAGCATCAATATTTCAGGGCTTCGTAATTTCTCCAGACTTAATTGTAGCCATATCTGCTCCTCATTTTTGGTAACTCTTGAAGAATCTTTTATCTTCCATCTATCAAAACAAGATACTTCTGCAGTTTTGCTGCTGGCAAGGCATTGCCTGCCCTGGAGATCTGTACAGTAGCAAATACTTGTAGGTGGGCACTCTTGCTAATGAATTTCTGCAAGTTGCAAATGTTTCTTGTGCTCATGGAGACAAACAGGTCTATGTGACCCTAAGAAGTTGTATGTGCTGTAGCTTAAAAAACTCAGGCCTTCCAATGATATTTGGCTGCCTTAGGATTACCCAGTGTGATGTGTTAAACTGATTCTGCTTGCTTCCCTACGTTAAGCTGTTCCAGTCTCTGGAGTTTAGCAGCAGTTTGGGCAACTTTAAGCTGCACATCTATATTAAGCTCCAACTTCTTAAGTCCTCATATCTCAGGCTATCATAAGCTTAACCAAGGGTTTGGGAAAGAACAGTCCAGTCTAGTGGATCACTCTGAAACTGACTCCCAGGCCAGTGGAGGAGGTGGCTGTCCTCCTTCCCTGCCTGATGAGGCAGGTGAGCTGTTACTTTGCAAAGCTGGTCCTGTGCTCCTTCTCCCCCATACTCACAGGCAATCCCCAGGGGTGCCTGTGCTGGGACAGACTGACCTGTCCAATGGAGAGCTGTGGCGATGTGTATTTTCTCTTCCTCTCTAACAGACGTACCTGTATAATGAACTGTATGTTTACAACATTCGGAAGAACAGCTGGTCTAAAGTAGAGATCCCCAACCCACCACCAAGGCGATGTGCTCACCAGGTAAAGTACTGGGTGCCAGAGCAGCAGTTGGAATTGTTCTAATGCTGTGGTAAAGATGCATATGAGTTGGTTCCCCCTGCCCCAAGAGTTTCTGACTTCTTTTCGTTCTCCTTGTAAGGGGCTGCCAATCATTTCACTTCACCTCTTCTGCTGAGGGGGCCTGTGCAAGCCTGTCCAAGGTGCTTGTGTTCTCTGATCACTAGGTGGCCTCTGGAAACATTAAGTGTGGAATGACGATTTGGGATTGTACCTCTTGGGTCGGCAGGACTCATCGGGGAGACTTTTCTTCAGCAGATGAACTCTTTGCTGTGTTACATAGGGACCAGCTCAACCATCCATAATCCCAGATGGCACTGAATTTTCAAAATGCTGGTCAGGGTACAACTTTGAATTTGATCAAAGTGCTATGAATGGCAGAGTTGCTGTGCATGATTATTTCCTTCATGCCCACAGGCCTACGTCTGTGGGCATTACAGATACTGCTGCTCCAGCAATGTGAAAGACCCGTTACTGTAGGATGTCCCTGCTAGCATGTAGCAGTCGGGCTTTGCCAAGTGTCCCAACTGTACAACATGATGGACCGCTAGCACTGACTATGTGTGTCCTGCCTTTGGGTTGTGATTATTTTTTTGTTTGTTTTTTTCCTTGGCAGATGGGCTGTTTTTCTTTTGTCCTTAAAGGCAATAGACAAAGTTGTCTAAGTTTCCCCTGGGATATCATGGCACTTTCTGAGTATTCACCTCTCTGGTGCCTGCGTCATTAAGGTGACTGACTGGTTGTGATGGTGAAGGATTTGGGTTTGTTTTCTTTATTTATGTGAACATCTGCACATTAGAAACTGGACCAAAGACTTGTATTTTTTGCAGGTCTTTGGCCCTCGCCAGCAGTCTGATAGATTATCTTACCTGTTGCAGCAAGTGGCTGGGTCACTGGTACATTTCAAAAGCTGCCATACAGGATGCGAATGTTATTTTCCTACCCATGGCCAAAGCTCTTTAGAGCTTCCTGGTAAGATCCAGTACCCTGGTTAGGTTCATGGACCCTTGTTATGCTATGTCTGAATGCCAGTCTTGTTCTGAGCTGTGTCCTTTCTTGAATCGAAAGGTTCTGACTTGATTTTTGGGCTACCTTGTGATGCTTAAAATGGACCTTGAGTTCAAAGGCCAAATTCCAGAAGGAGACCATAAATCTGATCATTTTTTTCCGTAGGCGAACAGGAGGTTGCTTTGTGGGTGTGGAGTTGAGAGGTGCTTACTGGTGTTGGTAGCCAGCAGATGGCTGTCTAGCAGCTGAATCTGAACTGAGCGGGCAGACTGTGTGTCAGGGAGCACCTGGATTGCAATAAAAATAAAATCAGAAACCTAGCTGAGGAGTCCTGCTTCAACAATAAGTTTTCTGTCTGAGAATTAATTACAGTTGCACAGGAGGCAGTTCAGCCTTGTTAGTTGGCTGGTCTGTTGTCTTCCTTGTGATTTTACCTTTGAGCTAATGCAGAATATGCATTAAAAATAAACAGAAGCTTGTCCGTGGGTTTGTATGTGTATGTTTTCAGTCTTATTTGTCATCTCTGGTATCTGACACATGATGATGTTTGAGTTACACTGGCTTCATTCCATCAGTTCAACGGAGCTGAGGTGAGCATAGCTATGGATGGGTGTTGTCAGTTGTTTAAGGAAAAGGTTTGGCTGTGTAATGAATTTCAAGCCAGCTTTTCAAAAGATCACGCACAGTATGAGCAGGCCGTTGCATATACCTTCCCTTTAAACTTTTAAGCACTAGATACCCATGAAAATCAGGCATGTATCCCCTTTGTTTAGGTAACTTCATGTTTCCACAAATCCTGCTTGCACACACCCACCTATTTTCTCATGTGTTTAATTGTTGCATGTATAGGCTGGTTTATGTCACGGCATGGTCATGCATCTGATGCTAAAAATCTTTGCTGGTTTTTGGGAAACATAGGCAGGTAATGAAGCCCTTCTGAAGAAAGAGATCATTATCCTAATGTTGATCTGTAATGGGTACTCTGGAAAAAACACGTGTGGAAGAATTTATTTATAGTGTAAATAACCAAAGAGGTCCCAGTCAAGGAAGAAATTTGCATAGTCACATAGTTTCCTTTTTGGGATTCCTTCCTTCTTAGTGCTTACACAGATAATTTTAATGAAGTAGTCTTGCTTTTCTCTCCCTGCTTTCAACTGTCAGCTTGCATTGCAACAGTGTTTTGGTGTTGCTCTGTCCAAAAGAAAACAAACCGCCAAAACAAAAAAACAAAAACCCCTTTGATATTCTCCTCTCTGCTACGTGCCCTAATCAAAGCGGTAAGAGTCTCCTCTTGTCCAAATGCTGTGCATTTCCTTCTGTGTTTGGGGTGAGGTTTTTTTTGTTTTTTTGGTCGAGTGGTGTTGGTTTGTTGGTGCTTTTTCTTCAGAGTGAGCAGTAGTGCTTTTCAGGTCTTGGGAAGTGCGAGGTTTGGACTTGAACTGCAGCTTGGCTTCTTTACTGCTTGTTGCTTTATAATCTACAAAAACTGCAAAGGGCAGTTGTGCACTGTTGATGGCCTTTTCCAAAAGACTTTTCACTGCGTTACTATGCCTGTCTGGTGCTGGGATGTTAGATGTGTCTTGGAGGCAGGAAGCACCCCTGTTCCTCCCATGACTTAGGGTTCACCAGCCTCAGTATGTCTTCTGCAGGATGCTATTTATGTGACTAAAGGATGGGTGAAATGTTGTTGAGCCTTAGTTGTGGCGAGGTTTCCTTTTAGTGAACAGAGACATCTGAACAATTGTTGTTAAACTAAATCCCAAGGTGCTTCCCAGGGAACTTCAAATTTGTAGAACTGGAACTCAAGATGCTAGGAGGTCAGAAAAGCCCTGCTCCTTGGCCAGCTTTCCTTTGCTATAGGAAAGGTATGCTAAACAATGAGTAACCTGCATTTAAAATTCCTCATCCTTCAGCCCCGGAGAGCTGCTGTTGTCAAGCAGGGCAGCAGCAGCCACTGCCACTTTTCTGCTCTCTGGTATTTGGAGGCAGCTGCACATCTGACTGATTCTCCTGTCACTGGTTTCTGAACCCTTGTCTGATCCAGCTCTTCCTTCTCCTGGCAGGCAGCAGTGGTGCCCACAGCCGGCGGGCAGCTGTGGATATTTGGCGGGGAGTTTGCATCTCCCAACGGGGAACAGTTCTATCATTACAAGGATCTCTGGGTCCTGCATTTGGCTACCAAGACCTGGGAGCAGATCAAGTAAGTGATGGGCCATCTACATCTACACTTTGCTTTTGCCAAAAAAGGTCAGACCAGATGATCCTTGAGGTCCCTTCCAACTGGTATTCTATGATTCTATGATGTTCTGAAGTCAGTGGTGTTGACCTCAGGAGAAACTGTGCCAGTGTCATCTAAGTTTGATTCCTGGCATAGTGCTGTGATTTCCCAGCTGTCTGTCCATCTCTCCCTTGAGTACAGAGGTGCCTGCCCTAGAATGGTGGAGACGACAGCCACCAGAACGAAGTGGAAATGAGAGATGTGTTCCAAGTCTATTGAGGCCAAAGCTATTTTATTTAATATATGATTTTTGGAGCACGGGTTTGCTTAGGTGTTACTTGACTGAAGGAAAGGGTATCATGAAGAGCAGTCCATCCTCCCAAACATGGTGGGTGTAGATGAGGTCAAGCATCAAAACGGTACTACTTGCTCCATATGCCTGGGCTCTTCCTGACTTGGTTGTACAAGACCAGTACAAGGATCTCTCAGTTTTACCATTGCTTGAGAAGACAGCTTGTATCTATCCACAGAACCAACTTTGCTCCTGGTAATTGACATTTGCTGCCTCAAGATCCCTTGGGATAAACAAGCCAATAATTCAGGCCTGTCAAAGCAGATAGGTGCCAAAAGCCCTAGTAGTTTCTGATAGGACTTAAGGGGTCTACGTACCTTCTGTGGATCTGGCCTAAAGTCCTCTGCTAATATTTCCTTTACCTTTGGCTTCTTGGTTTTGCTGCTCATTTTATATATGCATCAGAGAAGAAGAGGTCTGGTGGGTCATCCAGTGAACTGAGAGGCAGGACACATGGCTTTGGTTTTGACTTTGACATAAGCTTTCTCTTGGACCGTGGGGTTGTCTTGACTGTAAGATTAGTCATAGCACAGCTTTGGGTGGGCTGGAATTCTTGTGCAGCTGACCCTTGAAGTAGCACTGGGGAAAGCAGCAGCTTTTGAGCACTGCTCATCTGCTGTGTGACCCGTCGAGGTCGTGGTTACGGGCTCCATGTCCTTCTTTCAGGTGGGAAGCCTTGAATCTGCCTAGGTCAATCACTTTTCGCCCTGCTTACAGAGTGTGGGTGCCTGTTATCTGTGTCTGTCTCTTCTTGCACAGTAATTGAGAGGGTGGCTTAGGACTGAGCTGTGCAGAGATGGATACCTTGGCTCTGCCTTGGCACATGCCTGAGGCCACGCAGTGAGTCATCATGCCTGGCTGCCTTTTTCCCCTTCCCTGCGAAATGGTAGCATTGACATTGCTTGACAAGGGGAAAATTTGAAGGTCTAATTTTACTGATGTTAATGTAGCACTGAAGTGACTCTGGTGTGAAAGGTGCAGGGGGGCATATAGACCCAAAGCACAAAAATCGCAAGGAGTCCAAAACCAGCTGGGTTAGAAGGATGCTTCACAGCACAGGATCTGGCAGCTGACTGCTCTGCACGAATCCAGGAATCATCCTTTTGAGTAGCTCTGGGAGGCTGAGGGGAAGACTGTTCAGTTTGTAAGTGGCTGGTTCCTGTCCGTCATGGTGGTTCTTGGCTCCAGACCTGACAGTGTTAATCTAATAACAGCTGTAATTTGTCATATTATAGGAAGCCAGGTTTACTCTAGCGAGCCCTGCTTGTCTTTGAGAAGTGGGGGGTGAGAGAAACCCTTCAGAATGATGGAGGGCTCTTTAAGAGGTGCAGGGATTAAAAAGACCTGTCAGTGTGCAGGCTGATCTGCCTATTGTTGTTAGGCAGAAGCTGACGTAATGACTGTGACTGTACCCCTCCCAGCTCCCCCAAAATAACTTCTGAATCCCTTGCTCAGTCTCAGCCAAATAACGGGGATGAACTCAAATGCGTTAACGTCCCTACCAGTTTCATGTAAGCAGGCGAGGGGGAGGAAGTGATGCTCACCATAGAGTCCCTGCTGAGAGAAAGGGCTGACATTTCAACCAAACTCTTGGTTGAGAAAATCCTCACCAGAGAGCAGTGTTAATACCCAGCTGCAGGGAGAGTGAGGGTGGGAGATTGTTTTTTGTGAGCCATCGGAGAATCCAGATGAGGCTTCGTTAGCTCCACCACTGATGGCACAAATTGTTCTCTTGTGGGTTTGCAGATGCTTTGCTGTAGAGCTGATTTAGGGTTTTCCACTCCCAAAACAAATGCTGCAGTACCTGACCTGCCTGGGAAGAGGAAACAAGGTGGTTACGAGGTTCTGCTTGTCTCATTTCTTATCCCATGGGGGAGAGTAGCCTTGAGGATGCTGAGTGTAACTTATACTGCAAAAGAACCTGTTCCCTCCCTGGAGCTGAGCATGAAGTTTACGTGTGCTGTGAGTCGCAGGATGCCCCCAGCAGTCCCAGGCCCAAAGTGGACTAAAACCATGGCAAGAGATTCTGATAAAATGGGTTGTTACAGTTAGTGGGGAGGGAGCCGGACTGGCAAGGCAAGTTCCTGGGCCCACTGAGGGAGCAAGTTCTAGGTACGACGTTCTTCAAGCCGCCTAGAGCTACCCTCCATTCCCATGGTTGTCACATGTCACCTTGGCTGCCCTGCCACAGTGGGAGCATGCGTTTGGAGACATTGATCTTCAGTGTTTCTTAGAAAACGTCTATCCTCTTATCTACTAAGTGAGCATCATAAATTATATGGTTGAAAGTGCCCTGAAGAGATGATCTTTCCTCTCTCCCTGCCCCGTACAGGATCTACTCAGTTGGAGCTTTCTGATGTGTTTGGGTGGATGTCTGTCTTTCAGCCTTGCTGGAATTTTGAAAACGACTGTGCCCTGGTCTTAGTGTTCAAATGAAACAAAGTATGTTTCCTCCCCATCCTTGGGCAGAGCTCCAAGAGCTGCATTGATGAGGCATCTGGCAGAGGAGGCTGGGAGGGGATGTCTTTGTTTTAATGCTAACCTGACTGAGTGTGAAAATAAGTTTCTGCTGCCTCTTTGCTTTTCCATATGGCATCTTGATTACAGTCTGCATAGAAAGGGAAAGAGGAAAGGGCATGGAGGATTGAGTTGTACGAGGAATTTTTTGTTCTACTTCTTTTAAAACTATGATCATAACACGTGCTGCATTTCCCTTCCTTCAATGTTTTGCTTTTGTTGCCAGGGAACCCCATTGCTGCTGTCATTTTTCCACATAGGTTTCTCACGTCTGTCTGAAATCAAGCACTTGCTTATTTTGGATTGCCATTAACCAGCTGGGATGACTGGTGACAGTGGGGGTCAGCTAGGGGACTAGTGGTATTGGGAGAGTGAACATGTTTGGGAAGACTTAAGTGGAGGGGGCAGATTGTGTAGATTTGGTGGGTTGTGGTGGTATATAACTGGTATAACAAGCCTTCACATAGCAGGCCAAGCAATAATTCCATGTGTCCGATGTGGTAGCAGTGTTACCTGAATAAATGTCTGGTGATAGACATGTGGGGTAAAGACCGGTATTGGGTAAACTCAGTTGGGTTTGGAAGACTTCATTTTAGTGCAGATAATAGAGGAACATAATTATTCATTAAGAAATGTCTGTATAAGAGACAAAGTTTCTGTTTCTGTTCCAAATGGGAAGAACCACGTGCCCCGTTTCAGGTGGTTTTGAATGTACTGGGTTTGCATGGAATGAATAGCTAAGATGACCCTGCTGTGATCTGAACTTGCAGTTCTAGGAAATCTAGTTATTCCAGCCACACAGCTTAGATTTCAGACAATTATGTTGTCCTTCATGGCCTACAGTTCATGCCTCAGACCATCTTGGTGCCTTAAGAGGCTTGGCTATAAAATACTTTTGAAGAGAAGACCTTGAATAACTCTTCCCTGTGAATAACATCCCTGTGCAATGTCTGTGAAGGCTGCTGGGGAAGTGGATCTCCATTATCTCCTAGCACAGAGCACAGTGGTGCCAATCTGCTTGACAGAGTTAAAAATTGCTATATTTACTTGCATTTTGCATGCACAAAGATGGTCCAAACGTAAGAAATCCCAGCCCGTTAGAAGACTTGCCAGCAACTGACTTTGACTTACTGGAACCAGTTTATTGTGTGTGTAATGCACAAGGTTGCCTCAGCTCATGAACTGTTTGTTACTCTGCCTTAGAGCTAAGTAATATTTTAACCTAATTGCCTCATTCCTTCCTAGAGAGAACATTCTTATTCAGCTCTGTGTGGCCCAGCACACTCTCTCTCAAAGAGAGAACAGGGAGCATCATGCTTTGGGGTTGTGCTTGGGAACTGGCAGATCCCTCTTCTGTGTAGTTCTTTGTCATTCTTTTGAGCCTGTATAGCTCCCTTCCCTTTAATGCTGGAATGTTAATGATAACTTCCCATACCAGTTTTGTGAGATGTGGTGCTATAAATATTTCAGGGTAGCATTTCACAAGGGTATGTTTAATGCTGTTTACAGAGAGAACTGGAGCAGTCACTGCAGCGCAGGATGCCTTTCAGCATAGGTTTGTTTCTGACTGACGGCTCTTCTTGCTCATGTGCTACCTGTCACCAAAAGGATCAGGTCCTGCAATACAAGGTAGAAAAGTGCGTTGGTGCTTAAAGAAAAGAAGAGTATTTTGATGTGCCATTGAGTAGACTTCCTCTGTCAGCCCAGAAGTGAGCCCGGTGAGCTTGTTCTTTGGTAGATTAGGATCCAGATGTACAACTGTTGATTGTCTTTGCAAGGAATTTGATTTGAGGATTTTGTGCCTTGTGGCAATTGCATATTCACTTGTGTGCTTCCTAACTGAATATACGAACACGTGGGTATGCAGTCTGTGTGTGCCATTGGACAGAATGCTTGTTTGCATTCACAGGTATAAGACTTAAAACTGAACACTGAAGTCCTGGGCTTCAGCTGCCCCGAGTACTGGAGGATAAAAGTGCTTTGTCCTGAAATGCCCCTTTGAAGGGATGTGCTATGCATCGTCACTTTTATTATTATGGAAAGGTTATGAGATTCATCTGAGCATCCTCTGGATGAAGGAATGAATGAAAAGGTAATTTGCTTAGGCAGTCTGTAGCCAGTGTGACATGTAAGTACTTCTTGAATCTGGGGGCTGAATTCAGGTCTGTTATGTTACTATAAGTCCCAGAGTAACTCCACAAGCGAAAGCAAATTCCTTATGGAGCAGTTCTGATCAGACTCATGCTGTACATGTGTAGAGCCAGTCCTTTTCCAGACTTACATTTGAATCTATTTTTAAAAAAAGTCTGGAGAATTTACAGCTCCCTCCCACATGTCTGCTTTCTGGTGTCAACCCCATGAAGTAGAGTATTAATCATAAAGTCTGTGAAACCATTTCCAAAATGCTTGTTTTGGACCGTGAGCAGTGGTATAGGTAAAAGAAGACAGTTCATGTTTGGGAACCAAGTCTTGGAGCTTGTAGCAAGTGCCTTCTGGAGAGGCAGCATGGTTAGACATTACTGCCAGTCCTGCTTGACTATGCCATTTGGTTTTTCCAGTGTGGTGGTTGGAGACGGGGGACAAAGGACTTTGGCTGTATGAATAGCTCTGTGTAAAAATACTTTCTAAGAGCAGCTGTTGCAAGTTTAGGAGGGCATGTCCTTACATCAAAGGCTATAAACTTTCCTTTATAGCTTATCCCTGCAATGTGTGATGTTGAGACCAGGGAAGCTGAGGTGATACAGTACTGTGCAGGGTGAGGCCTCCTGGAACCTGTTCTTGTAGCTTGTATTGCTAGTCTAAAGAAAGGAGAGCACAGCCTTGCGATTGAGAGCAGGTGATGCTGGTCGCAGTGAGGCTTCTCTGAATTCCAATGCAGCCCCAGAAAGGAGGGTTTTTCTTGTGACTTTGAGTTAATTGTACATTTGTGGGAGCTTGTTTATTAGAACACACACATCAATGAATAAACTTTTTATTGTTCAGAATTGAGTTTTGACTTGGAGGAAACCTGTTTGAGAAGCAAGGCAGATGCTTTCTGAGAACAGGATTGTTAATGTTGATTTTTAATTCCTTCTTTCCTTTAAAAAAAATTTAAAGATGTCATCCTTTGGAATAGTAACATGGGAGCTTTGTTACAGAAGAGAAAATAGTGATTTCAGATCTTGATGAAATTAATACTAGAGGTGCTGTTCTGCAGGGTGGTACTTAAAAATCCAGTAAACTCCTAGAAAACCCTACTCTCTGTTAGAATAAAAAGTCCAAGCAATCAATATTAATTCAGTCTCACCCAAGCGCTGCTGTCCTGCTTGGAGTTTTTCATTATAACTGGTGTGAGATTGTCATTTCTGATGATAAATAAGGGCCCTCATTTTCTCTCTCCACAGAAACCTATCACTACACTTTACAGCTACCTGCTGCCAGTTAAAGTGTAGCAGTAGGGTTGTGGGTTTAGGTTTTGCTGTTGTTTTCAACAGTGAGCAGGTTTCATACTTGTTTAGGCCCTGATTCTGCAACCACTTAACACATGTTAACACTGCCTATTTGAGAAGTCTTGCTGAGTTCAGTGGTGCTAACTGTGTGCACTTTGGGAGACTCCTCAGCGAGAGTGAAAATGTGATTGATTAATCCATGGGGGCAGAGAACACACAAAGCAAAACGCTGTTTTCTCTGCAGTTTGGCCTAAAGTTGCCTTTGTTTTGAGGTTCTTGGAGCTGTTTTTGTTATCTCTCATATGATGCTCAGTCTATTGGTGAACATGAAGGAAGGTGCATCTTCATTGCCTCTCAGGAATGTTGTTGCCAGCTGCCTGACTTCGCGTGAAGCTTTTGAATGTGACAGATGGGGTATTGTTGCTTGTTCCTGGGAATGGAAGTAGCACATTTAACTGAAAGGTCAGGAAGGCTTGAAAGAGCAGAACAGTGATGCATAGCTGCTTTTTAACGTGTAAGATAATAACGATGACTGACTTGTTTTGTTGCAGTGCCTTTGTTCTTGAGGAAATTGAAGTAATTTACAAAGTCTTCTCACTAGTTTGATGTTATATCCTAACTGCAGGTGGATGAGTGAAGATGCTGTGGGTATGTGATTTCCTGAGACACTGCAGGAGAGTGGATGTCAGAGCCAGTCTCTGGCTCTTACTTGGTACTTGGAGAAAGCATCTCTGTCTGGAGTGTCCTACCTACAATTGTGGGAGTTAACTGCTATTCATTAAACTCTCCTGAAAAATTAGCTCCTGAGTCATAGCAGAAAAGACTTCAAGACTTTGGGTGCTGTTGGAGACTAGATGGCTTATCACTAGGAATAAAATTGTTCCTGCAAAATGTCTGTGTGGCAAATACTGAGAGTTACAGGAAGAGCACACATACTGTTCTGGAGAAAAGCATACATATGTATTAAAACGATGAAGTTCCCTTTGGTTTCCCATTTCAGGAGAACAGAAGCTGAACTCAGCCAGCCCAGCTGACAGTGACTTCAACAAAAATTGACTGACACACTAACAGGAGAGGGAATTTTGCTGATAAGTGGAATTTCTTTGCATTTCAGGGCGTCAGGAGGTCCCTCTGGACGAAGTGGACATCGAATGGTTGCTTGCAAAAGACAGCTGATCGTCTTCGGAGGTTTCCATGAGAGTGCAAGGTGGGTTACTGCAGGGTGGCTGATGGTATTGAATCCTCTGTTTTTACGGAGTTTCACCAGTAACAGAAAGATGAGCTTTAATGGAAGGATTATCCTCAGCAGTGCTATTACTGAACTAGACTTTTATGTTAGAAGGACAAGTGATGTTGATTTAAAGTCTTCAAGTGTTTGAGAAACCTGTGTACCACTTAGCTAATCACTGAAGTAGCTCCTCATCCTTGTAGCTAAACCTCAATACATCACTTTTGGCCTCTGAATCTTGTCAAAGAGCTTTGTCTTCCTGGAAGTATCTTCTCAGTAGGCTCTCACATACTACATGAGGTCAGAGTTACACATGGGGACTGTGAAGAGAGTGGAGCTACATATTGTCTTGGAGACAGTGAGTGGCATAATCACAGTCCCTGGGAGCACAATGCAAGCTGCAAAGCCCTCCCTAGATTTGGCTGTGTCCTTGGGAGTTTAACCTGTGCAGAACATTTTCCGCTAGCAGTATGTGAGATGGCCAGTAGAAAGAGAACAGGGCATATGTATATTTTTCCTACCCTCCTAGACAGACATAGCTCTAATCTGTTTTGATCTTTTCTGTTCTCGTTTAAGTTACCTTGGACCATGTTAACTCAAATAAGTTGATGAAACCTCTGTTGTAGTAAGGAATGACATAGGTAAAAAAGAAACCAGAGGGTCTTGCTTAAAGGAGTGTTGTCAAATGCAAATTGTTGCACTGAAATAATAACCCTCACCTGAACAAATCTTCTGTGCATTGCTACAGAAGGAGAAAAGCCATAAATGCAAGAAGCTGAATAAGGTGCTGCACCTCTTCAGAGGTTCCTAGTGTGGTTCCTGAAGTGATATTTTATGCTGTCCTAAATGGTGACTATTAAAAAAAATTTGATGTGCCAATTTGCTCTCTCTAGAGATTACATCTATTACAATGATGTGTATGCCTTCAACCTGGACTCCTTCACCTGGAGCAAGCTGGCTCCATTGGGGATTGGGCCTGCTCCAAGATCCGGGTGTCAAATGGCTGCCAGTCCTGAAGGCAGCATAATTATCTATGGAGGCTACTCCAAACAGGTAGGAGAGATTTTGTGGTAAGCCAGTGCAGTTATTTCCTAGATTCTAAACAGAATAGTTGATGGAAAAACTAAGGGGCTGAAGTGAAAACTAAAATGTGACAAACTCAGGTTGCCTAAGTGGGACTGATGGTATGGTCTTGGCCTGTGTTGGCTGTGTAGCCCTACTTGGAGAGGACAGCAGGCTTACAGCTTGGGAGAGCAAAATTGAGATCTCTGTACTGCTGCTTCCCTCTGCTCCTTCAGAAGCCTTGTCTCCAGTGCAAGATTTGGTGATCTCATCACTTCATTGCCTGCTGCTTGACTGACAATGTTTCCACGTGTCAGGCAGCTGCCAGATGTCCAAAAAACACTGGTAATGAGAATGCGTGTTAGCCTGTGGTTATGCCAGCTTGGAGCAAATGTGTAGTTGTGCCCTTGGATTGTTCGTACACCGGAACTGGTTCACAGTACTACTACCAAAGGAGGCACCTTCCGATTGTGCTTTTTGTGTGCTGATTGATGAGCTTATCTTGGTTAAAATAAATTTTGTATTTTCCTTGCTAATCTAATGTAAGAAGATGATATCACAGAGGTAGGAATAAGCGTCTGGGAGAAATGACATTTTTTGGCAATGGTGGTTACTGCCAACTTAAAGCATTCTCAGGTAGTACTCACCATGTTCCACCACTTGCAGGTTAAAAGCAGCAGTTGCCAGGAGGCTTGTATTTTCTTACATCAGTGAAAGGGTTAAGGGAGCAGCACTAGTTAGCAAACTCAATAAGCCAAGGAAGACTTCTGATGAGCACCAGGCTTCCTCTGCTCTGCTTCTTGCTTTGTTAATCATGGTAATTTATACTGGATAGCCTTTAGACCATATGTCCTCATTGACCAAGTATCCCTGTCTCCATGCTGGGCAGGAGGAAGTAAATATTTCATTGAGCAAAAGGCTCCTGCAAAAGCTTTTAATGTTGCAAATGCAGACAGAAGACCCGGATCCTGCTGCTGCTGCTGTCTCAGTGGAAAGGCATTGCTTCCAGCAGTGCATTGCTGGGGGAGGAGGACGCATTGTTCTTCTGATGTGAATAAATGAACAAAGAAGAAAAGCAGGGAAAGGGAAGAGAAGATAGTCTGTCTATATATTTAGAAGCATTTGTGCCTCCTCACGGCCTGCGCTTAGGGCTCTTATTTCATCAGATGTGCATTTGATTAAATAGCAGTAACAATACAGAGGCATTTTCTGCCCAAAAGGGCTTTGTCCTCTTCCTTTCTCTGTCCTGTTTCCTCACTTTTGAGGGTGGGAAGGAAGCAGGAACCTGCATGCTATGCTAGATGTGGATCTCTCGTGGCTACTGAAAGCAGCTGGGTTTCAAGTGCACACCAAGCCCCATGGAAATATAAAAGTTGACATGTGTTTGCAGTTGGTTCTATACCACTTTACGAGGGTGAGCTGTGTCACGCTGCTCTGGCTAAGAGCTGATAAAATTGGAGTAGAAGGGATGGGGTAATGCAAAGCTGCCCTCAGCCTTTATGCATGGCACTGAGCAAGCGTAAGAGCTGGGTGCAGTTCCTTTCCAGCTTGGAGAACAGCTTTTTAGATTAAAATAATCACTCTTGTTACGAATCTACTTTCTTTGTAATGAAGAGAGCTAAGTCTGCTTCTCTCTGATGTGCCATTCCTAAAAGAGACTTTGCTTGTGTATTCTGTAGCACAAGTGAACTTTCAGGCAGGAATAGTGCAGCTGAGCTACGAATTGACCAAAGCACTGGACAGAATTTTCTCTGCATCCTTCTTGAGATGCAAAGGCAACAAACCTTTAGCACGCTCCTGAAAATTTAATTCAGCAAGATTAAGCCCTTCTAGAAGAAGCACAAATTCATTAATGTGTGGCTATTTAACTCTCACTGCATCTTTGCTTACAGCCAGTGGGGGAGCTGAGTCTCTCTGGGTTTACTTTGAAGTGAAGAAAGTGCGTTTGGCTTGTGTACTCCCCTTAGAGTCACTCGCTGGGGTACTCTTGGGAGAAATAAGAGGTGGATGGTGAAGGAAACAATACTTAATTGGAGCTGAAGAAGACATGTTCCTTGTCTCCAATCAGAGGCAGATGGTACTTTCAGGAGTGCTATGAAGACATTTTGTGGCTTATGAAGACATTTTTGCATATACAGCCAGGCGAATGTCAGAGCAAAGTGCCATTCACAGAGTCATATGAAGACTTCTCTTCTAATAAGAGGCAGGACAAAGTTGCACGTGTGCTGTAAAAAAGGTGCACGTTTCTGTGGAAGTCTCCTGAGGCTAGAGCTGCTACCAAGCATGTATATGGTGTGAATTGGTTTGAAGGGAAGGGGAGTGGAAAACATAATAGCTCCTCTGTTTTAATATTGACGTGGTATGGCTGGAAGAGATTGGTGATGTGGCAAGGCTGCTTTCCTGTGGTGGGCAGTTCTGGTGCATACATCTCCTTTGAAGACAGGCTGAGAGAGCTGGGGTTGTTCAGCCTGGAGAAGAGAAGGTTCTGGGGAGACCTTATAGCAGCCTTCCAGTACCTAAAGGGGCCGACAAGAGAGCTGGAGAGGGACTTTTTACAAGGGCATGTAGTGATAGGACAAGGGGGAATGGCTTTAAGCTGAAAGATAGTAAGGAAGACATTCTTTACTGTGAGGGTGGTGAGACACTGGCACAGGTTGCCCAGAGAAGCTGTGGATGCCCCATCCCTGGAAGTGTCCCAGGCCAGGTTGGATGGGGCTTTGAGCAACCTGGTCTAGTGGGAGGTCTCCCTGCCCATAGCAGGGGGCTTGAAATTAGATGATCTTTAAAAGCCCCTTCCAACCAAAACTGTTCTGTGATTCTGTGGTTACATCCTGTGGTCCCCTTAGCCCTTGTAGATCTGCTTTGAAGTACTGTACCAGAACAGCTGTGTGATGTAGTGTAATGCATGTTGCCTAGGGCAAAAAGAAACGTAAGTCCAGGAGGTTCATGGTTATGGGTGGAATTGTAGGCATCTTTGTACCCAGTTGGGTGTTGGGGCTCTATAAAGCCTGAGCAACACTATCAGTTTGCTGCCAGGGATGTTGCCCTGATCAAGTGATCAGTCTGGCTGTCCTCAGTCTGGTCAGCAGGCATTGTGAGCTGGGAAGGCAGAAGCAGAGGGGTTTGGTCCCTGCTTTGATTTTTCTGGACTTGCATGCAGAACTGAGTGTGGAGGGTCAGTTTTCAGTAACGTCTGTCAGTCCAGGCTGTGTTGCTGAATTTGCTTCATGTGACCTCAGTAAGAAAGTCTCTCTCATGGTTGGGGAAATAGAGGCAGAAGAGATCAAGTGACTTGTCTAAGGCCCTCCAGTACATTTACACTGAGCCGGGACAAGAACCTTGGTACATAGACGTGCTGCTGCCTGTGCCAGCCACTAGATTGTGCTGACCAAGTGAACCACCAGGATGCAGATGTTGAAAAAGGAGGTTTACAGCCGTGAGTGTGGCTAACTTGAGATGGTGCACAAATTGTCAGGGGTGTGTCTGATATTTTAAAATTCATGATCCTTAGCACAATGGTGTACCTGTGCTCATCAGTTTCATCTTCAGCCTCAAAATGATAAAAGCAAGTTTGACAATCCTTTACAGAAGGGGATGTTGTGGGCATCGTCAGCTCTGCCTAAAGTGTACCTCAGAATCCCACAAGGAGCTCAGACTTGCTCTCCTGCTGATCTTAAAGATGTCCTCGCCCGTTTCTCATGCTGGGGATGGGGCTTGCTGCAGCAAGCTGCATTTTTGGCTGTATAAAGCAGCAAGACCTCTCTATTGCTAGGCAACATGAGCGCACTGTGCCTGACTGGCACTATGAATGCAGCCAGGAGGTGTTGGAGGCTAACACTGCTCTACCTTGCAGGTGCAAGCAGCCTACAAGCCATGGGAGGGCCGGCTTTTGGGTGCCAAAGCAGACTGGCGTGTGGGGTTATTTTTTTAGGGTTTGGGATGATTTTTTTTTTTTTTTTAGTGGCAAACTTTGCAAAGCTGAATTGGATTCTGCTGGGAGATTGCTTGTGGCAGGGCTGGAGCATTTGCCTGAATTGCAAGATCTGATGGGACTGGTTCCCTCTGTAGTTCTGCCTACCAAGGGCTTCTGGTAATTGGATATATTTTGCCACTGTTGATCTCTTTTTATCAGACACGTTTAGCACGTTATACACAGGGAATCCTGATTCTCTTTCTGAAGAACAGCTCTCCGTGCCTTGGCTTTCTTGCTTTTTGAAGGGGGATAAACAGGCATCTTGCTGTCAGTGGAGCTAGGGTTTTTTTTAGCTAATGCCTGTAAAGCTCTTGTAACAT
Organism: Ibycter americanus; assembly: GCA_035590275.1. Classification (NCBI taxonomy): domain Eukaryota; kingdom Metazoa; phylum Chordata; class Aves; order Falconiformes; family Falconidae; genus Ibycter; species Ibycter americanus. The sequence goes on along the minus strand of JAVJGI010000036.1, from coordinate 20,800,477 downwards.
GCTAATGTACCTGTATGTGCAAACAATAGGCTGTGGATACCCAAGCCAGTTTTGTGCTTGAAAGCAAACACCTGGAACTTGAAGGGAAGAAGGACAGCGGGGGGAATGGGAGCCTCTTGTGACTGGTGGAGCGATTTGCTCAGGGCAAGCAGGTGTCCTGGGTGCGAGGGGATTGATCTCTCCAGTAGCAGTGTACTGCTTGCTGGTGAAGTGTCTGCTTTTGAGCCAGTGTGAGTTGGTGAAAACAGGCATCTCTTTGACAACAAATAACTAACTCCCACTCCACCTCATTGGGGTTTTCTCAGCCCAAGAAGCTTTGTCATGTTGTATACGCAGCATGTTTACTACAGGGAGATGTGTGGTTTTCAGGAGAAAAGTAATGCAGTTATTCTGTGCAGGTTGTACAATGGTGAAGCCAACTGCTCTCTCAGTATTTGATACTTCCCCTCCTTTTGTGCAGACAGTGCACATCTTACTGTGCTCCTCCATGCTTGTGTCCCCTTTGTGTATGAATGTGTGCTCTGTCTAGCATTTAAAGACAAACTGCAGCCTACCTGAGACTGGGGAGGAAACAACCACCATTTCTGTTACTGCTAGCAGACAGGCACTTTGCAATCTCTGGGCTGCACTTCAGTGCTGTAAGGTGTGAAGCCTCCTGCCTGTCTCTCTCTCCCTTCTTCTCCTCTGCCTGTCTGTCCCTGACAGCTGTTTGCTCAGGTGAGGCTTGGAAGGGTGTTTAAGGTAAGGGACAGACTGAAAAGGCTGCTGCATCTCAGCTGTCCGCAGCCTGCAGCTCATTGGTGACTTCTGCTCTAGACTTGGGTGACAGAGACAGTGAAGTATGACATTGCCAGAGCACGGCACTTGCTTGGCACAGTGACTCACAGCCTTTTGAACTTGAGAGCTACTGCTGTAGATGGCAAAATACAGGCACCACCAGGCTATGAATTGGTGTACTTGATACTTACAGCACCTGTCCTAGAAGATTTTCTTTCCCTTCCTGCTCTGGCAGCTCTCTCTCAAGGGTGTGTTGAAAGTGGGCAGCTCGCAGCCCATCCAACCATGTCTCCCAACACCAGAGCTCCTTTAGCTATGCCTCAGAACTACTAATTTATGCAGAAACTTGTCTCACTTGTTGTCGATGTGCTGGAGAACTGGCAGTGGCTGAAGGAGTCGTCACTATGTAACCTCTTATTCAGAAAATAGGACTGTCACTAATACTTGTTCCTACAAGCTTCCTGTCTCTGTGTGCCTGACCTTCTGTTGCTCGAGGACAGTAGGTGGAATAGTGCAATTGCTAACTCCATTGAAGTGGTTTTAGAGAAGAGGATCTTTCCAGTGTAGACATCCTGTGTTGAAGAGTGTGTCTTTTGGTTTGCTGATGGGCACGCTTAGGTGCATGGGGAGAGCAAGATGACGTGAGCCATAGCCCCAGAATAAAAAATTTCCTAAGGACTAGGCATAACCTGGTCCTTAAGTTAACTGAAGCTTCCTTTTTGCTGCACTGCGAGCAGAGTTCTCCTGTTTCCTCTGGCACTTCATTATCAGCCTTCCCCAGGGCTTCTCAGCATCATCCAAGTTACAGCATTGTTGTGCAATGCCTCAAACACACTTTTCTCTCTTCTGCCTTTCTAAGAATTGAGTACTATTCCTACAAATTGGGTACCGGACCATGCAGTAACAACACAGCATACCCTGCAATAACAAAACCTGTCAAGTGCAAGGCACGGGGTTGGGTACAGATGTGGAGCAAGAACAGGACAGCACTGTGCAGTTGTGCTCTCGGGTGCACCCAAGCCCTGCTTGTCTTCCTGAGGACTGGACCCAACTGTCCCAGCTTCTGCGGGGATCCACTGCCTGCATCTTGGAAGCAGTTACACAGCACAGCAATGCCATCACCCCCAGGAGGAAGGGAATTACAAGCAAGTAGGAGCTCTGCATTAAGGATGGATGGATAATGACATTATTAAAAGACCTCCTGCAGTGGCATTGCATAGCACTGCTTTCAAATGCTGCATGTTGTTATGAGCACTGGAGTACAGGGGCTTACAGTGAAAGGAGCAAGGGAAAATCACATTTAAAATGATGCAGTTAATTGCCTCAGCTGAGGCTTGATCCTGCTCTTGCTGGTGTCTTGCTGTTGCCTTTAGTAGGGGTGGGAGTGGGGCTTCTGTTCCATTTCTGTTTAGGAGAAAAAACTGTTGCTCAAGGCTCTGTGGGGCCCCAAATGCTAAAAATGACAGCTGCAGTCGGGCTGTGGTGCCGATAGCGAGCTGTCACCTCTGCTTCTCCTGTAGTGGGATGGAGATGGGCGGGTGGCAGGGACTGAAAGTCTGCGTGCTAGTCACAGATCTTTACTTAAACTTGGGCCTTGTGAATGATACAGCGCAGACGCTCAGAGCTTCTGCTCAGCATTCAAGGGCAGAATCCCAGAGGGCCTTGCAAGCCCTGTGGAAAGTTGTCGTGTGCCACTTTGGTGGAGTGGGTATCTGCTCTCTTTTACAGCTAGAGAAGCAGAGGCACAGATGTAAAATTAGTCCCTTGAGAGCATCTGATACTGTCTGTGGCAGAGTAAAAGGGAGGACCTTGGGTGTCCTGTTTTCTTGGTGCTTCCCTTCCTCCCACAAAATGATCAGTTTTAATCCCTTATGACAATTTATTTCTCTTCTCTAGGTGCCAAAATTCTTGCCCTTAAACTGCATCCTGTAGTCTTCAAATGGCCACGAGTCCCAGGATCTGTGTTGCAGCCTGGAGAGCCCTGCCTGGTTGTCACAGGCAGAAGTTGGTCTGGCTCATCCCAGGAAGTAGCCCTGGTTTGAACGCTATGGTTTTGAGCTGACTGGTGCTCCAGAGCCACAGTGTGACTACCAGTGTGGCTTCTGCTTGCCCAGTCACAGTGCTTGTATTTTCAGCACAGGAATGTACAGATTCAGGCTGTGATTAGGCTTATCTGTGGGGTGGTGGGTTCAGAATGGCACGTACTGTCGTTCTGGCATGGGTGACTCTTCTAGGCCTTGAAAAGTTGGACCTCCTATGTTTTGGGCCACTGAAACTATTTAACTGAGCATCCTGGTCTTTCCTTTCTCTGCAGAGAATTAAGAAAGATGTTGACAAAGGCACCTTGCATACAGATATGTTCTTGCTGAAGACTGAAGGTGCAGGCAAGGAGGAAGGTAAGCTACTTCTGCAGCTAGGAGGGATGTGCTGGAAGTGATGCTGCAGGACTGTGAATGCAAATCCTCTCTCTTCCTTTGAATAACAGACCAAAAAACCCCAAACCTGGAACAGAATTTACCTTTTAATGAAGAGCACTATGTCCCAGTGTTTGCTTTGGGTTGATTTAAATATTTCTTCTTCCCAGGAGTAGCTAAGTGCATTTGTGTGCTGTGACTCTAGCTTAAAAAGAAGGGGGCTAGGGCGAGGGAAACAGCAGTTGCAAGGGAATATTGGGGGAATTATGTTCTCCTTTTTTTTGTCTGTGTGCTGGAGAAGGAAGATGGGTCATCACACATGCAGACAGATTTCCTCGCTGCTGCACTCTGCAAAGGAAAATGGGGAGTAGGTGCTTGTTGATGCAGCAGACTGTACGCTGCACAGCAGTTCTGTCCCCTTCTCACACTCCATTTTACAGCCTGAAAAGATGAGGCTGTGTCTCCTTTGCTGAGCAAAGCTTTTTGGTTAGCCAAAGGCTGTAAGGAGTCATGGTTGTCAGCTCCAGCTGACTTGATTTTTGGAGCTAATGTAAATGGTAGCTCTGACACAGTGGAACACTGGGGGATTGGAGCTGCCTGAGAAACTGTCAGAGCTCTGGGGGAAGGTTGGGCTATACTTTATTTGTTAGAGAATCATTTCTAGCTCACAACATTGTCTGTGTTGATACCTCCCCGTTGGTCCTGGAATAGTCTGAGATGGAGTGGAGGGTCTCCAGGCTTCTTGCATAACTATGAGAGAAGCTCTGGCCTGCACAGCCAGCTTCAGGAAAAAAAAAAAAAGATATTTTAGGGATTTTTTTGGTTTGTATGTGGGAGGGAATTAAACAACATTTTGAAATTCCTGTTCTCTGGGACATTTTGATCACTGCTCTTCTGTTTCACAAAAGAAAATCTTTGGGATTTCAGAATTCTCCCATGGTGGGTTGACTCTGGCTGGACACCAGGTGCCCACCAAAGCTGCTCTATTACTTCTCCTCCTCAGCTGAGCCAGGGAGAGAACATATAACAAAAGACTCGTGAGTTGAGGTAAGGGCAGGGAGAGATCATCGCTGATTACTGTCATGGGCACAACAGATTTGACTTGGGGAAATCAGCTTAACTTATTACCAATCAAATCAGAGTAGGATAATGAGAAATAAAAACTAAATCTTAAAACACCTTCCCCCTACCCTTCCCTTCTTCCCACACTCAACTTTACTCCTGAATTCTCAACCTCCTCCCTGCCAACAGCACAGGGAGACAGGGAATAGGGGTTGTGGTCAGTTCATCACGTTGTCTCTGCTGCTCCTTCCTCCTCATGGGGAGGGCTCCTCACACTCTTCCCCTGCTCCAGTGTGGGATCCCTCCCACAGGAGACAGTTCTCCATGAACTATTCCAACGTGAGTCCTTCCCATGCGCTACAGTTCTTCATGAACAGCTCCAGCATGGGTCCCTTCCATGGGGTGCAGTCCTTCAGGCACAGCCTGTTCCAGCATGGGTCCCCGCAGGGTCTCAGGTCCTGCCAGCAAACCTACTCCGGTGTAGAATCCTGTCCATAGGGCCACAGGTTCTGCCAGGAGCCTGCTCCAGCATGGGCTTCCCATGGGGTCCCAGCCTCCTTCAGGCATCCCACTGCTCTGGCGTGGAGTCCTCCATGGTCTGCAGGTGGATATCTGCTCCATTGTGGACCTCCATGGGCTGAGGGGGACAGCCTGCCTCACCATGGTCTTCACCGTGGGCTGCAGGGGAATCTCTGGTCTGGCTCCTGGAGCACCTCCTGCCCTCCTTCTGCGCTGCCCTTGGTGTCTGCAGAGTTGTTGCTCTCACATATCTTCACTTCTCTGTCCTGCTGCAATTGCTGCTGCTTAGCTCTTTTTTTTTCTTCCCCCCTCCTTCTTAAATATGTTATCCCAGAGGCATTACCACCGATAGGCTCAGCCTTGGCCAGCGGCAGGTCCATCTTGGAGTCAGCTGGCACCGGCTGTGTTAGACACAGGGGAAGCTTCTAGCAGCTTCTCACAGAAGCCACCCCCGTAGCCCCCCAGCTACCAAAACCTTGCCATACAAACCCAATACATCTCCACACTGGAAATTCCTGTTTTGACAAACTCTCTTTAGTAGTGGTGTCTCACTTACAGACTCTTAAGAGAGAAGACTAGGGTATGATCTCATGAGATTACCTATTGCAGGGATATTATCAAGAGTGGGTTTTGGCTGGTTAGTTGTTTTATCTGTGAATGTCCACAGGAACAGGAATTCCATCACTTTTCTTAGGAGAGAGTGTATTTTGTCCCTGGCTCAGGGAAGGGAACAATCTTCTTTGTGCTGAATTTCTGAAATGTTAAATTGTGATTGATTTCTTGAAACGTGACTGTCTTAAAGTGGGACTTGGGGAGGAGGGTTGGTCACATGTATTGTCCGATTCCAGACCCTGCTTGCATTATGTCCTATTTATAGCTTATCTTGTTGAAATTGTGGTTTCTTCAGAAACATAGTGCCTAGCCAATGCATATGCTTCTTCCAGCCTGCATTTTAGGGATTTTCTCTAAATCCAGAGTAGAAAGGATTGCAGCAACAGTGAAGGGTTTAGAGCACAAGCCTTCTCCTGCTGCTGAGGCCTTTTTCAAAGTGTGGTTGGGTCTCCTTAAAATGAACTGTACTTATTCTTGGCATTAAGGCAGTGGTGGAAGTTGGCAGATAAGTTACTGTAGTAGAAGGGTCCTGTGGAGAGAATTTAGGTAGGGTGGGCTCCCTGGGATGACTGAGGTACATTTTCTTTGTACTTGAAGGCCATATATGATCAGTCCTTGTTTGAACTCCACCCTCTTATAAAGGTGTGTACACCTTTCAGGAGGCTCCTTGCTCTGGAAAGCATACCCTGACAATAACTCTCAGCATGTGCTTTTACTGAAGGCACAACAGCTTTCCAAGGGTAGAAGGGATGTGTGGATTAGCTACGTGATTGAAATGGAAATGCAAGTGGTTCTGATTAATGTTGTTGTTGAAGGCACACTATACAGTTCTGAGGATGTCCAAAATGGGTTGTTGAGTTACTTGCTGGAGTACTGAAGGGCCTTGGAAGATATGAAAACAATCAGGATTCTCCTTTCCCATTGCTCATATTTGCTTTTATCCATTACCAGACAAGTGGGCATGGAGTCGGCTCAACCCGTCTGGAGTGAAACCCACTCCCAGGTCTGGCTTCTCTGTGGCCATCAGTCCCAATAACCGCTCCCTTCTGTTTGGAGGCGTGCATGATGAAGAAGAGGAAGAAAGCATTGAAGGGGACTTCTTCAACGATATTTATTTCTATGACATCGGGAAAAACCGATGGTTTCCTGGACAGCTAAAGGTTTTGTTTTAAAAATAACACTTATATAATCAGTTCATTCTCCTTGATCATGGAAGCTTCTAATTCTAATAACTCGGGGTGCTCCACAAGCTGAGCCACCAGGTGTGGCTGCTGTATTGATTTGTGACCCACTGATTGTGAAGAGGGGGAGAGATCGTAAAAATGAAGCTGAGGATGTGCAACTCTAGTAGGTTTTTGCTACCAGACCAACTAAATTCTGGGCTTTATGCTGCCCTGCTCCTTCCCTGCCACATAGCTCCTTGTGCTCTCCATGCCCTGTTTCCAGTGTGATGCAGACTGTCACTCTTCTGGGGAGAGGGGAAGCCTGTCAGCCCCGGTGGTTGGGCACAAAATGAGAGTGGTTCAGGAGGCAATCCTCCTCTGGGAGTCAGGCTGCATGCACCCCATTGTTGTGTAATGCAAAATGAAAACAGCAGCATGAAAACGTAATTAATGGTGTTTTACTGGAGACCGGCTCCTGGTCAGATGTGTAAGTCTGACATGAGATAGTTCTGTGAAAGCTATTGTGAAAAAATCTTGTGTTGCATTGGGATCAGAAAGCCTCCCTCTTTTCCCCAGTGTTGATGAGCTACTAGAAGAGATGAAATATTAACCTCGGCTAATAAGAACTTCAGAAATGTGGCCCTCAGCTCAGATCTTTGATTTTTGTTTGAACCACTCTCAAGGGGCAAGTGAGGTGCAAATGACCTGGTTGAACTTCCTTCTTTCCACCCACATTGTTCCTGGCTTTGTTCTCAAAAAGAAGTCAATCACATAATAACAGGCAAACATGCACTCAGATGTTTGCTTCTGCCTTCCTAGCTTGACTGTTTTCCAGCCCTTTCACACAGTACTTCGAAGACCTGGAGTGCTTCCTGGTAATGCACTGTAATTTAGCACCCAGCAATTGTTTTGATTTCACAAAATGGTGTGTTACATTCTCTTCTTCCTGTCACAGACTAGTGGACTCCGTGTGTGTGTTTGCATGCACCTGCAAGATAGAGAGCAAAAGAGCTGTTTTCTGTCTTTTCAGCATATGCTGCAATTAATAGAGGAAGCAACTCCATGGCATGGGTTCTCCAGGAGTTTCATTGCTCCTTGTTTTATGACTGGGAGAAGCTCATGCTGAGTGGGAGGTTGCACCTATCACCTAAGGCTTAAAATTATAGCGAAAAATAATTGAATTCTGCCTCCTCCCTCCTAGCAGCATTCATAGTATTTGTATTAACTGCTGTACGTACTATTTGGTGCAAGCAGTTCACATGCAGTCTCCTTCTGTTCCTTGTTGCTGTTAACAGGGACCAAAATCAGAGAAGAGGAAGCGAAGGCGTGGCAGACAAGCTGAGGTGGAGGGTGCTGGAGATGAGGAGGTGAAGCAACCTTCACAAGGCCCGGTGGAGATAGTCAAAGAGGTGGTGGCAGAAGATGGGACTGTCATGACAATCAAGCAAGTGATCTCTGGACCTGCAGAAGAGAAGGAGAGGTCTGAATCGGAGGAGGAGGAAGAAGTTGGAGCCTTGGGCCAGCAAGTGGAGCCATGCCCACGTTCGAATGCCATGCTGGCAGTGAAGCATGGGGTTCTCTATGTGTATGGGGGAATGTTTGAGGTGGGTGATCGCCAGTTCACCCTCAGTGACCTCTACAGTATTGACCTACACAAGATGGAAGAATGGAAGGTGCTAGTGGAGATGGATCCAAGTAAGTTCTGATGGTGGGATCTCTGTCTCTGCCCTTAGTGTAGTAACATTACCCAGGGGGAAAAAGCCACCAACTATGGAGCTTCCTCAAAGAGTGGTGATAAGCCTTTGAGTAGTGTTTTTTCCTGGAAAAAGCTTGAGAGTATGTGATATGTAGTGTCCTATGGTCATTGTTGCTACAGAAACCTGTCTGGTCTAGAGCTTTGCAGTCACTGTAGAGAGGGACCTCTGGTTTGTCTACTTTGAAAACCAAGACATGTAAACAGAGTGTCTGTGTTCACTGGTGGCAGGTTCTGGCCTGGCAAGTCCTGCTGTACCTTGCTTGTCCACTTAGCAGAGGACTTGCCTGTCCTCACTTTGTCAGGGTAGTGAGGGTCTTGGGTACTGCAAAGTATGTGGGCATTAGCTAGGGTTATCTCCCTGCACCTTAAATGTGTAGTATTTTTGGTGTATACTCTGAATACCCTGCTGGGCTGTTCCTAAGCTAGGAAGGCTAGCCCAGGGCATGTGGCAAGCACAGAAGTCAATTCCCTGAATTCCTGGCTACATGGTCATTACATGAGTGTTCAGCAGTGTTGCAGAAAGTTTTACCTGAGAGACCTCAGTGAAGATGGATTTGATGGATTTTCTGCTCATTACTGAAAGAGACTGTGGATCCATCTTAGAACAATTTGTATCTTGTGGTGGTGGCAAAGTGATTCAGCCCAGGTCACGTGCTTGGCACTGTAGGGAGAAATTAAAAGAGGGTGTCCCTGCTGTGGAAACTCTGCATGTCTGTATGTGCATAATGGGCAAAGGGCACAAAGGAGGGAGTCTTGCTTATGATCACAGAACTGTGAAGCGCTAAGAAGAGTTGACTCTTGTCAGCATCGGCACTAACCAGCTTTTCTTCCGTAGCTGTTCTGTGCTGTTCACTTCTTCCTGTTTAATCTCCTTGCTCTGCTCCCCATCAGAGCCAGGCCCTGTACAGTGAGTGGGTCTGCAAGGGCAATAAATACAGCAGGGCTCTTAAGGAGCACATCTGTCTGACCTTGCCCTGGCATCCTCCATGACAGCACTGGGTGTAGGAGTGGGAAGTAGCTCATGTTTTATTTCTTCTGTTTTCTTTCTCATCAAAGAAGCACAGGAATGGCTGGAGGAGTCAGAATCGGATGAAGAGGATGATGATATGGAAGGTGCAGAGGGAGGAGAAGAGGAAGAGGAGAGCTCTGAAGAGGAGAGTGAAGATGAGGAAGGTAATTATTAACATGAGTGTTGTCTTCATACTAATATAAAGTGGGTTTCAATACAATACCTTCTGGTTCCACTGCCAGCCTAGAAGGCCTCACTGGCATCCAGATGAGTTTTCTAGGAAAAGCAAAGTTTTTATAGGACACTGCTCTAAGGGTAGAAGAGAAGTTTCATTGGTTACTGATAGGTTTTTAGGCTCTTACAAACACATTAGCTGAAGAATAGTCTTGGCCGGGTTGACACATGGAAGAGCAGATTGCCTTCATTAGCTGTTTGTGACCTCTCTTTCTGTCTTCCATTGTGTACTAGGAGAGGAGCAACACCCATCTGTTCAACCTGATGAGAAGCATGCAGACTATCTGTCCAGGACGGAGCAGTATTGGATTAAACTAGCCCGCAGCAACATGGGCCTGGATGCCAAGGAGAAGAAGGTGGTAAAGGTGGCACATGCTATGGCAAAGACTTTCTATGAAGATTCGGTCTAGGTGTTGTTGAGGCTGTTCCACGAGTGAAGAAACGCACTAGGAGCGGTGGTTAGTCCCACTGAACTCAGCCTGATGTGCCAGGCAGTCAGCGTGCCCAGAGGGTGTCCTGGCACTCCAGCTTTTGCCTGCTCGAGTGCCTCTGGGCTGACCAGTCTCAATATGCCTACTTGATGAATGCTCTGGATACACTGTTGTTGCCCTGGAGGTGGTGGAAGGGTCCTGAGGAACAGGATTACGGTTGAAGCACATGTTTTGCTGAGGCTGGTATATAAAATGCGGTCATATTTTTGTTCAAAAGTTGTTTTGAGCCTGTAAGACAAACTGCACATCACAATGGTTCCCTAGTCCCAAGTCCCTATCCTGACTGGGGCCAGAATGTGTCTCCAAGGGTTTCTACAATAAACTTACTTGGTTACGTCATCTTGGTTTCCTCAATTAATCCCATCCTAGCTTTTCTCCTTCTTTTTCCGCTGGTGTGGAAGAGGGATCCCTGTTTCCACTGTGAAATACGCAGGTAGGGGTCATAAGATGCAGCCGTGAGATGTGGCAGCACTGCCTGGAGAAACCTGAGAGTCCTTTCATACCTTATCTGTATGAGAGCCACTGTAACCCCTGAGGCATGTAACAGTAGAAGTCTCTTCCTTTTTAATGATAGCTGTAGCAGGTTTTGCCTTTGCTTGTGGAATCTCCCAATAGTTTCTCACATGTTGGCCAAGAAAGCAGTTGTCCTACAAATAAACTCTTTATGATCAATGAAATGTCCTACCTTGAGACTGGTGGAGTGTTGAGGGCAGGAGGGAGTGAGCTAACACTCTCAAAGGATTTTTTATTTTTTTTTTTTTGTTTTTTTTTTACCCCTGCTTTCTGACTCAGCCCCTCTCCTCAAGGCATCACTTTCTTTCCAGCAGAGCAGTGTTGTGGTCCATAGGGATAACAGATGGGATCCAAGTGTGTTGCAGCAAACGAGTGATGACTTGGGTTGACACCAGAAGGCACTAGCTGTCCTTGTGCAGAGAAATCCAGGGTGCCATGGGTATTGTTTTGGCAGGGGCATCACCAGGGAACCAGCTCTCAGGAGAGCAGTGCTACGTTCTGCAAGGCTAATTAGAATGTAAGAAAGATTAAATAGAGCAGGCTGCCAATGTGATTTAATTGTCAAGGTAGAAACAAGTTTGATAGGGAGCCACCTTCTATGCAAAGTAACGGGCGGGAGTTGAAAACAAACCCTTTATTGATAGCCTAGGAGAGAATCCGTAGTGCTTGCTTGGCTAACTACATCAGCTGCCCTGTTGACCATCACTTGGATTGGTTTACAATACCTTGATCTCGTTGACGTTTCACCCTTCATGTGTGTATGACATCCGTGGCTTTCTGTGGAGAGTTTTGGGGAATCTGCCACAGAGTTGCATTTGCAGATTTTGTTTTAATTATTGTGATTTTTATTTTTTTTTACTGATTTATCTTTATTTGAAAAATAGTGGTTTTAAAATCACAGCATCTGTGCACAGGACTCCATTACAAAGCCCAACCAGACAGAGGAAAACACACTTTTTGCCAGGTGTGGTTTATCATTTTTTGCTTTTTCAAATACAGATACGCACCCTGAAAATTTTTTTTTCCCCTGGGCTGAAGTTGTGCTGCAGCAGTGCCAAGGATGAAGGATAGTTCTGTGTAGTGCTGCTGCAGCTGCAGAAAAAGATTTTCCCTCCTCATTCTCCGATAGACTGTTGGATGAGGGAACTAGATGCATCAGATGAGCTGGAGTGTATGCAATGATAATCTGAGGTTTTTCCTTTCATCTTTTCTTCAAGGGCTCTGGAACATAGTCCTAGTTGTGCTCCATGCCAAGCTAAGTGTGACTGGAGAAGGCATAGACTGGAAGAGACATGCTTCCAAGGAACCTGTGAGTCAAGATGGGCCAACTGTCCCACTCCTGAGAGTGGCACAGCAGCGTGTTCGTGCAGCCTTCTGCAGGGAACATGCTGCCTACCTCACATCGCTGAGGGAGAGGAGGCTTTGGGAATGGGTTGCAGGGGAGGTGTTGGCTTCCCAGGGCTGTCACTGCTCTGCTGTGAGGTTGGGTTGACCTGAGCGTGCAGCTTGGTTCAGTTCTTCCCAGAGCTGGGGTTTTGGATTAGCTGAGGTTGGCCATACAGCTTGGTTCAGGAGGCTCTGGTGGCCATCCTTAGGTTGTACGATGACAGGATGCTGCCATGGCAAACTGTCCTGGCCTGAAAATTGAGACTTAATTGGTCAGCTTTGACAAAATGAGGCTGTAGCACGGTAGTTGGCACAGCCTGTATGGGGACCGAAACCCACACAGTGTCCGTTCTCACTGGAGCCTTTGCAGCCATTGGGCTTGAGACAGAAATTAATTCTGGTGCATCTGCAGCCATTCTTCAGCAGAATGAACAAGACAAATGCAGCAATCCCTTGAGCCCTGCAGCCAGCAACAGCCAACGATCTGTCTGGACCCCCCAGCCCGTCTCTTGGTGGTGTAACTGTGGAAGCTGTCACGTGTTGGTTGAGAAGATGAAACCTCTGAGAAAAGGTAAAACTTCACACCTAAGCAAGGGTGACTGATTATTTCTACTACATTAAGTGCCTACAGAGGAGTTCAGAAGGTGATGGGCTCTGCCATGGTCTTAAGAAATACAAACTATGATACTTTCATACCAAACTGTAATGGTACCTTGCTCCTCTGAGCATTGGGTGAAAGGCCCCCTGAAGCCTGTTCAGGGTTGCTGGATCAGACACCTGGTCATTTTCTTGTATTGGGTCCAAAAGTACCTTAAAGACGAAGGTAGGTATTTCGCAGGCAGACACACGTCGGATAAGTGGCTTGCCTAAAATGATACCCAAGGAAAGGGCCGGGGCTAGGACTTGGTGAAAAGCTAGCAACCAAGGAACTCCAGCAGTGTCTGTCATAAAAGCAGTTATTTTTGTCTGACATGCTCAAAGAACAGCATGTACCTTTTTAAATGTATGAATGCCCAGAAAAAATTCAATTATTCCTTTGGCATCCATCAGACCATTGCTTTTGCCCATCTCATTGTAAAGGGGTGAATGTATAAACATTTACATAGGAGAGACAGACCTCGGTTTATTATTATATCTGGAAACAATCAAGCTGTTGGGGTTCTTTTTCAGCTGAAATACAAGGCTGAAAGTAAATTATTTTTTTTTTACTCACTCCTTGAGGGAAATTTATTCAGTAATCCCTTTTCTTTGGGCCACACACAACTGTAATTGCACGGTGAAATTGGATTTTTCTATTACGTTTACATGCGCAGCTAGGAAGGGGAAAAGGGAATAAAGGAGAGTGCCAGCTGAAGTGCGTTTTACTTTAGGGACTGCACAAAAAAGGCCACAGCAGAAAGTTAGTGGTTTCATGTCTAACTCAAGCTTAGCTTGTAACACACGGGATCATTTCTCCCCCACATCAGTGTGTGTATTGTAGTGTGTCAAGTGAAGCGAATGAACCTTGCTGTGGAGTTTGTCAGAGAACAGTTACGGTAACGGGTCTGACCCAGAGATAAATGCTGTTTGTAAATGGAGAGACTGTTCCTAGCATTTCTGCTTGTGGGATTTTGCTAAGTTGCTGGTCTCCTTGCAGTGCTGCCTACCTGCTGTGGTGGCCTATGGAGATAAACCAGTCCTAAACCCCTCTGCTGGCAAATTGCTTGTTTGTCAGGCTTGTCGTGCTCTGCACGCACTGGGCTCATCTCGTTCTTCCTCATTCATCTTGGAGAGAATCTGGGTTTATTCACCGTCTGTTTTGTATTGGCAAAACTTCTGCTTTCTTGCTCCTGGGTGGGTCCAGCCAGTACTAAACAGCCCTGAGCACGTTGTGTCTGTCAGCAAGAGAGCTAAAGACACACACATTCTTACAAATTCAGGTCTCTGAGGGATGAGGGAGTGGGAATGGGAGCATATCAAATGCTTTAGCTTCTGCTGGGAAACAGCTGTTGGCCTAACAGCTGCAGCATCCTTCATCACTAACCCACAGTGACTTACGTTACAGACAAACAAGAAAAGAGCTTTGAAACATGTTCCATGCTGAAGAGGTTGGGGAGCAGTGCTCCTAACTGCTTGCAGGAGTAATTCTCACAGCTCTCCCTTCCAACAAGACCAAACACCTGATACCAGAATGCAGCTGCTGCTGGGGTGCGGGCAGCTGCTCTTACGGAGGAGGGAAGGGGTTGGCTGTTGGTGTTCTTATCGCATTAAAACAAGCAAGTCTGTAAGAGAGTGTGAGCCTTGCTAGACTATTAGTGCTGCTAATAGTCTACGCACATTGGGGATAAAAGGAAACAGGCAGATGATAAGGATTGTGAGTCTGCTAGGTAGCAGTGTAGTTGAGCAAATAACACCTGTGCATGAATGTGAGTCTCTAAAGTTTTTCTTCAATAGACATCTCCAGATGGGGAATGTGCAACCCATCACAGCATTTCTAAGCCATCCATCCAACAAAAACGTTTGGGCAACACTCAGCATGTCTCAGCACCTAGAAAGTTTCCTTTAACATTATAGAGCATGACCTCTGAGATGCCTTGAGTGAAGGGACACAGCTCACAATGTACCTGAGTTACATATTCAGACCTTTGGGCACTGATCAGTAGCCAGGGGGGTTCACTGCCAGTTGAAACTCCTTCGCTTGGCGTGGTAACTAGGTGATTACGCATACCCTGGAAAAAACAGGTTGATGGTACTGCTGCAGCAAAGTGCTTGTGGGTTAATATTAGTTGAAACAGACCACTAAAAGGAACTCAAGAGCTTGAAATGCCTCTGAGGGTAGCGTAGGCCTGGTGGATCTGTTGTTCAGAGTCATGTTACCTAGTGCTTGCTGTGCTTAGGGTTGTCTTCAGCAATGGTTCAAGCCTTGGGCTCAGTGCAGAGCTGATCAAGGAGCCTTGCTGTGAGGGTCAGCGATAGGCACAACATGACTGATGCAGTTCATTTAGGGGCTGTGTGAGGAGCTGACCGGTTTCCCTACACCAGGAAAACATGCCACCACGTGGAGGGTCTGCAAGGCCTATCTTCTGTGCAAACAATTTACCCGTGTGCAGCAGAGCTGTGCAGCATGGGCAGGAGATCCAGTTCAGCCTCTGTTCTGTTCTGCTTTAGCACAAATCTCTGGAGCCAACCTCACCCTATGACAGTTCTCAAAAACTCCTGCTTTTCCATCCTCCCTTAACTTGCCAAAGCCTGTCAGGATATGTAATTAGTCCTTGGGTTTCAATTAAGACCTTTATCATCAATATGACATTATTTTTCCTCTTGCCCCTCCCCTTCTGTTGCAGTCTGGATATTTTTTTTCCCAGCAGTACTTCGTAACTCCACACAAGGTAAATAGATGCTGCAACAGCTCAGTATCTCAAAAAGATCGGGCCCTGGAGAGTCCCAGCGCACTCAGAGAATCTAGGTCTCGGGTACAAGCAAACCAGACGCCAGATGGGCTGGTGAGAAGCTGACGTGGCACGAGCAGGCAGAGGATTTTTGTATTCCTTCCTTCTCGTCTTTCCCAAAGATGTGGTGTCAAACCAGCCCATTGCTCACACAGGTGGGGTCTGGCCGGAGGAGCTGGGTGTCCCTGGGGAGGGACTGGTGCCCTCTTCCCAACAGCTTTACTGCGATGGCAGGAGGTGGGCTAGTTCCTTGAGCCCCAGCCCCTCCTTGTGTTTCAGGTGCTGCGTGTTCTGCTGTAGGAACATAAAAATACCCTCGCAGCCTAAAAAAAAAATGATATAAACCTTCAGCTGTTCGCATACATCTGTCAATGTGGACATAAAACAGTAGGTATGGACAATTTACATAGATTTATATGCCATGATGATAGACATTTTCATGTGCCTTAGGTAGATAAGCATGAATCCAGGGCTCATAAGACAGGGAAATATAGTGAATTACCTCTCTCTCTGGGCTACTTCTCAAGAATATTTCTGGCCTTGGGCAAACGTGAAAAGCCCAGAACTAAGACAAATTGCTCAGCTCCCCATGATTAATAAAGGAATCATTATTTTTAAACACGTGGTTTGGGACCCAATTAATATTAGTCTTTGGCTATCTTTCATACTGAACAAACCTCAGCTTGACTGAGGTTTTAGGCCATGGAACAAAGCGATGAAAAATCCAAGTTGCATTTGTGTTTGCACGTAATTGCTGGTACATGGGCAAGAGCAGGAATAAGCAGTCGGTCACCAGTGTGAAAAAGCTAGTCATGAAATCACTAGTACTTTTATTCGATTGATAATGAGAGGCCTTTTTGTGCGGTTTATATATATATCTAAATATCATACTGTGTTTGCATAACTGTTTAACCTGCTCCTGGAGGGACCTTTGCATCATGCACTTGAATGTATAAAAAAAGTCCTCGAGAGTCTTTACAAAGGGTTGCAACCAGAATTAGAAAACATGTGGATGAGGTTCCTAGGGCTGCAAGCACAACACGTTGTTACTTGGTTCATTTCAGGTATGCAGCAGTCATTCAAGAGTAAAAAAGATGACTAAGGACCCAAAAGGAAAAACAAAAAAACCCCACCAAACAAACAAACAAAAAAAGAGGTATGAAGATGATGGACAGTTAACTGTGGAAAATGAAATAAAAAAAGTTACTGGGGTCTGCTGCCTTCAGTTACCATTTACCCTGTCCACCCATTGCCCTCTGCCTGAAAAGGGAAAGGAAGAAAAAGAGGAAGAAAAACTGCGACAGGAGGGAATAAGACCATGTAAGGAAAAGAACTGAATTTAACTGGCACATGCTCTAATCCTTAGTTTATTTCTGGTTAAAAATATAGCAATCCAGTGCAGTGTAATAAGAAATCTGCTGAAAAGGTAGCAGAGAAACAGCTAAAACAGAAGCAAAGCAAAGCTTAGTCCACAAGTCAGGGCTGTACCCAACCGCTCCGTATGTGAAATGTCGAGAAGGATCCCCCCGCCCCCAGTATATCTGTGTAAGGGTTTCATCCCACCCTTGGGTTGCTGCCACACTCGCACCCCTTCTCCTGTGAACAGAGCTGCAGTGGGTAGAACTGAGGGTGGAATTTGGTCCCTAGACATACCAAATCCCAAACAAGCTGTTTGAACCGTACCTGGTGATGGTGGATCACCGGCAAAGCCAATCTCCATGGTGGGGAAGGACGGTGTGGGAAAGGGAGGAAAGAGTACATCATTTTTGAAAAGCCCAGGGGACATCAGCCATTTCCAAGCAATTGAGCTAAGACCACACTCTTGTGATTGGGACCATAACAGCTCAGAACAGGGATACGGCATCTTTAATGAGTATGCATATTATCAGTGGGGACAGGGGAGGGGAGAAAATCAAGGCAGGCATATTACAAAGATGGTATAAACGAACAAATTAAGTGACATAGAAAAAAAAAAAAAAGAATACATCCTTAGAGGCTGCCGTTGCCAATTTTGTTTGGTTTTTTGTTTTTCTTTTTTTTTTCTTTTTTTTTTCTTTTTTTGCTTCTTTTTTTTTTTTTTTACAGGGACATGTTGGAAGCTGGAATATACATCCTGCATTACAAAGTGCAAAATACTACATGCTCAGAGCCCAAGCATGATGTCTGAAACAGTCCACAGCAAGATGTAAGAGACAAACCCACCACCCTCTCCCTCCTCTCTGGGACATGCTCCAGTGCTCCTCCCTGGATGCCTTTGAAAAACATTTTTATCTTATTTTGCTTTATTTTGTTTTATTGTTATCCTAAGTGGATCAGAATTGAGCCCTCTCTCCCCAGTCCTTTCCCACCAGTCTGCTCCTCGGCATCTCTTTGCACGCAGGTGTTTGGGATGGGATGCTCAAATAATGCTGCTCCTCATGTGTCGGCGAGCACGGCACGATGACCAGCAGCTGCTCAGTTTGTGTTGCTGAAGGTGCCTGCAAGTTTTTTGGGGAATCTAGACACACATTTTTACCCAGGAGAAATTGGCTGTGAATCAGAAGTAGTGCTGGGTAGTTTTCCAGCCCTGCCATGGGGGGAGCAGCCTGGGGAGGAGGAGTGAAGGCAGGAGGGTGATGGGGCTGCTGCTCACACCTTGTGTTCCCTATTCCCCCCCTGCCCCAAGAAATTTAGCAAAACACCAATTGCTGCTTTGTTTTAAAAACAAATAACAAAATGGGGCCCGTTGCCCTTCTCCCATCTTTCACGTCTAGACAGGGTTCATGCCTTCCCCATGCTCCTCCTTACGGCAATGTTTCTCCATTTGCGAAGGGAGCAGGAAGAAAAGCCTGATTTTGCTTTTCTCTTGCATTTACTTTACCATTAAAGCTGCTGTGGATTTCCCTGGGAAACTCAGCCTGGAGCATCCCAAGACCCGTACATACTTCAAACAAAATTTCCCCATGGTCCCCTCATCTAGTCTCCATTTTGGGGTTCATTACTGTTGTTACGAATATATTTTTTGGGGGGTGAGGGGAAGGGAAACGAGGTTTTATTTTGTTGGGATTCCTTCTCATCCTTTCCAGTGTTGGGGGGGCAGAGTGTTGATAGCATTTTGCCATGCCACACAGCATAGTGTTATACAAGCAAAGAATTTTGGCTAAAATCCAAAAAACATTACCCAGGAAAAAAGGCAAACTGTGAGTGAGACTCGATCGTTTGTTGTTCTTCTGTGAAAAGACTTGGAAATTGTCGTAGGACAGTTCGAGTTATGATTTTTCCCTTTTTTTTGTTGTTGTTTGGTTTTTTTTTTCCCCTCATTCATACATGTAACTGTTATTTTTGCAAACAAGACAGTCTTGAATTAGATGAAAAAGTTAATAAACAAAATGGCGACTCCAATATTTAGTAAGATCACCATGACTACCAGGATGGGAGCTGAGCCCTGGAAGAGAAAGAGAAGGAGAGCAGTTAGAAGGCACGTTGAAGCTGTCGCTAAAGTTGCCTGGTGGCTGGGGTCGGGAGCTGCCCTGGGTCCAGGATATTGCAAGGCAGGCAGGTCTGCAGACGAGCAGACCCCAAACAGCTGTTTTACACCCTCCAGCAAATGATCCCAAAGTGCTTGGTAACCCTGGCTGAAGTTTTGCAGGCTGCTGCCTTAGTGAGGAAGGTGTGAATAAAGAACTCCCCCTGAGAGGTGAGCAACCAGCAGAAGCAAGGACTAAACCCAGATCTTTTGCCTCTGTCCCTGAGACTACAGTAAACAGGTCACCGCTAGCTCATCTAAGCGCAATGTCCTCCTAAGGCAGCCCTCTGATCTGCAAAGGCTGACAAAATCCCTCTCCCTTTTCACCAACAGAAGTGAACCAGGCTCTGTTGGGAGCCCCTCTGCTCCCCCCGCCCCCTCCACTGACCCGTAGCCCAAGGCATTCTTGGGGCTTGCACAGCACCCCTGGTAGCACTGTCCCTCTTATGCCTCAGTGACAGCAAAGCTGCTGGACTCCCGCTTTTCTGAGCCGCTTACTTTCTATCCGTTTGCCTCAATAGACGTGTATACCTGCAAGTCTTGGGGCAGACTCTGTTTACTGTCATGCATTAGCCCAAACAGCATCTAAGTCCCAATGTGAGCTCCGGACCCAGCATCTGCCAAGCCAACACCTGGATGCACACCCACAGGACCCATCCATTAAGACAGCAGTTGCTTATGGGCTCCTCCAGGTCATGCACATAGGAAATCTGGCCTTAAAAAATTAACTAAAATTGGCTGCTTACCCAGGGTGATCAATGAAAAGGAAAAAAAAATACTATATTGGATCGTACAGTTGTTTGGGGATGGTTTGGAGGAGTCTTGAAAAAACATTTCCCAATAAACATTCATTGTACGGGTATCCTGATAATGGCAAAAGTCAGGTCAGCACGTGGTGGTCTATGTTAAGGCAACATTTTGGGAGAGCTCTAAGAACCCTTCCTCAGGTTTATATGGACCAAATTAAGCTCCTGGGGACTATGTAGAAACTATTGCAGCAACCTGCATCACAGCTGGCCCGTGGCCAGGCACCCACTGCAGGGTTGAAGGGCACCCCAGGAGCATCCGTGGCTTTCCACTGAGCATAAAGGCAGCCCAGACAGCTTGTGTTGGACCAGATGAGGATGTGGCTGTTGGACCCTCATAGCATCCCAGGAATGACAGGAAGAGACCACTCAGCGTTGGGACTGCAGACAACCCTCCAATGCATCTTTCTGCAGAACACCGGTCAGAAAAACATCCACCCTGTCACCTCGTCCCTGCCATAAAACATTTGCTGTCCTAAAGTGTTAACGTGGCTTGCATCAGGGTGAGCAAGCGTGTGTGCAGGTAGGTGGTAGCTATTTCTCGGAGTAGCTGGTATCCTTGTCTATTCTTGCTGCAATGGAGCTGTGCCAGCTTTCCTTGCCTGGAATGGTATAAATGCTTTTCTCTATGCTCCTGTCCTCCTAACAAATCTCTAGTGGCTGTGGGGTTGGCATGGGGCAGGGGTGGGTGCCCTTTCTGAGCAAGTCCTTGTACCACTCTGCAGAGCTGCTGGAAAAAAAAAAAAAAAAAAAAAATAGTTCCTTGCTGGCCAGAGATCCTTTCTCTTCTAAGCAGGCTGATTCAGTTCGCATTTGGGAGTGGGTGGGAGCGAGGATGCTGGAGCTTGCTGGAAAGGCATATTTGTAGCTTAGCAACAGGGTCAAAGGAAGCCAACCAAATGGAGGGATTGCGGAGAGCCTCTCCTGGCAGCCAGGTATCCACGCCTGACTGCTTCCAGCAAATCTCTCCGCCTGCACCACGCAAAGCTTTTCAAAGGCAGAAACCACCCCCCTGTTGCCGCTCCCCCCTACCCAAGCCTTGCTGCTGCCAAGCACTGCGATGCCGTGTGTTATTTACATTTGGGGGGGTTTAGCTTCATTTCAAAAGATTATTGGGTTTTACGATTTTTGAGCTCGTGTTAATATAATAACAGATTGCAAGTGATTATCACTGTCATTGTTTCTGTTGGCAGGGCACCACAGAGACACAAAATGCCTTTGGTTCCCTCCACCTCGCAGCCAGGGAAGGACTTAATTGCTCTCTCGCACTTGGATTAGCCTTGGTCCACTCACCATTTGATTTCCCCTGCGAAAGAAGCAGCAACCATTTCTGCCCCTGCTCTGCTCAGGCTACCGGCTCATTTCAATACCATGCAGTAAGTAAAGTCGTATATAACCTGACGCGACCCGGGATAATCTGGAAGCTGCTTCCTCCTCCCTGACAAAAGGTGTAGAGCAGGACTAGCTGCCCCTTACTTCTCTGCTGTTTGAGTTTTACCCGCCCCCCCCCCCCCCAAACACGGACACTTTGGGATGAACCCGTTGGACTGACCGAGATCACAACCCTTTGGTACTTGTGTTCAGAGGATGCTGATGGGATGGTGCCCAGGGAGGAAGCACGCCCTTCGTTTATATACCAGTACACCAAAGTCATGCCTTCAGTCTAGAAAAGTGGGGGGAGTCCACATGCACGTACCCGCTGGCACAGCAGCAACTGGATTCCCGTGCACGAATGTTTTGCTCAGCTCCCTGGTTCAGTCTATTTGCATCTTGCATCCGCTGTTCAATGCAGAGGCAGGAGAAAACGCTTGCCTTGCCACTGCGTATGTGGGGCCTTCCACATTTGCCAGCAACAGCATCCCAGAAATAGGATGACCAGGGAGGGGAGGGGTCTCTGCAAACTGTACAGCTCAAATCGGAATGTCTGACAACCTACATATTCTGCTTTCTTTTTGCAGTTCCCTCTTTTTAACACCCTCTTCCGTGTGCTGGCTCCACCAAGGGCTCCACCAAGGGCTCTCCATGCAGCACTCGCAGGTAGGGCTGCTCTCCCCGGTGAGATGCTGGCGTATCTTGGCAGGGGCTGGAGTCCTGCCTGTGGCAGCTGGTGGATAAGCAGCTTTGCGACTCTGAAGCTTTTGTTTTAGCTCCAATTACGAATCCTGCTGCATTTCTAAATGCTTATGTCTGGCTTATTTCTAACTTGTAAGGTCTTTGTGCCTTAACCTCTGCTCAGAGGAAACGCTTGCCCTTCTCCCCTTTGATGGCAAGGATGTCCTGGGATATGTGTCATCTGTTTCTAAGAAACGATTCCTGCTCAGTGCCCAGGCAGAAGATGAATCACTTCTGGGTTTGTGCTTCGGAAGAGATGTTTCGCTGAGCCCAGCCTGGCAATAGGTCAGTGAACTCCCTTTTGCTGCAGCTACAGCCAGCGTTATTAGAACTAGCAGCTTTTACAACTCTTCACGCCACATGCTAGCCCTCTGACACCAGCCACCCACATTTAGAAAGAAGAGACAGGACCCTTGATTTGCAACTTTGCATGTTTCTTTAGTAGTCCGACGGAACTTTATCACATCTCTGGCCTCCTTGAGACTTAGAAAAGCCCAAAGAAAACCCCGAGGCCAGTGGTATCGCAGGCTGTGGGGTGCTAGAAAGACAGGAGTTGACTGATTTTCTGAGCCTGGGGTTTGTGTGTCAAAGACAGCAAGCAGCCTGCAAAACTCTTCCTTTTTATCTCTTCTTTTTAAAAGCTACAACACTCTCTTTAGCCCTGAAATAGTAGTGCTAAAGCAGGCCGTCAGGAACTGCAGAGATTTGTTTAAGCTACCCTGCCTGTCATTCAGGAGACGGAGCTCCGCTGTGAAATGCTGTGCTGCCTCCCAGCGCAGTGCCCGCAAGTCCAGAACCTGCTTTACTGGGAAGCAGACGCCAGTTGGCAGCGTCCTCTCACCCAATTTTAGCTGTCTAAACGTTAGACATCTAGTCTGCGCTAACCATCTAGGCTGTCTGTAGACCAAGTGACGTGAGATGAATTTCACCCAGAATGGTTACCAGCCTGGCTCCAGGAAAGGAAAAATTAAATCAAGCTCTGGTGCGCCTAAGCATCATCCAGCATACTGGCTGATGGCAAATTTCATCAGCAAAACAAGGCAGCTCTGGGGCTGGGATTTCTTGTTTTTGTTTTTTATAATGAGGTCCCTGGACTCCTTCATAGGAGGAGGAAAACATCTGCCAAGGACGGGCAACATACACCAGTATCAGCTGGGCAAAAGGGTCCTACTGTATCAACAGGGATAGTCTCAAAGGACTTTTACAATTTCCTACGAAGTCTAGAGCGCTGCAACACAGACCCAAACCCATGGAAACACTAAAATGTGAATAAACCCTTGTTATGGCACAGGGGTGATAACAGTAATCATAGCTGTAGAAGTTACGAGTGAAGGTTTCTTCCAGTCTGTGGTTTTGGGCACACTGCAGCTCTGCTGGTGGCTGCAGCTGAGCACCACCATTGCTGTCCCCTCCGTTTCATTTGGTTTTATCCTTTAACTGTTGTGTAGCAACTCAAGAGTCTTACTGGGCATACAAGGGACAGCTGGTTTACAAATACAATTGTAGCATAATTAATTTAAGCATTAACAATCCATTATTATCTGTTATCGCAGGGTACAAGCTCTGCCTCCCTGCCATGGAAACCATAGTGCAGGTTACCTAGGAATCCCTCTGGGATCTATTAAGTGTAATTACTAAGGACTTGGATCAGCAAAAAATATATATGCATTGTTTTCCAGCCTCAGCACTGCGGAAAGTGCTGAAAACTTAGCAGCTCCGTGACATTTGTGCTGAATTGTCACATAATTGCCAGGAACAGGCTGCTCTGAAACGGTTAAGGAGCATTTAGCTAAAGAAACATAAGGGATTCACTTTGCTTTCTCCAGCGTATTACAGCATCTCCCGTGACTCGAGGAAGGCAGCCCAGGAGATGCTGAATGAGCCCGTGCAAGAGGAACAGGCACTTGATACCAGTGTGCAGCTGAATTTTTCAGCCTCTGCAGAAAAAGGTGGCTAAAGCGAACGCAAGGATTTATCCCGAGATGGTGTCTCTTAATGAACTGTTTTGTCACCCCCAGTTTAGCTCTCCCATTACAGGTGCCTGCACCACCAGGAGCAAGCTGTGTGTTTGGAGCTGTATGTGTGTTTTTAAGATTTTTGGTTCTTGTGTGGTCAAAAGCTGGCATTTGACCCCAACTTTTCCCAAGCTAGAAGATGTGGAGTTGGGCTCAAAACCCTAAACCGAATCCAGGTTGACAGAGGCATAGTCAGCAGGGTGCTCTCTTCAGGTACATCAAAGGGGCCCCCTGAGATTAAAAGGGTTTTTAAAGGACCCTGTCAAGTTAAACATCACATTTCTCTCTGAACATTATTTACCTTCTGTTGTTACAAGTAATGCCTGCGATGTCTGTACATGAAAGAAATTAGAGGAAGAACAGTTTCCGATTATTATTTGTCTTAAAAAGAGACACCCTGCCACCATGTGCTTTGCGCATGTGACAGCTCTTCCCACGCAGGCTGCAGCCCCTGTGGCGATGCTCAGACCTGGCTCATCTCCGGAGGTGTGATGGCAAGTGGGTGTCTGCAGGACTGATCTTCCTCCTTATTCCCGTGTAATTATAGCTTATACTTGTAGGGACATGTGTATGTGCCACGGCCATTTGGGATTGGGGTTTGAACCTGTTTGAGATGAGAGAAATAAGGAAAACCCAGACACGCCTGTGTTAGGAGAACTGCGGAAGGCTCCCGAGGGGGAAAAAAAATAAATGGAAAAACCTGAAGCAGGAAGGCTGAGAGGACCACAGGGATAAGCCATAGGGTTTAGTCCCAAGGAGGCGAACCACAGAAAAGTCCCCTGGCCCCTTTCCCAGCAGACAGGTCCAGAGGCAGATAGACAGGAGCAACTCCATGCATGGCATCATGCCCAGTCTGAGATGCAGGTGAAGCTTCACATTTCCAACAGCGGGTGCCCGTTCGGGGCAGGGGCAAGAGCCAGCTGTTATTTTTCTCTCATTTTACACTCTTTAGGGCTAAAGGTGCCTAACTTTTCTGAAGAAAACACTCCACGTCAAGGTCAGTCCCTTCAAGAATAACCCCACAGCCGCTGGAGAAGGGAGCATCCGTCGCCCACATCGGCAGGACGGTGCCGTTCCTGGGGCATGTTGCCGTGCTCCAGCCCCCCACCTTGCTCCACGGAAGCCTGGGCTGAGACCCCTGCCCGGGCACCCTCCCTCGGCACGGCTCCGGCACAGCCCTGCGCTGCCTGCAGATTGGCTGCCTCCTCCTCACTTTCCCCAGCGACAGCGAAACCTGCTCAGAATATTTTGATGGAAAATACGCCCCTCACGCAGCGAGCGAGCAAGGAAGATGCTGCAGCGGCTGGAATCCCTGCCCGGCTCCCCGGCGGCGGGTACCGGCAGGCAACAAGGGGGTCTCTCTGTGATCCCGAACGCAGCAGTTAGGGATCCTAACCATCGCCATTTGCTGCAGCTGTTCCCCCTGGTTTGTTTGCTGTTAAGAGGCAGTACTGTTAGAAAACAGCTGAGACCACTGAGATTTTATCCGACAGCATGTGACAATGGAAGAAAATGTCAGGGGTGGCTGGGGTGGGTTTTTTTTCTGCTGCTGCCCTACCGTTGGGCTTTCTCGATGAGTTGAGACAAGGGGATTTTAAAGGGCTAAGTCTTAAGCCTACTCACATCTCCAGGGTGCCTTTAGTGAGACCACAACGTGTCCCTAGAAGTCTTCATCTAAATGTCTGTGATCGCTCCTGCTAAATGAGGACAGGCAGATGAATCAGGCTCCGTTCATGCCTGAACACTGGCCCTTCTCGCAGGCATGCTGAGGACCTCTGTGCCTAAAACACTTCTTTTCCCTTTTAGAAGCTGCAGATGTTCAGCACCTGCAGAAAAGGAGATGTATTCTTTTTTTTCCCCCCAACCCTAAAAATGTGATGCTTTCTGCTGATGGATAAAAGGCTTGCTGGCACTTTAGAAAGCCTCTGGCACTTTAGAAAGCCTCTTTCCTTTCCAGCGTCTCAACAATTCCTTTTTTCCTTTCTTATTTTAGATCTTCTCAAAGGCTCAGGCACCTTGAGCTTTGTGCTTCATGGGCCTTTAAGGCCAGAAAGGATGGTGACGTCCATATAAGTCCCTTAATCCGACAACACCGACACCGGTCCTGGCACGTTGGTTTCCATCTTCATCTGCCCAAATGATGACAGTTGATGTGAGTTTGTTCTGTGCATGCCGGGGTCAACGTACACAGGGACACGGAAAGATCAGGTGGCTTTAAATGCAATTTTTAAGGGTTTGTATGACCATAGCGCTGGCTTGATGACCCTGAAACCCCAAAGTCCCCTGACAGTGAACACAAAGCAGTGCTGAATTTCATCAATGTTATTGAGCGGTGGCCTCAAGAAATGACCTTTATATAGAAGCAATTTTCAATTACTGATGTGCAGCCCCAACAAAGGGGGGTTCTGGGAGCCTCTTTTTGGGGGACTGGTGAAAAATGACTGAGAACAAAGTTCCCATAGCTCATATAGCAACCTATATGTCTGACTCCTTTACAGAGGTCTGCATTCCCACCTGGGGATGCATTGCAAAAGGTTGGACACCAAGGGATCCCACAGCCCCGAGCTGGTCCAGCCTGGTTTCTAAGATAGAGATCAAAATCAGTGATAATTTTAAGACGGTGTTTTTGCAAGACCTGCATCCCCACCCCATTCCTGCAAGCACTGCCAGAGGTGTGCTTGCTCTCGAAGCTGGAGCTGGCACTCCCAACGCAGAGCCAACCCACCGGGCTCATTGATGGCCTGTGTAGAGCTGGGTTATGGCAGATTATTTTTAAAACAAGATAACCTGTGCAGGTGACCTCAGTTCTGCGCAGGGATACTCCAGGTAGGGCAAAAATAGCCCTACTCAGCTAAGAGCATCCTTCCCGTTCATTGGCAGGCACCTTTCTGAAACAGCCCAGCTGTCTGGGAGCTGAGAAATGCCCTTTTCAGTGAGCAGCTTCACAGATGGCAGTGCTGTGGATCACAGGGAAGCAGGCTGTCATGCAAGCTGAAACGGCGTGGGCTCACACGCGTGCACACACACGCGTGCGCACAGCCAGCCTCTCCCGGGAGCTGCGGTTCGCCTGCACGCTGGAGGCGAGCTGCTGGGAGTCCGAAGGGGAGGGGTATTTCAGGCTGGCATGAGAAATGGGGCTTTGGGGAAGTCGGGGAGCTTTAATTCGGTGTGAAAAGATCTGGAGCATGAGCAGGATGCAGTGATTTTTGTTGCAGGACTGAGCGTGCGAGTGCCCCATGTCACTGAGCGTGCACAGAGGGAGGTGGGTGTGGGGACTGTGGGGTAGATCCTTCCCCCTTATCCTTCCCCTCCTCTTCCTCAGGGACTTGCTGCGCTCGCCGAAGTTTGAAATGCTTTGAGATCCTTGATGGCAGATGCAGGCAAAGTCCTGGCGTTAGGCAGGAGGTTGGAACACAAATCACTGCACCTCCCATTCCTCTCCTACACCTCCTTCCCCTGCTCCTGTCCGACCACCCCTCTCCCTGCCAGACCACTGGAACAAAACCCTGCCAGCGCAGTGCAATTCTTGCTAGAACAAATTGTTGCTGGCATTGTAGGTTATTTAAATCCACATATTATCTCTTCCTCTGTATTGCATTAGCTTCCTCCCAAACCTTCGCCATCTGTTCCACCCTCGGTTATGAATGTGAGAAAACTGAACATGCTGCTTCACAGCTACAGCACTTAAAAAGTATGATGTGCATCCTAATGGCTTTTCTGTGTGCCTTTACATGCAGGCTGTGCCCCTTTGTTAGTGCCCAGGATTCACTCGAAATAGCCGTTACTGTTACGTTGCATTAGCTGCTATTTACCTCCAGCGCTGCGGCTCGAGCCCTCCTCCCCGGGCATGATGGCTCTGGCGTGCAGGCTGGGGTCTGCCTGCGAGGTGGGAGCCTTTGCAGCGCATCTGACTTGGGCTGGCTGGGCAGAGACACCAGGACTGCTCGTGCCAGCCATCTCCCCGAGGAACGCGTGGCTCGCAGCGAGGAGAAATGGTGGTTTCATTCCTCCTTGGGGACCTGTGCCTCTCCCAGCTCCCTGCCGCTGCGGGAGGTCACGTTATCAATGGTGCTGGATCATCTGCGAGTCCCACAGACTTCAGCAGGGTTGACGTCCGTGCAATTACTGCTGCTGCCTTTCCCCTCTGAAAGCTTGTCAGGCTCCTAGTGCTGCCTGTCATTCCTGTAGTGCTTCATAGGCACCTACGCTAGCAGGTAAGGACAGCCCGGTCTGGCCTGGGCACCCGCCTTTTTGCTCAGTGCTGTGTGCTCAGGGCTGGCTTCACTCGGTGCTCTTTTTTCATCCAGACTGACAAGATGTGTCCTACAGTGCCGTCCACCAGCAAACACACTGCGTTCAGCTCTTCTTAAATGCTGTGTGGGTGCTTTCGAGCCTGTGCCGAAGCTTGCAAGATGAATAGGAAGCCAGAAAGCTACAGGGCTGTGTGTGGGGGTGAGTTATCCACAGCCACAGCAGGGAAACTGTGGCAGATCTATAGTTTAGTCCTTCCTGCATCCCGGCTGCTCACGGGCTGCAGATGTCACCACTCCCTCCTCTCTCCCACCCCTTCGCTCCCATCCCTTGGCTGCAGGTGCTGACACATTTGCTCTGTCGGCAGAGCGTCTGCAGGCGGCTGGAGGAGCGGGGATGCTGTAGGTATGGCAACAGTAATCACCCGTTACAGACCATGATGCCCAAACTTCTGGTGTGACTGACAAATGTCATTTCAGTTTCATGATCCCTGTCTCCCAAACAACCAAGCATCATCTTCTGCTACCCTGACAGGGGGATTTAGCTCCTTCCTTCTGCCAGAGCCTGAAATGTCACCAGCTGAGCATTACAGATTTTCCCCTGGCCTGGGCTGTGGCACATCCAGCAGCACGGGACCCCTCCAGCCCTGCTCCGTGTTTGGCACTGACTCGACAAGAGGCAGTTTGGAGCGGTGGTGGGTTCCCCACTGCTCCCATCAGACGCCCATCACCTCTCCCAGCAATGCCAAACCAACGGTGGAGAACAAGCGAGGGAGCTGCTCTCAATGTAAGTCTGGAAACTATCAAAAAACAGGGCTGGAAAGGACCTGAAAAATCCCACAGCTCAGCCTTCTTCCAAGGCCGGCTCAGCTCTGTCCAAGTCATATCTGAGCTGCAGATGTCCAACCAGGTCTTACACCACCTCCTCCTGCCCAGCCACCACAGCCTCCCCAGGCAAGTTACTACAGCCCCCAACTCACTAGTAATGGCTAATGGCTAACCACTGCCTCTAATGCTTGAATTAAAGCCCATTAATTATGTTCACTGAGAACAGATTATTCCTTTCCACTTTGCAGTGGCTGTTTTATGTGTTTGAAGATCGCTCTGTCTCCTCTTCCCTAGCCTGAACACCTCCAGCTCTTCCCAGGAGCCAGCTGTTAATGCCCAACGTGTCTTTGCCTGTCCCGAAACGAGGAGCCCCGGACTGGATGTCTCACAAGGGGTTATCCTCCACGTTCCATAAGCTGTGCTCTGGTTTAGAAAGTGTGCTTGTGCTCCTCAGAGTGAGCGTATAGACTGACGTTTGGCTGTAACCTGCTATACCACCCCGACCTGCAGAGCTCTAGTAGCCCACTACCCTTGCTGTACTTGCCAGTTGCTTTCCCTGCCTAGGTACCCTTCCCAAATTGCATCCTCTTGACTGCAGTTTGCCCAGACCCTTTTGCACTGCATCCCCCCACTGAGCAGCTTGTACCCCCTCCTGGCTCAGCAGCATCCACGCACCGAGACACGTGAGCTGTACGCACTGTGCGGGTCAGCACCGGCAACCCCGAGCAGTGGTCAGCGCGGGGATGCAACCCCGAGCAGTGGTCAGCGCAGGGATGCAACCCTGAGCAGTGCTCAGCACAGGGATGCAACCCCGAGCAGTGGTCAGCGCAGGGATGCAACCCTGAGCAGTGCTCAGCACAGGGATGCAACCCCTTTGCAATGTCCCCTGCACCATGACCATGGGGTCCCTCGTCCACCTGGGTCAGGCCTCCAGTGCAACACGGTGACAAGGCCACCGCGTCAACAGGCAGTGCCATCGCATAGCGGCAGTGACGGGGAGCTGCGGCGGGCTGACGTGATGCTCAGCCACCAGCATTTAAGAACTGATGTGATGTTGCAACAGGATCACACCGTGCTCCTGGGCTGGCATGAAGTTCTGTCGCCTAACCGAACCATAGGGAAGCATCACCAACACGCCCCTGCTCCAGCAGCTTTTCCACCAGGTGAGCGCTCAAAATCCCAGCAATAATGTATTTTTATTGCTGGCCCCAGGGCTGGGTTGTAAAAAAACCTCAAACTTGCGGCTCGCATCCTCCAGTGCAAAACCTGCTGCTCCCACCAAGACAGTGCAGAGAAAACCCCACAGCAACTTCCCACCACGCTATCACGCAGGATGGGAGAAAGGAGGAGGGGGGATTCAAGGCACAAAGCCGCGATAATTCAGGGGTCAGCTCGGCAGAGGGACCTCCCCCCACTCCGCTGCAGCACCACAACAGCTCTGCACTGGGTTTCTCGGCCAGATTTCAAGACACAATTTCGCCTACTTACCGTACTGGATTTGAGCGCATCCCCATTGTCCTCTTCAGATTCTAGTGCAACAGGTAAAGATTTCTGTGGCGGGGAGAAGGTTAAGTCCCACCTTAGTAGCCGAGGTTCAGCTTTGTCCCCGAATCTCAGGTTTTCCAGTTTCTGCACCGTGGGCTCGGCAGAGGAAGCTGGCCTGAAATTCTCTTTGTTCTGGGACTTAGACCTCAGTCTCTGAACCCCGAAGCCCCGGTCTTCCCCACGATGGTCATCAGCCATGCTCCTGCAGGGTCCCCCTTTGCTATAGTGTCTTTTTTGGGTGTGAATCTCTTGCATATAAGAATCCATCCTCATGAGGGGCTTCATCTCCATCTCATAATTGCTCATCTTCTCCTCGTCTAGCTCAAGCAGCTTGGAGCTCCCTGAGCTGTGGTTGTGGGACCTGTGGTGGGAAGTCCATGAAACCGTGGCTGGGGAATCTGTCCACCTCTCTCTTTGCTTGTGGTTGGAGGCCGAATGTTTGTGTCCTCCACTCCGACCTCTGTAGTCTTCAGGGACGGAGGCGGACCCCAGCTGACCGCTGCGCAGCGTCCCGCTTCTCACGCCGCGAGTCCCGCTGACCTTCTCTTCGCTCCAGCTGTTGGGTCGCAAGTAATCCCCACCACGTCCCTCCAGCAACATCTGGATCTCCCCACCCCTCTCTTCATCCACCGAGACCTGCCTGGAGAAGTGCGTGCTCTTGTTCCTGCAGGAAGGCCCCAGGGGCGGCGTGGAGGAGGGACTGGCGGGGAAGCTCTGCAGCGGGCTGTCATCGGGGGTCAGGTCGGACGGGGTGGTCCCTTTGCGGTACAACTCGGGGCTCTCTTGTTGGAGAGGCGTGCCGGTGGAGAGGACCTCAATGTCATCGCTCGAGTTCTGGCGCTTCGGTCTCTGGCATTCGAGCCCTTTTTGTGTAGTTGTTAAAAGAGAGAGGGAGAGAGAAATGCAACAGGATTATTTCTATTCTGTGGGCGCCCACCAGGTTTTTCACGTCAAAGAACAGGGCTGAGAGTGCTGGACAGCAGGGGAACCACGGGGCAAGGTCAGGACGGTGGCAGCTTAGCACAATAAACAGCTTCTGCTACTAGACGGAGAGAAAAGGCATCGCTGGTTTTACACCCAGCCTGCGGCCACCCCCAGTGTCCGCAGAGCCGCGCGGTGTGAGCGGCTGCAGCCCGGCACGGGGAATGGTTTAGCATCAGCCGCTGGCGTTGTCAAGACAGGTTGTGTTTCTCCACTGCTGTTAACCCAAGGGCTACCACCCCTTTTAGAAACAACCGGGCACCACCGTGGCTCTCCTCTCCAGCTGAGCCAAACAGGCTCCACGGTGGGTGTTCCCGTCACCCCTGCTGCCGGCAGGCACCCTGCCTGGGGACACGCTCGGAGAACTGCGTGTATGTGCTACCAGCGAAATGACTTGCAATAGTTTTGTAGCCCCAGCGATGTGGGGAAGCCACTTAGGATGCAAAGCCGCTGGGAGCCTCGTGCAGGCAGAGGAACGGGCTCAAAAGCAGCCCACCTTGCTCTACACACCATTCTTGCACTGAGCACGCAGTCACTAACCACGCTAGGGGGGTTATGTCCCTGTCTGTTGACTTTTTTTGGGGGGGATCCATCTGACGCCCTTTTCCCATCAGTTCCCAGTCTGCAAGCTTGAGAGGGGCAACCTGAGGTGCAGCTGGTGGCAGCCCATGGCTCACGCCGTGCCCTGTGCTCGTGTGCCGGGCGCTGGGATCAGCTGCCGAAGCCATCACACCTCTCCCGGGACGGGCCATGCATCAGCTGTGCGGCTGCGAGGTGCGGAAGGGGAATCCCACCTCAAAGTTGGGATGGTCTCATCGGGACAGGTGTGCCAGCCTCCCATTAAGAACCCCCCCTACAAACCACGTATTGACCACCTTTCCTGCCCCACAGAGACACGGAGGGCAGGGACATTTGGAGTAGCACGCAGGCAGCCTCACATGGTCAGGCAGGAGCAAGCGTGTTCAGAGCTACGTGAGTGCAATATACACCATCACCCTTATTTCACTGTGCATTTCACTCCCTTCGAGCCCAGAGCACACCCCAGACAGTGTCTCCCTGGGGACAGGGACTTCAGGAGCGGCTGAGTGTCTTCTGCTGGAGGTGACCAGCTGGCAAGAAACATGCCGCTTCTCCAGACAATTAGAAAAAACCTGCAACTTATTAATCATTGATGAAACACCAGATTATTTCAAGGGGGTGCAAGCTAATAGTGGTTAATTCTCATTTTACCCTCTCAAGGCGTAGCTGTTCTCAGCTAAAGCCATGCTAAATTACGTGAATAATTTGATAAATATATTAACTGCCTAATGCCCCTGAAATGCATCTAATTGCAATTTCTATGGCTAGACAAGAAATGAGTCTCAAAAAGGAGGAACTCAATTTCTCTTACCATCATTTAAAAAGAAATGCTCTGAAGCGCCTGCTCTAATCTCTCCACTTCTGCTGAGTAATTTTCTCTATCGCATCTTCTTGGGGAGATGCTGCGGCTGGGACGTGCCTTCACCCGCAGCCGTCCCCACATCCCACCGCATCCATGGTCTGGATACATGCAGGGGATGCCAGGAGCATGGGGACAGATGTCCCCATTGAAGCACTTGCAGGGGAGGGAAATAGTAACAAGGCTGCTTGGAAATTTCCTGCTGAAGCAATTTCTCGATGGGAAATGATCTCCTAGTGACTGTCATTTTTTTGGTATTACTTGCCACAGAAAATTGTGTTTGTGTTTTGGGACAATATTCAGATAGTTCAGCCTTAGTTTGTTCCCTGTGTCCCTGTTTGTCTGTGGGAGACTGAACCTCCTGGGATTTATCTTGGGGCCCTGAGCAATCTTTGTACTGGTGGGAAACTGCTGTGAAGGTGGCGATCACCCGCTCTCTTTTCACGCAGAACAACTGTCTCTGGAGAAAAATACTGACTGATTCTATGGCTGTTGTTCAGACATTCCAGTTCCAGCCACCTCCAGTATCACGGATGGGAAACTGAGGCAGGGAGGGAATAAATGACTCCATACGAGAAAGCTGGAAAGCCAGCTATCGAAATGGGCTCACCCGAGACTGGGGGTGTCCCTGTTTGTCTCAGGCTTTGACCAGTCTTCCCCAGGTTGGGTCTCTGGGGCTCTTGCTGGACTTGCAGGGATTTGTAACCTTCCCACCAGCTCCGATGACCCCAAAGCCAATCTCCAAGGGCACAACCCACCACAGCCTCGCTACACCCACCGCTCCCGCACTGCAGCACCAACCCCCATCTCCCCCAGTCCCCCGAGCCCCACGACGGAGGCAAGAAAGCCCAGTGATGCTCCAGCATCTTCACCCTGCAGACCCACACCAGGGACCACGTTATTAAGCATCCTCTCGTCCTAAATCTTCCTCACCCAGCCCTGCAGCGAGCTGAGCTAATTCTGCCTCCCCATGGGTTAATTCCTTGAGTTTTGTAGCCCCTGGCTGGGGCTCCCGATGAGCAGGGGCCCACGCCGCTGGGACACGCTGCCCCTCCAGCCCGGAGCCCCGCAGCGATGCAGGCGTTTCCTTGCGGAGGAACTCAACAGATGCACAGTGCCGGCTTTCGACACCCGAGGATGTGCAACAATTATTCTGAGCTAAAATTAGTTGAGGAGCACGTGATGTTCCTGGAAGAACAGTTGTGAGAGCGTGAAGGAGGATGCTGAGCACCAAATCTGGATTTCCAGCAGGATTGAGGCAACCCTGCCCGGCCGTGGCATCTTCAAAGCCGAGCATGTGCCCTCAGGTGCTGCTGTGCCCTGGAGGACCCACATATGGGATCCGGTGCGGTGCTGAGCTCCTGCCTCTGCCACTGACGTGCTGCCATGCCATCACCTTGGGGGAGTCACTTCACCAGCACCGTCCAGCCCATGGGCTGAACCAGGGAGGCACAACCGCATGATGGGGACGTGGTAGATCCCCGTGGCAGGCAGAGATGGAAAACCACAGAGAGGGTGATGCAGGGTACTGAGCCAGGATATTTTTGTTTTTTCCAGGTAAAGGCCTCAGGGCACTGCTGTGGTGTGTCTGGGGCTGCTGGAGCCAGAGCCGGTGCCTGGGCTGGAGTCTGTGCCCGTTCACACAGGGGCTGTGCTATGGATGAGTGGGGCCAGGATGCCTGCAGGGCTGATGCTGAGGGGGGCATGAAACCCCCTGTGATGCTGTGAAGGTGAGTGGCACCCAGCACCCACAGTGCTGTGCAAGGGGGGCACATCCAGCACCCACAGTGCTGTGCAAGGGGAGCACATCCAGCATCCATTACACTGTGTAAGGGGGGCACACCCAGCACCCACAATGCTGTGCAAGGGGGCACATCCAGCACCCATGATGCTGTGCAAGGGGGCCACATCCAGCACCCACAGTGCTGTGCACGGGGGGCACACCCAGCACCCATGACGCTAGGCAAGGGGGGTGGCACGCAGCACCCGCAGCACCGTGCAGAGCGGCGGCAGCTCCCCCCATCCCTGCTGCAGCCCCCCCCGGCCGTTCGCAGCCGGAGGTCACAGGGTCTGTGGGGTGGCACGGCCGCTCGCAGCTGTTATCTGCCTGACTTGGTCCACGGGCGCTCCCAGGTTTCCTGACATGTCCTGGATGGTGTGTTTGTTTTTTAATGCGCTCTAAGTGGAAAATCATTCCCCCCGCTTCACTCGCACACAACCCACGAAGACATGAGCACCAGAAACACAAGCCCCAACACAAGTCAAGCACTATGTCCCTGTCTAGAAACTAGTAAAAAATGTATTACCTAAAAATATCTTTTCAAGAGGTGATTTAAAACAGCAAAGTCTCTTGGCAAGAGGAAATGGAGACGAATATCTCAGGGCTGAAGAAGCCCCTGGGACTGTGCAGCCCTGTGAAAAAGCTCCGATATACAAATTGGACCTCTGCAGGAGGAGGAATGCTGAGGGGTGTTTGAACAGGGATGCTCCTTCTTCCAGCAGGCAGAGAGCTGCACAGGGCTTGGCTACGAGGGGCTCTGCATGCTCTGCCGGGGGGATGCTCGACCACCCCCCCAATACCCATCCCCGCCTGACCGTGTGCTGGATGGGGGTTGCTACGTGCATCACCCCAGCTCAGGCGGGTTCATGGCTGCAGCCAGACCTGGAGCCCCGTCTGGCTCATCGCTGCTGAGCTGTGGGATGCCCCCAGCCGCCCCCGCAGCCTCCGCGCCGCAGTTAAGTGAGGACTCGTGCATGGGCTGGCAGGTCCAAAAGATGCAACGATCCCTTTTCCCCGGCCTTGGGGAATGGCACCGCCGACATGAGTCATTGGCACCAGCCCTTGGAGCAATTAAGCCGAATGAGTAATCTTCAGTTAGAGAGCTGGAAGGGGGAGAAAATAACGATAGATGCCTCCTAATGAGGGTTCAGTGCAGGAAAACTTTTGAATAAAACCATTCACATATATTAATTACTATGTTAATTATTGCTGTGAGGACTTGGAGCTTTCCACTCCCACTCGCAGCAGCCCCGCTCACTCCAGGGGCTGCAGACCCCTGCCCGACGGGGGCTTCGCATCAGCTTCCCCCTCCCTGAGCCTTTGCTGACCCTGAGCCTCGTCAGTGAGCAAAAATGTGGACAAACCAGCAAGAAATGTCGAAGATGATGGAGGGGAGGAAGAGCGAGCAGGCAAACCTCGGATGCACGTTTCCCCAACACCTTTGCACAGACGGGCGACTGAGTTGAACGCCCAAGTGATGGACCAGGTCCCAGGCGAGCTGCCCCAGCGCGGCTGGCCCAAGCGTCCAAAAGAAATCATAAACCAGAAAAGCCACGGGGGTGAAATCAGTGACGGGGGTGAAATCAGTGACGGCCTCTGAGATCATTTGTGTTTGCGTTTTGCTTTCAGAGCTCTGGTTGCATTTTTTCAGTGCAACCATCAAGGACCACAAATTAAAAAAACGGGGGTGTTTGCCCGTGAAAAGGGGAGATCCCTGTAACAACAAGACTGCACTGGGTAGAAGTGTTGAATATTGAAAGCCTTGTGCTAAAACCCCTGAAAACTGGTGTTACGGGGCAGTTTCCCACCCTGACAGTCCCGGTGAGGACTGGGAGCTGTGGCCACACCATGCAGGGCTCATTTTTGGGGTTTTGGGGTCTCTGTGGGCCTGCCTGGGGCAGAGAGCGGAGCGGGACGAAAGCCATGCCCGCAGGGCTGGCCGGCGCAGCAGCACGCACTGACCGTTCTCCCTGTGCTGGAAGGAAGGTGAAAACTCTTTGGCAGTGATCCTGGCGATCCGCGCTTCCTCCTGAGCTTTCTGCGCCGCCGTCACAGCTGCCTCCGCCTTGGCCCTGGAGTGAGAGGTCCTGCAAGGCAACCAGAGAGACAAGGACCGTGTCAGGCAGCGTCCCTCTGCAGATCAAGGCATGGAGAAACCCAAATTGCCCCCAGGAAACCCCTTTTCTCCAACCCCCTTCAGCTGCGACAGAGGAGCCGCCACCGGGAGCTGGGGCTGGTCGGAGAACGGGTGATGTTACATCGACAACATGTTCATGGACTGTTTCTCAGTCTGCAAATCACCCAGGCAATTTGGAAATAGGGGCAGGATGCTTCATTCCCCCGGGGATGCATCACCCCAAAGCAGGCTGGTCCCCTCCGTCACACATCCCTCTGTGTGGTACCCCAGCCCTGCAGACATCTGCAGCAACCTCTGCCTGCGTCTCCTCTGAGCCTCTGGGGATGAAGACCTGAATTTAAAACCAGTGGGTTTTTTTTAACCAAAAACATTTGCTTTTAGATGAAAAAGAGAAGATTTCCACCCCCGCCACCACGTTTTGCGTAAAATGCTGGATGTAAATACAAGCACAGTTTGTCACCAAGAGCAGAGGTAGGAGCGGGGGCTTGCCATCGGTACCGCCTCTACCATCCCTTAACACATCTTTACCAGGGCATTTTTTTTTCCACTCTGGATGAGCGACTGTTCCCTGCACTCACCCATTACTGGCGATTCCCCAGACACTCGTGTTTGATGGTATTTCATCCCATCGCTCAGGATTTACACCCTCTTATACAGCTCCTCTGCAGCGTTCCTGTGAGCATCCTTCAAAGGCTGGTTTGCCCCTTCCCCTTAGCTGAGCTATCGAGGCACTTTAAAAAAAATGCCTGTTCCTACCCACTCTGGTGCAGGCAGCGTTATAAATAGCTCATCTGATTTCTTTTCCCTCCAAAATCAGGGCCTCCATCTCCTTTAATCATTTTTTTTTTTTTTTTTTTCTGCTGCTCTCTGAATTCCCTCTAATTTTTCGACATCTGCTCGAAGAGGAGTGCCATTTCTGACAGGCTCCTATAAATGGAAAATAGGGCTAGTAATGTGCCTGGCGTTGCATCGTGCAGCACCAGCCGCGGATACAAAACCGGGCGGGCGTGCGTCTGTGTGCTGTCACCTCTTTAAGCCCGGGTGAGACGCCTGGTCCCTGCTCCCGGAGCCGACCTGTCACTTGTTTTGAAGTGCTGACAAGTTGTCTTTCCTCTAATGAGTGCTTTATTTATATAAATTCGCTGCTTTGGAGTAGCTGAGGAAGTGGACACGACCTGTTCTCCCGGAGCTATCAAAGGTGGTGAAGGTGCTGCGGTGATGTTGTTGCAGGTCCCGCAGGTCCTCCCTGACCGATGCCACCAAAAATTGGTTTTAAATGGTTTTTTACCCACCCTGGGTCCAGTGCTCACTCTGCTCAACAGTCACGCAGGGCTGGAGGAGTGGACAAGCATGTTACAGCTCCATCCCCTGGCAGGTATCCCAGCTCAGCTCTTTTAGGAGGAGCAGGGATGCTCCGAGCAAGAGCTGCAGCAAACCGCTGGGAGAGGTGCAAATTGCTCCTGTTTTTGGCACAAACGTGGTCGGTAGGAAAGGCTGGGGCGTCAGACGTGCCGATTAAACCACCCCAGTGCCAAGGACGGTGCCACCTGAGGTTTATGATTATGCTGCTGACCCTCTGAGGTTGTTAAAGCGGCGGCTAGCATCTTCCACGGGTGCTTCTTAGTGGTCTGGACATCGGCTCCTGAAAATCCTCCATCCGCCTACCCCTCCACTGTCTCCTCAAACTGAAAACTGTTCAGGGGAGGGACTGTGCCTCCCATACTGCAGCACATTTACAGAGCAGGCTGCCAGTCCCCTCTGCCCTGATACAAAGGATTAATAACGTCTGAGAGTGTCTGGACCGAACTCAGCAGGCAGGATTACACGCTGCCTCCCCATACTCCTCCCCGGAGATGCAACTGGAGGCAATGATCTGTCACTTGTTGCCAGGGAAGGAGGCTGGAAGTGCCAAAAAGCAGCTTGTGCCACTTCCAAGGGTCCTGGGGACACATGAAGGTGTCTGCAGAGCGGGAGGTTATGCTGCCAGCCCATACGTGCAGCCACCACCCAAGCCATGCTCCCCTCTCCAGCACACATCATCTCCCCCTTTTTCACCAAAATGCATCAAAACCACCATCCCTGGGGCACGGATGGATTTCCATCCCTGGAAAACTCACTCCAGCAACTTCTGGACTAGTTCATCCCCTTGGACTCCACCATCAGCCCAGGAAGAGCAGCAGCTTGGGGCTTTGACCCAGGAAGAGTTAAAAATCAATCACATTAATTAAGCCATCTCCGATTTAAATATACTCAATGCCCACAAAGCGGATGTAACGCTGAGCGCTGCGCAGGGGCACAGGCAGGCTTAATTGTTTGTAATGCTCTCTAAGGTTCTTGGAGGAGAGGCACCGTCGGAGTGAAAAGCAGAATTATGGTGATCTATACGTTGCATAATAAAATACATAAGTATTCCCAAATAAATGCAAGTAATCCAGTTAGTGTTCTCATGACTTTATCACATACTAAATTTAACAGCTGTCTCCTTTATACATGCCTGCTGCTCGTAGCGTGCGCTAAATCTTAATTCCCCAGTTAATTGCTTGAGTTTATTTCCTTGTAAAGTGGGTCTTTCTTCACAACATATAGACGGGGCCTGATCTAATCACTCTTCTCCTGCCGTAAGCGCTGCCATAAATCTTTCCCAGACAGAGACACCGTCCTGGAAACCACAGTCAAAATAAGGCTGGATCCTTCCCTATGGATTCATCACAGCTGGAGGAGGAGGCTGGGGATGCTCAGAGGTGGGAGGAATTAAACAGATCCTCCTGCGTCGCTCCTTCATTACCCCCCGTGGTGCCCTCCATCCCATAATAAGCCCACTGGACCAAGGCTGGTGTTTGCCCCTCTTGTTTGATTCGAGTTGATTCAAAGCTGCACATCTGCTGGAAGATGCTCGGCGTGGGTTCCTCCTGCCGTCGGCGGGCGAGCAGGGCAGAGGGAGCGATGCAGCCCGGGGTGACGGAGGTGGCCGGAGCTCTCGGAACACCAGCACACCCAAGCGCAGGGGCCTTCTGAGGGTGGTTACCTCCAAATTGCATTTTGGTGCGCTTCACCACCCAAGCTGAACTGGGGACGGGTGTTGCAGCAAGGATGGTGCTGGTAAGAGCCAGAGGGGTGATGGCTGGGGTGGTTTATAGCTCTTGAGACCCAAGGGTCTGGTTTGGGTGAGGGCAGAGAGTCCAAGCTGGGACTAGCTCGGAATACTTCATTTATTAATTTTTTGCCAAGCTGACTCACTCTTCTTGGAGGATGACCGGGCAAGTGGTCAAACTGGCAAGAAGAGCTGGCAGGAGGCAGGGGAAAATCACAACCAAACAGATTTCTGTAAATCTTTGCAGATCTCTTGTGATTTGGCCAGAACTGACAAGGGAAAGGATAGTACCTGCGAGTGGTTCATAATGCCAAGTTTATCAGCTCCAGCTAATCTGTAAGAAGCTGGAATAAACTGATTTGCAAGGAAGAACTTGGCTTTTTAGGAATGCCAACAGTGACTTTGGCCTGGCTATGCATAAGCCAGGAGCCAGGGCGAGGGCTTCTGCTGCAAACCCGATGCTCAGGGACGGTTTAGCCAAAAAGCGGTGAGCTCTCAGCAAAATCTGTGGCACCTGACGGTTTCAGGAAGAAAGGAAGCAAAATTAAAACCAGGCAGGGTTTGAGTGGTGTTTAGGTTAATGGACCGCTTTGGCAGGAGAACAAGTGGGACAAACTGCTTAAAAATTACCCTGGAAATTAGAGCGAGGTTACAGAACACCAGAAACATTTCTGAACAGAGATGGGTCTGTTTGGGAGTTGTAAATGCAGCGCCTGCAATTGCAGGGAGAGCACCCGGTGATACAAGAAACCTGTTTCATTTCTGAGTCCTCCTCCTCCATCCAGCTTTGTTTGAGCACAGTGATAGCGGAAAGGGCAAGCTGGAACCAGATGAGGGACTTGCCATCCCCGTTCCTTTTTTTCTTGCACCCCTGTATGAAAAACGTGCTCTTCTTCAATAAAAAAACTAGGCAGCAGACTGAATTTGGGGCCAAAGCAAGCTATGTGCTGGATGCAGGGGGAAATCTGCATTATTTGTGGTTTAAATGTGAAAAAGCATCATATGGGCAAGATTCCTAGCAAGGTCTGTTTTCCAAAATTCACATGGCAGCTCTTGCCGGGGAATTTCTGTTCTTTCGCAGGCAAACTCCTTGCTTCTGTGGTGCCCCTGGGAACTCAAAGCTCGGCCCAGGGATCCTAGTGGGATTTAGGCTTGACAGGGAAGTATGAAACTGCTGCTTTATTATTGTCGGGATCCTGCTGCAGGGATGGAGATCCCCAGCACTCCTCCATCCCATGCCGAGAGCTGACAGAAACCTCTCCTGAGCTCTCCAGACAGTCCCAGCTCCTCAACGAGCCCTAAACCCTTTGCTTGGTACCAAGCTGATTTCAACAGGACTATTAGGTCTTAATCTTTTCTGTATTGCCTGTACACCTACAAATCAACCCACCTGCAAGGGAGCTCAAAAACCCCAAGCTCCTGGTGACAACAAAGGGGTTCTCTGTCTTCTCCCACTTGTTTTCCCTTTCTGAGCTCGCATGGAGGGGCAGGAGTGATGGACAGACCGATCTAAGTGTCCAGGAATGAAGTAAGAAAGCTGAGATCAAAAGAAAATTATTAAAACTATTATTAAAGCCTTCTTCCGTGCAGCTTTTTGAACGCCTCCTACTGTATAAAAGGAGAAAACCCTGTGGTCCACATTTTCATGGAAAACACGCAAACCTGCCACGTGCCGCCTTCACTGAAGGCTTCCCGTCAGCAAGGATGGGGTTAACCAGCCAGTGAGCTCATCCTGGGACATAATGAACAGCCTCAAGTTTTCCTCAGGGGCCAGGCTGGCTCCATCGGATTCACTTTGTCTCTCAGGTCAATATGTAATCAGGCAGCTTTTTGGTTTTTTTTCAAAATGCTTCTTTATCTTCCTATAGGAGGCACGTTCTCTCCCTCCATTACAGTGGGTCATGTATTTTTCAAATGGCAAAATTCAATTAAAACATACACAAACTGCAAGGAAATACTTCAGGAAAAATTCAGAAATGAGTATTTGCAGGGCATTTAACGCTCGGTGCTTTGCTTTCGTGAAAAGCAGCGGTGGCTGCAGCGGGGCTGGCTCAGGGCTGCGCAGGGAAGCATTGGGATGTGCTTATCCCTGGGAAGGGATGGCCAGGCAAAGCGTGGAAAAGGAGATTTTGGGTCCAACCACCCCACGTGCAAAGACCAGGCTTGCATGAGCGCGGGTCCCTCCGCTGTGTTGACTCGCCACGGGTTATTTCACGCTCCCACCGGCACAGTGGAGAGCAGGATCTGGCCCTAATTGCATCAAGCTGAGATGCACCAAGAAACACAAAGCAAAAGTCCCCAAGTGATCGATGCCGGTAACCAAACCCCAGAGCCGAAGGGAGAGGGGGAGCGCTGATGCAACCTCTCCCCAAGCTATCTCCATCCCTTCGCTCCACATCCCGCAGCAAAGGAGAGGCGCTTCCCGCTTCCGACCCTGCCGGCGTGGGATCAATAGCTGCAACCAGCGGTGGGGAGGGCTGGGAGGCTCTGCCTGCTCCGGGCAGGATCTCAAATCCTGCCTGCAAGGAGGGGAGGCTTGGCTGGTCCGCACGCTCTCCTAGATGGGACAAATTGGGACTGAATTATTAATAGCCGCTGCAGACTGTCTGGCTTCTACCTCTGCGGGAGCATCTCTGATTTAGGGCAGAGCTGGGGAGGGCTGCAGCGCCCATCCTGCCTCCCTCCGCCCCTGGCATGGGCTTCGGCTCGGC
Organism: Ibycter americanus; assembly: GCA_035590275.1. Classification (NCBI taxonomy): domain Eukaryota; kingdom Metazoa; phylum Chordata; class Aves; order Falconiformes; family Falconidae; genus Ibycter; species Ibycter americanus. The sequence continues at coordinate 20,757,914 of JAVJGI010000036.1, read as the reverse complement.
AGCCTTCGGTGGGCACAGCACCCCGCACCCAGCACCTCCCTGGCCCCAAAAGACCGGCGCAATAACCCGACGGCAAGGGCCGGGGTAGACACGACCCAGGGCCAGGCTCTGTCTAGACATTTCCTTCAGGGAGTGGGGAGATGGCAGCAATTAACAACCTGTTTGTTATTTTCCCTATCTGGCATTTATTGCCCCGATAAAACCCACTCTTAATTCCAGCTTGACTCTTTTCACAGCTCTCCTGGCTTGGTTGTTATTGCGCTAGGCTTGCCTTGAGTGATTTGTGAAGGCAGTAATACAGTGCCGGTACTCAGGGGGTGGAATATTAGACACACCAATTAGCTATCTGTGCATAAATTCCCATTTACCTGCTTATCGCAAGCATATTTGCCTTGCCTGCTTCCTCCGCCTGCTTTTTCCTCCACACACCCCCCATCGCTGGAATTCTTAATCAAGAGAAAAAAGCAGCTAATGTGACCTCTGACATGACGTAATGCAGCCAAAAACGTCTGCTCGGGCTCTTTGCAGCCAGACAGAAAGCAGGTGCTGTGCATAGCAAAGAGAAAGCCTGGCTTCCCCGCACCCCGCCGCCAGGCTTCCCAGCTCCGGATGGAGATTTGGGGGTGGGAGGCTGGACCACCCCTGCCCGAGCTCTGCATGCCGGCGGGGAGCAACCAGCCCTGGGAGGAGAAGCGGGATACCTCCCATCACGAGACAGCGAGAGGGAAGGGTTGGGGGTGGCTGGGGTGGCACGGGGCGGAGGGGATGGTTATTGCAGGCTCTGGAAAAATTGCTCGGAAAGTCACATTTCAAGAGAAAAGTTCTGAATTTACAAAAAAAAAAAAAAAGAAAAAAAAAAGAAAGGCAAACCCTTTAATCCTGAAAAAAAACCCCACCCTCCATGCATTCCTTTGTTATTGCCCAAGAAAGCAAAATACAGAGAAGCATGGAAAATGTTGTGGTCAAAAGCCCAAATCTGAGCTTCCCTGTGGTTTTACACTGGGAAATGTAACATTGCGGGGGGAAACCATTCCCAAGCCAGCTGGGAGACCTCACGGAGAGCAGGTGCCCGCAGCCCAGCTGGGGCACGGCATGCATGAGGTCTCTGAAACTCATGGAAACGGGGATGGAGCCAGTTCCCATTTAGCTCATTGCTCCAGGCACCTGTGCCAGATTCTTCTCTACCTTTATAATTTTGGAGCTTACAAATGGAGAGTGAATTCACCAAGGCGTCATTTGCCATTTTTCACTGAAATACCATTTTTTAAAATTGAGTCAGTGAAAAAAATATCCCGGGCTGCATTCTTCCACCCTGTGCCTTGCCTTTAAGTAGATAAAATGAGTTTTGCTGGAGAACTGAATTCACAACATGTAATGGTGCAAAGTCACGGTGTCTTGGGGGACAGGGATGGGCCACAAGCAAATGTCACATCCCCAAAATCCTGGGAGAAATATGGCCCAAACCACAGCCCACAGCAGGCAGCGAGTTGCACGGTGATCGTGTCGGCTTCTCTCATCCCCACACATCCCCTGGGACCCTGAGCTGGGTCCTTTCCAGCGGAGAAGGATGAGCGCGGCCAAAGGGTTGTAATGCCACGATCCTCTCCAGCTCGCCTTATTGCCATCATCCCAAACTGGTCACGGGGCTGCTCAGATTTGTTTATTTTATCCCTGTTGATGCTAAACAAACAAAAAAAAATGCCTGGCACAAGAAAATCAAACTCCATTGACTTCGAAGGGCTGGGCCAGGTGGAGCTGGTATCCAAAGGCACATCTGCCACCGTTAGCCAGGATGCTCCCAGCATTTCTTTCTGGCCAAGGGACATGCAGAATAAGCAGAGCCAGGCAGCCCCATGCATCTCCTTCCCAGTGGGTTTCCTTCCTTTTAATTTTTTGCCCCCTGGCAAGGGCAAAGCTGATGGGTCTTTTGCGCCAGAGAGGATGCGCAAGCTGCCCTGAGATGTTATTTACAGCTCACAAGACAATTAACATCTGGAGAGGGAGTCTCATCTCCTGCCATCTGTCACTTGTAACGAAGCTACGGAGGATGCAGGTGAGCGACGCGGCCAGGCAGTACCTGCCCATCCCGGTGCTCCGGTGCCTGCCAGCCCAGACACGCATGCAGGACCCGGGCTTTGCCCTGGAAAAAGGACAGCTTTGGTGCCACTGTCCCACCGCTGCCCCAGCCTGGCCCGCCAAAGGAGACGGGTTTGGCATCACAGGTGGGGCAGCGGTGCGGCAGTCTCCTCTCCCAAATCCAACATGGAAGCAGCAAGAGCAAGCTCCAGCCCCGGGGATGGAATTTCCCCTTTTCTTATAAACTGGGGAAGGCACGAGATAATTGCAGCGATGCTGGGAGCGTCATTATGTTCTGGAAAGCGATGGGCGGTGATGCAAAACCTGCAGGAACCCGCTCAGAGCAGGGTTTGGGAAGAACGAGCTTCAAGGAAAGGAAAGGAATGAGCAGGGGGGATGCTGCCTGCTTTCCAGCTGTCACGCTTTGGATGGGGCAGGTTTCCATGATTTTACTGGATAATTGTCTTGTACCTAATGGAAAATGTACACAATGAAAATGGGAAATGCTGATGTCCCCCTCTTCATACCCTGCTCTCGCAGAGTGCCAGCAGACAGCCCTCCACGCATACATCCCAAAGGCACAACCACGCCGCAAATGTTCCTCTAACCCTGTGCAAAAATAGCGCATTACAAACGAGCCTGCCACTTTCAGGCAGGAGGCAAAAACAGGTTGGAAGAAATCACTAACAACCCTTGGAAAAGTAAAAAATAAAAGAAGAAAAAACCCAAGCAAAAGCAAGCGAAGGCACGAAATCTCCAAGGAACCCGGGTAGCGCTGGATCATCCGCACACTGCAGATCTATACTGTCTGTATTAAATGCAAAAACAGAACAGCAGAAAAGCCCTACATCAATGCCGCATTCGGGTGGAGATTTTTAAATGCACAACAGGCCAAGTTATAGCTCCCCGAGCAGCCATAACTCAGCCTGCTTGGACATGTGGAGCGTTGAGTTTGGCTGTACATGCTGCTGACTGTAATAACTTCAGGCTGGATCCTGCATTCCGGCTGCATAGCCCTGTCTCCGGGCAAGGCTGGCTCCAAAGGCGGCACTGCCAGAACCCTCGCGAGCCCATCCCTGCTCATTATGCCAGGGAAATGCCAGGTTTTTGGTGGGAGGTTTGACCATGGTCAGTCTGGATAGGTGGCTTGGTGCAACATTACCCATCCTTCTGGATTTATTGAGGAGAGGAGGGTAGCGATGTGGCTGGGACACGATCACCTGTGGTCCAGCCACAAATTTGGAGCAGCCTTTGGGGGATGGATGAAGGCTGTTAGAAAAAGCCTGGCTCAGTGTGGACACTGGGTACCTTCTGCCATGTCCAGCCCCAGGCTGCAAGTCAAAAGGTGGAGGATTTGGTGGACCAGCAGCATCCCAGGCTGGCCTCCATCACCAGAAGGTCCCCCAAAACAGCCCATTCACCCCTGTTTTTCACACTGACCTCCTGGCCTGGTTGATGCTGTGCACGGGTTGAAGAGTGGGGTAGAAACTTCAATGCCAAAGGCGAAAAATGCAGCAGAGAGAGAGAAATTGAAGCAGGCCATGGGCAAAGGAGCTGAGAGAGCCTCTGGTGAGCGAAGCAGCCCTCAAATCCCTTTGAGGAGCCATCGGCACAGCCTGGCCCTTTGGGAATCACTAGAGGCTTTTCCCTATGGCCAAGGGAAAAGTGTTTAGAATAAAAGAATTTGGGGAGCTCAAGCAAAAAACTCCAGGTGAGGGAGGCGATGGCAGACAAGCAAAGCAGATCTGCCAAATTTCAGTTTCATTTTGATGCCTACAAATGAACGAGTCAAACCAAATTCTGAAGCAAAACACAACAGAACCACAAGGAGAAGTCTTCTTTCCTTTCCTGACCTTTCACCCCGTTTGGGTTTTGGCTGAAACACTCTGGCAGTTTCACAAGTTTTGGTCACCTCAAGCAAAACAGATATTTGGCAAAGGAAATTTCCAGGCAATTTTTGTTCTGCTGTTGGAGCCACAAAAGCCTGAAAGAGGCAGCGCAGCACTGAGCTCACCGTTCTCCTTTCCCCTGGTGATGGGCTGATGGACAGGGACATCCCCTGACGTGCCTCTGGCCACACACCATTTTAACCAGCCAACAGTAAAACCCACCCCAGTTCAGAGCAAACCACAAAAAGAACCTCGTCCAGAGTCAACGATGAATTCATTTAACTGAACCTAATATTTTAGTTCCAGCGCAGTCTGGACTCAGGCCAAGACATGGAGCTGAAATGGCCTCAGGAGCACTGACGGATGCTCTCCAGCTGTTGGAGGAGAGCTGACTGATATCCAGCCTCGCCCTCTGGGACTTCTCCACCACCTCCAGCCCCAGGGGGTAGGAGACAGGACTATTTTCTAGGTGACAGAGGTCTAAGGGATATGTTAAAACGTTCCAGTCCTCTGAGTGATGGAAAACTGTATTTTGACCACCAGGGCCCTAGTGGATGTTTGGAAAGCAAATACATCTATGTCTTGATCCATGCAGCTCCAAGGAGGCTGATTCCCCACCTAGTGTGAGATGCTGGTGATGGGCACCGCTCTGTGTGCCTCTTGCCACTTTCAGCCTCACCAGGATGGACCCAGTGATCACGGGGAAGCTTTTTTCTGCTGGAAGGGGCAACCGGCCCCGAAGTGGCTAGTAGGAGACTGCAACATGTGGGACATGGCAGCAGCATCTCCATCCATCCCCACTACCACATCCCGTTCCCACATCTGCACACCAGCAACCCCCAGGAATGACGAGAAAATGCCAACCCAGAGCAAAAACGCTCCCTGAGGAAAGCAGACATCCCCCGCGCCCTTAACCCCATTGCTTAATGCCATCGTGGAAGGTGCCAAGCAGGGGCAAGGACCTTGCCTGGCTGTGCCCCAGACCCAGGGTACCAGTATCCCCTACTGCAGCCGAGCCCTGCGCACAGTTCGGCTGGACGCAGATCTGCACAGAAGTCTCAGCTGGAATGTAGAGGGTTAATTAACATTGATAATATACAGTTGTGGGCTTGCTTCAGGGGCGGTGGGTTGGCTGATGTGGATCATGTACAGCTGTGGCTTGTTCCTGCTAAGTAGCTAAATAGCGCTGAGGAGCCTGGAGGAGAAGGAGCACTGGTAGAAGAGGAGCACTGGGTGAAGAGAGGGGACTGGATGAAGAAGAGCCCAGGGATGTAGGAGAGATGAGGAGAGGCCCTGGGAGAAGCTGAGAGAAGAAGGGGGATGAATAAGGAGAGGTTGGCTGGAGGAGAAGCCAGGAACCCAGATGCAGCAGAGGCAGAAGCAGAGTGGGCTGGCCTGAAGAGGATGAAGAAACAGCATGGGCAGTAGATGGACCTTTGGAACCTTGTGTGGGAAAGCCTTGTTGCAGCCGGCTAGTTCTGTAGTGCTGCGACACTGGAAACAGTACCCACCACATCGGCCCTGCTAAAAGCAACATCAGATGCTAAAACACTGCAGAAATACGTCTGGTGCCAGGCTGCTCTCACCAGTCCCTGCAACTCTGGTCCCTGTCAGGAGGGATGGAGAGGACAGGAGTGTTTGGTGAAATTTCTTTTTTTTATTTTTCTTTTGAGCGCTGCCTGGGGCTGCCCTGGCCCCGTGGCACATGTTGCTGGGTCCCCTACACCCTCCATAGCCCCAGTGGGTGCAGGCAGGAGGGAGAGGGGCTGGGGGTGCCCCAGGGCTGTGGGTGGGCAAACCCCTCTGTGGTTTGAGTGCTGGCCACAGCACTACCGAATGGGGTGGCGGGGGGGAAATATATATATCATCTCAGTTGCCACAGCAACGAGCAGCTCCTGCCTGCCTCAAACTTCAGAGCCCACCCAGAAGGAGCCACTTTCCTCATCCCCGCTGCCTGCACAGGTTTCTCCTCCCTATCACCTGGGGGTCTGTGAGCACCCAGGAGCCCAAAAGCCAGCCTGCACCCCCAAATATCCCACTTCTCATGAAGCCTCTCAAGATGGGGGGTGGGCTGTGCATGAGCTGCTGGGTTCGCGGTGGGGTTTGCCTGCTCTGTCCTGCTGCCTGCCTGCACCCGGCTTTGATCCTCAGCTGCTGGGTGCTGCGCACCCCAGGCACCCTGCGGGACCCCCTGGATGGGATGCTGCTGCTGGGGACCTGCCCTTTTGGGTCCCCGACCAGCAACGTGCCCCGAGGCCAGCAGGCAGCCCTGGGTTTGCAGGTCTGTGCTGCCTCCAAGGCAAAACCCCTGAAAATTTCCACTTAAGCAGCCAGAAGCACAACAAGGGAAGGGACTCAGAGCCCAGCGCTGCCAGGAGAGAATCTGGGGTTTTAATTTTTTATGTTTCACCTCCATGCTGTGGTGATGAGGCAGAGACACAGGCAGATAGTGGAGAGAAGGCTGCAGCCTGCTTCCCCAGAGAGGCCATTTACACGATTCAGGTGAGCCGGAGGGCTACTGGCCCCTGCCACACACCTCTCCCCTTGGAGAAGCACCTCATCCCTGGCTCTCATCTCTGCCGCTGCTTTCCCGGAGGGTTTGTCCCCAGGACTGAAGAATTGAGGAAGAGCTGCCACCTGCCACGGCTGTTTGAAGCTCCTCAGGGATCTTGTTGTGTTGGATGGGGACCGGCCATGGCCGCCTGCCAGCAGGGTGGCTCTGGGACAGCCACTGTGACCACTGTGTCCAGCTTTGAGCCCACAAGCCTATTTCTTCTCCATAAGGGAGTCTGACCCTAAGGAAGTGCTGCTCAGGGTTTGGGGCAGCAGCATCGAGCCACTGAGGCTCACAAGGATGCTCACAAGGATGCTCACAAGGATGCTTCCTGGTGGGGTGTCCACTGACCCAACCTCGCTTGGGTTCACCATCTCCAGCAGGTTTGGCTTTGGGAACGGATACCAGATGTGCTTTAACTTAGCAGAATGAATCCAGCAAAGCTATATGGCCTGGTCCCGTGCTCCCCTCTGCCGTCGAGGTCCATGAATGGGACCTGGTGCTGCTGGCATAGAGCCCACGCGACTCCCATCAGGGTGCACCCAGCCTGTCTCCCATGTGGGCTGCTCCTGATGCCAAACCAGAACCAACTGTCCCCAAATAACATGTCATGTCCCTGGAGGGTGACACATGGGGACAGGACGGAGCAGATTCAGGCTGTGGTTGCAGCAAGGCTCTGCTGTCAAAGGGCTGCTGCTCGCTCTTGAAAAAAGTGGTGTAGAGGTGGGCTAAAGTTGAAAAGAAGGTCTCGCCAGATGGTGGGCTGAGCACAAGGCATGGCCACATCGCTGCCACAATAGGATTTTAGGGTGCTCAGCACCCTGAAGAATTGGGACCTTTCTTAGTCACAACTTTAAAGGGATAATCGGTTGAATCCATGGGTTAAATCCCCCTGGGATTTTCAAGGGGGAAATTTGCTTAGCAGGGTCTATGGTCAAATCCTTTAATTTCCTGGATTAGGAAGCCAGGACAGCTTGTCATTTGTCCTGCGTGGCAGAGGCGACAGAAACCTCATTGCTCGAAGCTTTTCAAACCTACTGCAAGAGCACTGAGGGAGCGGGAGCCCCCAGCCCGGCCACTGCGCTGCCCCCACGGCGGTGCCAGTCACCCCAGCATCCCAATCTGCCTGCGGGGAGAAGTGATGCTCATGACCAGCAAGGAAAATACTTGTTATTTTTGCTCAGCTCTGTATTTTCATTCGGTTGCGCTCTTGATATTGCTTTTGCCTCTCTCCAGGGAGGAAGAAGCTTTGGGGGGGCCAGGAGCATGGGGGTGTTGGGGCTGTTGCTGCAGGGAAGCGGGTGGGTGGGCAGCTCGGGCGGGAGCAGCACAGCCGGCAGGAACACATGCCAGGAAACCCAAAACGGGAGCTGGGTGAGGAAAAAAGCACTCAGGGCTCTCTCACGAGATGGGAAGGCAGCATAGCTGTAATGGAGGGACCCCAGACCTTCCCCTCTGCTCTCCTCCGTCACCCAAGCATCGGGGTGCAGCGCAGGAGCGGGCAGGGACATGGTGCAGCAGCTCCCACTGACACGGCCGGGGGGTTTAGGGTGGCGGGACATGGCAGCAAGGGGCTGGGGTGCTACAGTCTGCATCCCCCCCATCTAGCCCTTGGACCTGGCTGCGGGTTTGTGTGCACCCCCACCAGTCCCCTTGCGCTCCGCAGAGGGCGAGGATGAGGATGGAGGGGAGCGATGGGGCTGCAAGCCAGCCCGCCTGCCAGGCAGCTGCACAGGCTGGGGGAGGATCTCTCCCTTCCCTCCCGAAGATCGCTGAGAAAAGCAACGCTGCAGTTTCTGCTCGTTGAATAGGAAAAGCAGCAGAAAGGAAAATCAGGGGCTGGCTTTTTATTGTTGTTGCTGGCTTTTTCATTTTTTTCCCCATCTGATGAAGGGCTGCTCCACTCAGAAGCATCAGCATGAAGAAGAGGCTTCACCATCCTCTTCTTCAGCTCATTCTGTCTTTCCTGGCCTGTGCAAGCAGTCAGGGCAGGCAGGTTATTGTGTCAGTGGGGGGATCTAATCCAGCTCAGGGGGCTGAAATCACCCTGCAGCACCTCCCGAGAAGGGCTGATTCTGCAGCGGGGCCAGCCCCAGCGGGACAGCAGTGCCGGCCGCTCAGCCCATGCACTAAGCTGGTAAAAGGCTCGGATTAGAAACCAGTCAGATGATCCTGGCTGTGATGGGCTGCTGTGCGATGTCAGAGGGGAGGAGGAGGAGGCAGCCTCCCCTTCAGCCCCCCACGCTGCCCCCAGCTCTCTGGGGCAGCCCTTTCCCATGGAAGTGGCAGCTGCCAGGAGTGAATCACCCTCCCATCCTTCCTGGCGGCCGGTGCCATCCCTGCCCGTTCCCATCTGGTCTCACTGCAAAAGCGACCGCGGAGCAGACACCGGCACATCACCCTCCAGCACCGGCATGGCTCTCCCATCCTGGCTCTGCCGCCGGGTGTTTTGCTTCCTCCCGCATCCCAAGACCCCTCTGCTGCTTCACCCTACAGCAAACTCATCCTCTCCAGCCGTGCCTTGCTGCAGGCCTGCCGTGACACAAGCCGTGCCTGCCAGGACTGCACAGATTTCGGAGATCCTCCCTGACGAGTGCAGGGAGGAGGGCAGAGCCGGCTGGGACCACGGCGAATCCAATGGGCTGAGAATCTCTGCTCTGCCTGTGTTATTTCATCATGACCTAGCACTGCTGGAAATTATTATAGGAATGTATGTTGCACACCTGGGCCACAGAGCTGGGGTGTTTTAGCTCATATTTGGCTCAGCGGAGAGGGAAGGCAGCAGGAGCCACAGAGTCGGGAGCAGCGGTTGTGGTTGAAGGGTGGGAGAGCAATGACAGGAGAGGGACTAGTGAAACCCGTGCCGAGCTGCTCGCCTAGAAACTAAAAAAGACTGCTGTGGTTTTTCTAGTTGGATTATTTCGTAAAGCATCATTCCTATGAAAGGCACTCAATTTTCCAGCCTGTTCGTGTCTGTGCAGAGATGCGCCCTTCCACCCCTGCACCGCAGTGCAGGCAGCGGGGTGGCAGCCGGGGACACGCAGCGCTGGCCCTGCGCGAGCGTGCCAGCTAGTCCTGACTTTTGACACGGCCACAAAAGGGCTTAATGCTGTAAATCCCGTCTGAGCAGGAAGTTATTAAATTGGCATTGCAGGAGGACTTAAACAGTCACGGTGCAGACAGCAGATCCCCCAAGAGCCGGTAACGGGTAAGGATGCGATGCTTCAGGATGCTATCCGGGGATCCGCCGTTCCTCAAGTGTCCTGGACTAGAGGTGGAAATTGTACTTGCCGAGTCAGAGGTACCCGTGTCATCCCGGCTGACAGCAATGCATGAACGGGAGGAATAACAGCTGATCCTAATCTCTGCCGCTGCGGCACCGCCTGACCCCTGTCAGCACACGGGAGCTTGTGTGCAGGCAGAGGAGGGGAGGGAGGTGGCAGAGGGAAGGAGCTGGCAGGAGGGAAAGCGGCGTGCTCTGCCACAGCTCAGCTCTCTGTCGATGGTAAAGCCTGCCGCAGGCTGCCAGCCCCGGGCTTTGCTCCCCTCTGCATTGCACAGGGGCTGTTTGGGGAGGGAGAGGGCAGGAAGGAAAAAGAAAATGCTGCCATAAAGAGAATTACCTCCTGCCCCAGCTGATCTCAGCCTTTGAGTCACCTCCATCCATCCCCTCCGCGTTTTCCTGCCTGTCTCTTTGCACCCCTCAAGGAAAGGATGGAGAGAATGGGATGGAGGGTGCACGCTCTCCCTGCATGAAACCCAGTGGGTACCAGGTGATGCTGTCAGTGACCCCATCAGTCCCCAGCTAATGGGATGAGGTGACTCCTGCAAAGCCCCAAGCTCCAGCTGGCTGCCATGGCCTCAGCAGGGAAAGGGGCAGCACTTCTCCAAAGGACCATAAGTAGAGGAACCCTTCCTGGACCCAGAGGTGCCCAAAGAGGGGCTGCACGAGGCGGCGAGAGGCCCTGGCACACTTGGTCTGATCCCTGAAGCATTCACTCAGCCCCATCCCTGCAGCCAGCTCGGCTGTGACCCATTTCAGCTTCAGTCTGCTGCTGGCTCATCCCCTCCATCCTGACCTGAGGAAGGGGACACAACCCTTTCAGGGCCACCACATTCCCCTCAATCCACATGCCTCCTTTTTCCCCCTCTCCATCCGCAGCAAAAGCCCCACCGGCCACATGAGGCGGGGATTCGGGCAAGACTAATGCGGGAGCCCCGCAGCCACCTCCCCCGGGCACCAGAAAAGCCAGCAGAAACCTTAAATCAAATGCAGCTAAGTACAATTGCAAAGCTGCAGGCACAGGCCTGGGAGAGCATTAAGCAGCATTATTATGGCTCGGTGTACTGCCGGTAGTGACATTACCGCAACTTAAAATGTTTGGGATCAGAACTGCAGCATCTATTCTTTTCTGTGGGTTTTGCCCAGGCTGCATTTCCATTTTTCTGAAGAAAATACCTGTTTGGCTCAAACAACCTCCTGCACTTTGCTGTTCAGCTCTCCGGGGCTTTTCTTGCCTCCCTGCTCCCCACTGTACATCAAACGCGGATGGATGCTTCGCCCTCACTGCAGCATCCTGAAGGAGCATCCGTGCTGAGTCCAAACATTTCCCTTTACCCGTCCTTGCTGCCAGGTTGTCTTTATTCGCTTCCTTTTTCTTTTCTTCTCCAGTTTCCTTTTCTGAAGTTGAATGACACCGTGCTAATTTGTGGCCCGACTCCTCCTGAGACTATTGAGCTTAATTATATTTTTCTCATCGTTGGCGAATGGCTCGGCTGTAATTATGCCTGGAAGTGCATTACTTAGGACTAACCTGAGAACACCATCCCCTCCGGGGTGCTGGGGCATCGGCTGCTCCGAGGAGCTGTTATTTAAGGTGCTGAACAACGGGACCCTGTGAAGCTTGCACTGGAGAGGAGCTGAGTGCTTGCCAAATGTCGCCCATCTCTGGGATTCATAACCCTAGCGCTGGTGACAGCCCTTCCTCTCACAAGTAGTCCAGCCACTAGTTACAAAACCTGGAGCTGTGGTAGCAGGAGGAAACCCTGGAGAGAATTCGGGTCCATCTGCCCAGCATTAAAACTACCATCACCCGTCACTGAGAGCTGGAGTCAGTCCTGAGCTCTCCTGATGCTCCCTGGGCATCTGTCCTCCAGGGCAAGTGGCTGTGCTGGAAGCCAAGGATGCTGGAGGGCAGAAAAGCCCACCTCTCTCTCCTGGATATTATATTTTCATTGACCACGACACACCAGTGCCTACAGACAATTTGCCTTAGGTATCAACGTTACCACTAATGAGACGGGAGCTGGTGTCTCCAGTGCATCCTTCGTCCTTCCAGGACAGCACCAGAAAGAGTGACGGCTCTTGGCTGATACAAGAAGGGCATGAGGCACTCCACAGCACGACGAGGACACCCTGCACCTTCATTTTAAACAGGCTGGAAAAGGGCTCCCTCCCTGGCTAACTCGGAAAACCGATAGTTGCCATCAGTGGTTGTTTTTCAGATCTGATTCACAGCCCTTCTCACCCGCCGACTTCACACGAACGATTTCAGCGAATGGGAGATAGAAGAGGAGAAAGAAAGTGTTCTTTCCTTTTAATTGCATCAAAGAAAATTTAGGAGAATCATCTACCGAACCTAAAAACTATTTCTTAAATGAGCTTACCTTTCTGTGTCACCAATAACATTGCACTCAGTTCAGACTAAACCTTAAGAATCCAATTTACTTGTCTTCAGTACACTATGTTTTTAGCCTACTTTCCTCAGGAAATGGGGCTTACTTATGTGATTGTGCTGTTTATATATCTATATGCCATCACTCCCACACTAATAACTTTTGAACGTGTTGGCCAATTCCAACCAAATCTGACAGAGCGGCAGAGTTTTCAAAAATACTGAATTCTTACAAATTTAATGAAATACGTGGGTGGGCACATATTTTCCCCCACCAAGGGAAAGGCTGCAGAGTGAACTCAGCCATATTATTAGACAGAAGAGAATACACACACACACAGGCACACACACACAGAGACACACCAGTGCTGTTATAAAATCCCCAGATGCTGGTAAGCCAGAGCTCACGGTGGGATTTGATGGGGATACTGCACGCCTGAGCCCCAAAGCCACTAAACGAGCGTCAGGATCCCTCCACCAATGCACCCACTGCCTATTTTGTGCATTTCTTTCCATTTGGGCGATGCGATTTGGTGTGGGCACTGCAGGGGAGTGTTCATTCATTTAGAAGCTTTAAAATTAATCGGACTAATTATAGGAAAGCCTTTCTAGCTGGTTCTAGGTTTGTAAAACCTTGCTCTCTTCTGGTTCCGCACGCTGAGGGACTGTTTCTGCAAAAACCCTTGCAAAGGGCTGAGCTGGAGGATCACAGGTTTCAGGCAAAGCAGCCCTCCCTGCTTGCATGTCGAGGTCTCCTTGGGCTTCTCCTGCCTGCAGCAAACACAAGACACCCTCCGAGACCTCAGGGCTGAGCCTGTACCCCCACCTAATCCTGCCCACCCCATGTCTCCAGCAAAGCCTAAATCCTGCCATCCTGCCTGGCTGTAGCCGAACGGTTTGGATCTTCGTTGATAGGTTTTGGGACTTCAGCATAAGCCATTAACACAGGCAGCAAAAATTCCTGGGACAATGTCATTTGCAGTTGGTAACCCAGCGCTAATGCACAGCGGCACGTTGGAGCCTGCCCGTCCCCAGCTCACGCAGCCAGATGGGCTGCGCAGCAGATCAATAAAGGGTTTTTCAACACACCAGCAGCCCTCGTGCACCGCAGGCGATGGCTGTGCCGTAAAAAGAGCCAAGCCCTGGGTTCCCAACTCTTGCTTTCTTTTCCGCATGTGTCTAGTCAAGAACAGACTAGTTAAGACCGAGCGCAGACGGTGGAGGGAGCCGGGCTGCAGGATGGAAATGGCAGGTTGCTCATGGAGCATCTTCTGATGGGACCAGGTTCAGCCTCTGACCGAGTATCTTCGAAGCATTGCACTGCCATTCATTTATTTCTTTGCATCTTTACTGATGATGGAGGGGGTCCTCTGGGTGGTCCTCAAATCCCACAGCTTTTCTCCTCCCCCATGCACATGTCTGATCATGGGCTGCATCCTCCCTCCCAGCACTGCTGCTGCTCTCCAGCAGTGCTCAGGACCACGTCACCCCAGCCGGTACAGGGGAGGAAGGTATTCGTGCCCTGGCATTCCTATCTGATTTGATTTTTTCCCCTTCTGTCTCATAATTAGAAGGTGGAACATTATATGCCAAGAGCTCACTAAACATTTCCAACACGGGGGGGTCATACCTCTTCCAACTCCCACTCTCGTGGTTTTCCAGGGCCATTACCACCTGGGGATGGAGGATGCTCACTCAGGTCTCAGACCCAGCATCCCAAGGCAGACCACATCTCCACATTTCCAGGATTCAGGCCTTTCTATCAAGTCATTCACCTCCCCAGATCAGAGGGAAAGATCTGGTCTTTCTGCTGCTCCACAGTCTGTTTCCTACCTGGCAATCTAGTGGGATTTCTTTTTTTTTTCCCAGAGCTTTGACAACAATTTGGTACAACATCAGCTTGAAAACATCATCAAGCCCAAATGCATGCTCCCAAAGCAGGACTGAGAGTCTCATTCATATTGCAGATAAGTCATCGGCAGACACGCAGATAAAGATTTCAAGTGTGACTCCGCATACAAATGATCGAGACCCAACAATTAATCCAGCACAGGAGACTGAGGTACCTGGGTTTTTCCCCTAATCCCAGCCCTTTTTCCCCAGCCTGGCTGCTATATGTAGCACTTGCTCATAAAACAGAAAGGAATGACCACGCTCTAATAAACCACCCCCCAAAAGTGACACAAAGAGCCCTGAATTTGACAGAGGAGCCTTTCCTCCTCAGCTCACCTCTTGCCTGGGAGCTCACTGCAAGTCACGAAGCTCTAGGAACATTTTGGGAGCCGCCTAAAAGGTGCTTAAGTGAGCCTTGCTTTGAGCTCTGAGTCGGACCCTATTTCAACCTAAATTAGAATTAGACTGAACCACTTCCCCACCTCCCTCCTGCTGGTTTTCAGCCAGATCAGGTCCCTGCTCTGAATCACCGACCAGTTCCATGATGGTTACAGCCAGCCCGAGAAATGGGAGCTTCCTGAGGCTTGTAGGGATTATTTGGGCACCCAGATCTGCTGCTTTCTAGCAGAGCCTCAGGCAGGGCAAACCCTCCCCAAGCATCAGCTGCAGCCAGCGATTTGACTGCTTTTCCACTCAAAACCTCTTTTGGGAACAGAAATAGCCGGGAATCCTCCCAGCACAGGCCAACCCTGGGATGGTTCCCCTTGGCTTTAAGTCAGACAGAGGATAAAGGCAAACAGCATCCCAGGAGCTCAGGGTATCATCCTGCTTATTAAAGAAGCTTGGGAGAAACGGGGTAAATAACCCAATACCTCCTAAGTGACGGCTGTCAGCCCATGAGCCCCACAGTGTGACCTACAAGCGCAGTCCCACCACAGTGCAACCACCCCCTGCACAGGCTGCAGCGAAGGCACAGCTCTGGGTGACCACGCATGGCCTCGCCGGCTGGTTTGGGAAGGTCCTGCATCCACAGCCCGCTCGGAGTCAGCCAAGGAACAATTCAGCTTGGATCCACCCCATTTTGAACACCACCCATGAAGCTCGGGCAAGCTCGGCAGCCTGGCTTTGTGGGATGCTGCCTGCTCCCGCTTTGGGATCCAGATAGCACCGACCGCTGCCTGCACCGGCAGATGCCCACCGCAGCGCCTGCTGCCTCCAGCACCTTCCATAAAATCACCCCCCCAAGCACCTGCTACTGCAAAAAGTCTTATCCTCCTCCTCCCATCAAACCGCAGCTGTCGGGGCAGGACCCCCGCTGAGATGCCACACCAGGACGGGGACCACCTTACCTGGACGCCGCGATCTCCGCTTTCTGCTTGGCGATGGTGGCCGCCCGCTCGGCTGCCTCCACGGCCCGATCCACCTTCTCGCGGATCTTGCTGGCCCGCAGCGGGATGAGGTTCTTCCTCTTGCCGCTGACCAGGATGTTCTGCTTGTACTTGCCCTCCTCCTTGGTGCCGTCGGGGAAGGTCATGCAGCCATAGCCGTGGCGCTTGTTGTTGGCCCATTCTCCCTCGTACTTCAGCCCGTCTGAGCGCTGGCTCACCCCGAAGCCCGACCGCTTGTCATTCTTCCACTCGCCAACGTAGATCTCGGTGGTGGTGGCATCGATGTCGTCTTCAATGACGGAGAGCTCGGCTTCGCCCTCGCCCAGGCTGATGGTGGAGTTGATGTCACTGGCGGTGGAGCTGACCGTGCTCATCCCGGCTTCGCTCCGGAAAGAGCTCTGCTTGCTCCGCTGGCTGGCCAAGGAGCTCTTGGACTCGGACTTACGGAGCTTGAGCCCGCTCAGCAGCGACCGCCGGAAGATGCCCTTCTTCTTGCTCTTGAGGATCTCGGCATCACTGTGGGCCATGAGGACGAAGCCACCCCGGGAGACGGCAGGGCTGCCGGCTACTGCCGGCGAGGAGTCGGGGTGCAGCGCTGTGCCGTTGGTGTGCTCGCTGCGCAGGGAGTTGATGGACGTCCTCAGGGGTGACCTGATAACCGCAGCCATGCCGTAGGGAACGCTCTGCCGGACGCCGTAACCCTGGCGCATCCCTCCGACCCACTGGCCCTGGTATGTCCCTAGGAAGAGGAGACAAAAGCAAAGAGGGGTTTCATGGCATGGCATCCTGTGGGCTGCTAATGGCATCAAGCTCTTCTGCGAGCCTTTTGTTAGCAGGAGCAACAAAGTGCCACTCTGGATCCCTGTCCCATGTCCGTGACAAGGACCATAATGTCACGCTGTGGGAGGAAAACATAACACCTCGGTTGGACTGCAGGCATGCACTCCAGCTGCAGCGTGGAAACACCAGAAACCAGCCCAGGCATCACTGAGCACGGGGCGATGCTTCGAGGATCTGCCCCTTAGATCAACCCCTGATTTGAAAGGGAAGGGAGCAGGGAGATGGGGTAGGGGAATCATTATTTGGGAGCAGACTCTGATCCCATCCATGCTGCCAGCAGTGATCAAAGCGGGCAGTATATTAAAATGTATTTATTTATATACATAGTGCCTTTCATCCGGCGCATAGCGGAAGGGAGTGACTCTATAAAAATAAAGGCCACACAGGGAGAGATCCATTTGGTTATTCTCCTCGGAACGTGCCCCTATTTGAACGCCTACATTTGCGTGGGCACTTAGTGGAGTTAACTGGTCATCAGTGGGATGAAATGCACATGGGACCGCACCGTGGCACTGGGAAAGGAGACACAAGAAACCCACCCAGCCTGGGAAGCACAACCGGAGCATAACGCCTGCCCTGTGTGCCAAAGCGTGCGGTGGTAATCTGCCCGGGTTTATAATCCCGCCCTGTCCTGGAGCTCGGCGACTGGCACGTTTTTTTTTTATCCCAGCTGGTTAAACTGTGGGGCTTGTTTTTATTCTTAGGTCGGCTTAATCTTTTCTGAACTAGCTCAAGATGCAGTGATTCACCGCCCATCTAAGCCTTGCGGGGCAGACTGATGAGCCTGAGGATGGCTCCTTGTCTGGCACTGGTGCTGCTGGGATGCTGCTGGGATGCTGCAGCCGGTCCCAGCCCCGGGCTGCCCTGCTGCCTCCCCTCCCCAGCCGGTGATGCGCAGAGCAGAGCCCCGTGCCGGGACGGGCACAGGCAGCACCTCGCAGCATCGGGGTGTCCCTTTGTGCCAGCCCCACTCCCGCACGCCGAAGGAGTCTTAAAATAGACCTGCTGAAATGGTGAACCCTGTGCAAATCAAACCGAAACGGCCCCAGTGAAAACGACCCAGATGATTACCACCAGCTCAGTTTGATAAAGGCTTTCCATCCCCTCTCTGCACAAGATGCTCCTTGCCCTTAGCAATCAGGCCGTGATTTGTAGACATGAGCAACCCGTCGGGTCCACCTAAGCCGGCTCTTTTGGCTGCAAAAATGTTGTTTCCTGACACCTATCCACCTTGCTGCAGTGTTTTCACTCTCAACATTTCCCAACAGCCCAGCAGAAAGGATTATTAAAACAGGCTGTGCTTGCCATGCCCATCCCCAGCCCAGATGAACGCCGCTCTCACTCCAAGGAGCGATCCCAACCCTACAGCTACGCATCCTTTTGCATCCGTTTGTTCCGTTTGCATCCCTCATCCCGATGCCACCCCCCGCACTCCCTTAGGGGTTTCCACCACCCGGTCCCTGGGGCTACCCAGGGTAGCTCTGGAGATGGGTGCGGGCTGGAGCGGCTCACGCCGAGCATGGGAACTGCTTCCCAAGAGCATGAAACCAGCTCCTGGGCACATTTTGGGGTGCATCAGCTGTCTTATAGCCGACAGTACTTTGCACAAATCCCCCAGGGCTCAGGCATCCTTCCCAGTGCTCCGATGCAAACAAGCCCTCTGAGGTGCTACTTTATCTGGGTGACAGCCTTGTGCACCACAAAAAAAATGCCAGCCCCAAGCTGGGGGACCCTGGGAAGACTGCCTTGGAGAAGGGACATGGAGAGGCAGGTCCAGGTGGGCAGGATTTACCAACGGTTTATAGGATTAGCACCAGGGAGGGAGGCAGAGCACCGGGTTTACAGCAGGTACCGCTGGGGCAGGGCGAGGAGGTGGTGGCAGTGCTGGCAGGGAGAAGGATGGGGGACAACCAGCAAGACGGCTGGCAAACAGCTCAGAGGAGACATCAGACATGTCCTGTGGTTGGGTTTGAGCAGTGAGCCTGCCTTGCCCTGCTGCAGTCCACTTTGGTGTCCACAAGAAAAAGCAACAACCGATGCCGGGCACCCACGGCTCCCCATGCCCAGTGGCACCCTGGAACGGTGCCCATGGCAGAGGAGAGCCCACCGAGCCATCCATCCATCCCCTGCAGACATGGCACCCTCTCGCTCCCCTTTCTGGCTCCTTCCCAGAGCATCCCAGCAGGACAACATACTGGGCATGCTGGACAGCAGCTGGGTGAGAGAGATTTCCCCCAACACCCCAAGCACCCCTGCAAAAGGAGCCCCCAGCATGGCCTGGGATGCCCTCGCACCATGCTTAGCCTCCTGTTTCCCCTAGAGATGGATTCAGTGGCTTTCAGGGAAAGATGCCAAAGGGACAGAGAGAAAAGGTCCCGCATGAGATCTGTCGGAGCCTGTCCTGCCCAAGTCCTGCACTCCCTTTCCCTTGGCTGCATCCCTTGACTCGGTCTCTGGCCCCAGGCAGATGCCTTGACCTCCCAGTCTCCTAGCAAATCTGCAGCTGAAAAAAAGAAAAAAAAAAAAACGGATTAAACCAAAGCACTGTGAAGCAAGCACAGCCCTTTGCTAAAAACCAGAGGCAATGGCAAAGAGCAGAACAAAGCGCTCTCGGAGCAGGCGTGACAGCACGTCTCAGCTGGAGCAGAGGCGGCAAATTGGTCACAGCAGGTTACAGCTGCAGCGAGCGCCTGTGCGTGTCGCCAGCAAGGAAGAGGTGCCCGGGAAGCTCTCATCCTTGCATGGCCTTAAAACCTACTCCTAGAATTGCATGGTGCCAGGAACAATCTCTGCATCTCCTTGGCAAGGCTGATTTTTCTAAGCAGAGGATGCAGGGACTAGGGGAGACAGCCCATCCAGCCAGTCTGCCCTGCTGCTCCCCTCCCAGCATCATGGAGCAACTCCCAGCAGAGAGCAAAACCCAGACCCCAAGTCTGCTTTCATGGGTGTTGTTGCTCTCCCAATTGCTTCCCTGCTGGATGCGGCAGCATGGATTACCTCTGGGGATTGCCTAGGAGGGCACGGTCACCTCCCCGATGGCCACCAAGATATCTGGCCACCTTCATGGCCACTAGCAGATCAAAGGGCTTCCTTCCAGCGAGCTGAGTTAATCCATCCTTCCTCACTCAAACAGCACTCCTTCCTTCATCTAACTTCATTATGTTTTAAACCCCTAAATATCCCAGGATTTGGCCATGAATACTGGAAGGTCTCAGAGCCATCTGATCTGCATTGCTAAGCACTGTCACCTCCTCCCCTTGCACTGCTCTGCTTAACCCCTGCCCCCTAACATTTGCAGATATATGCACAAAGCTTAATCTCACAAGGAGCCAGGAGACTCTTTCTCCCTGCAGAGGAAACAGGATTTTATGATTTTCCACTCTATGTGCCAGGATGGACCAGCTATAGCTGGGTCAGAGCTGGGGAGCTGAAAAGGGAGCGTGCACCGGGAAGCGCCGGCGGTGGGGACCTTAGGATGGGGCTGGGTGTAACAGGACGAGTCTGATGCAAAAGGTCTCCAGACTGATGTGCTGAATGGAGGCCCTCAAGGTCTTCAATGTAGAGAGCCGAGCACCTCCCGGGCTCAGGGCAGAAGAGCAGATGCCCTCTTTTAACTGTGTGTGCAAGAGGGGAACATGCCTCTGTCGGGATGGGCAGCAGGGAGCAAGGCAGCGCTGCCGCAGCCCCGGCCACAGGCTGGTTGCATCGCCCAAGCCGGGGCCCTGTGCAAAAGAGGCAAAGCCACCGTGATGGAGGAGAATTGCTGGGGAGGAAAATGTGCCAACCTCTTTCCCGCAGCCATGCAGGTCTGTCTTATGCATGCCTCCAAGATGCCACAAATATCCATCCCACTTCGGTGTGGCCCTTTTGCACTGAGCAAAAAGGACAAAGAGCAGCCAAGAAAGTCTTGGACAGAGAAAAAAAAAAAAAAATCATCCTGAGCTGGGTAATTTGTGACTTACTACGGTAATACAACCAAAGCTGCAGCCACTTCTGCGTTGTAGCTCTTTCCCTACTATCAATATTTGCAAAATGCTTCCTGAAGCATTAATTGCATGAGATTAATGGGGTGATTGCATCAGGGAAAATGCAGCATCCATTACGTGGCCAGGGCAGCATCGTGCAGGCAGCTGCGGGCAGCCGAGCTGTGCAGCTGGGGGTAGGGCTGGGTGCAAGTCGTGGACAAGAGCAGATGCAGGATAGGAGAGCACTGGACAGCCAAGCCAAGAAATCCCAGCCATCACCACGATCCTGATGAAAAGAGAGCCTGATCCTGCCTGGAGTATGTGAATTTTGCAGCAAAATCAGAGCCCGAGGGAATATGCAGGTTGTGCTCCCGCTCGCCGCGGTTTTACCCCGGGGAAGATTTCTTGACTGTTGGTGTAATCGCTCCAGCAGGATTTGGCCAAGATACAGGTGATGCCAAGAAGGGGTGGGGATGTGCCCACGTGTGTGCCTGCGTGCGGAGCAGAGATAAGGAGAGGAAGGGCAGAACCTGAGGCTAGGAGAAAATAACCGAGGTCATTCTGGAAGATGGATGGGCGAGAATATTCCCCTTTCGGAAACAGCAGATGGAGTGTGAGAAAGGGAACGGGCTCACGGGAAAGAGAGGGAAATTTGGGATGTGATGGAAACATGGAGAGAAGACAATGGCAATGCAGTTGTTGGTCACTCTCACTTGTGTTCTCAAGCCTGGGGTTTGGGGTTTTTTGGCTCTCTGCCCTTGGAGCAAGGCTGCTGGGTTGTTTCCAAATGGCTTTTAAAACTCCTGCAGGAATTTCCATTGCCTTGAGGACTGTGCAGAGCCTCATCCTTGGCTGGAGCCAGCCAGGCTGAAAGCAGAAAGCGGGAAGTCACTGGCCTCCAAAGCATCATTCCTGATTCTCCAGCAGAAGATCATATGTTTTGAGAAATGACAAGTACCAATCTAATGTGTTGCAGTTATTCAGCACTTTCTCAGCACTTGGCTCAGGAGGCTAAAATTCATTCTGGGAAGAAAGCACAGAGTCTGCAGGGCTGCTCCTGTTGTCCCATTAATGCCAAAACCCCCCAAATCAGGGTTCGCCCTGATTTGCACCTTGCAGAAACGGGGAGGCGAGTGGGACCCCGTGCAAAGCCGGCAGGGAGATGGCTGGGTGCAACCTCTGCACCTCCGTGTTCCCTGCTGGAAACGGGGATAATGCAGCAGCACTCCAGCAATTCAGCTGGGTATTGGGAAGACTAATTAGCTCCTATTTGCAAAGTGCTCCGGGAGGATCTGAGGCATTACAGACACCAGGAAGAATGATGGGTTTCTGTTCATCTCCTTGGCTCTGCCAAAGAGTTTTTGGGGATTTTCCTGGGAAGCAGGGAAGGAGGAGACTGATCCCTGTCTCCAGCTCATCTCCCCCAGGGTACCGCCACTGCAGCGGGGCTCACATGGATGCTCATGGGCCCAGGACTGGCAAGGGAGCTGCCCCTTCTTTCAGATGACATCTTCACCACGGCTGGGAAGAGGCAACCAGCTCATGACTTGTTCTTCTCACATGCAGCACACCGGGCTGAAGCCTTGGGCAAGAAGAAAAGTCACTTCATTGATGCCATTTGTCTCCATACCAGGTGCCTTTTGCACAGAAGAGAGTGATGGAAAGGGAAGGGAGACCTGAAACATCTAGAAAATGGCCTTTCTGGCCCAGACGGAGGTGGCTCACAGCCTTGCACTCAGCAGGTGAAGGTGAGAAATGCCAGAGGGTGGAAGCTGCAGGGCTGCCTGGCACCCGTGGTTCTCTGCTGCTCACTGAGAGATGGTGAAGACCAACAACGATGCCCAGGGGAGTCCAGCTTTCAGACAAATCAGCAGCACCGGGAGTTCCCTTAGGGCACGCTGGAGCAATAGGCGGATTTTGAACGATGCAGGGAGAAGCCCCAGGGGAGGAGGATGGGCTGCTCACAGCCCAGCAATGTACGCGGGGCTTCCCTTGGCCCAAGGTGGGATCATGCACTTGGATGCAAGCTTGGTCCATCTTCACCATGGCGTTGGAAGGAGACAGAAGTCAGGATTTTGGGGGTTGGAATGGCTGCATTCTCTTTCCTCCCTCTCCCATTGCCCAAGGATTTGGCATTTTGCAGGCTGCTGAGTCCTCTGGCTCCAGTCCAGGAACACCATTAAGTACCAGCTTTGTGGACTGAAGGCTGCTCACAGGCTTGTCCTAACCGAGACGGTCAGTTCCGCACCCTGCAGGATGAAACCCTTGGCAAGCACACGGGGCAAAGCACGCGGGGAGGTTTGCACAGACCTGCCCTGCCTTGCTCCACTTCGGCTCCTCGTATGGAGAAATTCAAGCAGTTATTTAGGATGTTGTGAAGTGTTTTGAGGCCCGTGGACACATACATATTATTACCACAACATGACCTCGGAAAAAGTCAAATGCTTAGAAAAATATTCCTTACCCATCACTAACGCTGAGTTTAAAAACCTACAAATAACACACTCTCATGGGTCAATGCAAGATATTCCCAGATTAGCTAAAATAATCAGCAACACGGGCGCAGCTACCCAGGCTGTCACGGAATGTGGGAGCAGCAGGCTCCAAAGGGCAAGTTTCCCTGTAGCCTCTGCCCCATCCCTGAAGCACAGCCAGAGCCGCTGGTTACGGTGACTGTGCTCGGCGATAGCAGTGATCCAAACCTCCCAGCTCGCTTTTGCCACTCAGTGAAATTCGGGAACAAGGTCTGATTTGTCTGAAGTGCCTGTCCACTTTTCCAAACCAACCTGAAGTAATTAGGTCTTGCAAATTGCTAGTTTATCTTGCGAAGGATCCTGCCTGGTATGCTCACCCCCCCTCTTATCACCAAACTCTGCAGCATATTAATTAAAGACGTCTGATGGCAATAATTAGGCCGGTCTCTTGAATTACAACAGGAGCAAGTTTTACTGCTGTAAGTAGCTATTGGATATCAGAGTGGTCCAGGGAGGATTCATGCACAAACCATGTTGAGCATCTCAGAAACATCTATCCCAAAAAGAAGATGTATGAGAGAAAAGAGAGGACTGGAGGATGCTAATTCAGCCTCGGGCCTGACGGTGTGATGATGGGGACATCCTCATCAGCCACCCCGGCTGATGTCCAGCAGTCAGGGGGCCTCGCTGGTAAAAACGTGCCCCTCAAACACGCTACCTGCATGTATGGGTCCTCCCGAGCATGCACGTGGGTGCATGTTTCCTGCCAAGGCATCCCAAGAGCCACCCCCCCTGCACTGTCATTCCTGGCAACAGGACACGGCGTTGCACCGGGTGACTTGCATTCCCTGCCCTGCCCTCAGCTGCTAGTCAGAAAGCCGCAATCGTCCCCCAGATGCTCACCTAAATCCCACACAGGCATGAGATAGAGGGCTTAGGACTTGCCACCTGCATTGCCTCCCATGAAAGGTGGGAATCGGTGACGGCGCATGCGTGCAATGCCGCACGGATACGGCATCAGCAGCAAATCTCCTCCTCCCCAGCCCTGCCAAGGCTCTCCATGCCTCTGACCATCACCAAGCCATGCTAAAAACACAGTCAGATGCTTCTGCTGTGGCTGCTAATTTGCCAAAAATATGCTCTGGTAACTGCTTACACAGGGGAAGAAATAAAGTATGGATTTTTGAGTATGCAAATATAATCTGCAGGCACGAACACGTGATGGATGTTAGTCATATTGCTTAATGCGAGGCTGGATGGATATGTACATGATGGACACAGTGAGGTCTAGGTATCCGTGGAGGAGAGAGGGGAAGAGGGAAAGGAGAAGGGAGAAGAGAAGAGCAGAGGGAAGAGAGGACTGGAGCTGTCATGGGCTGCTCTGCTACTGCCTGCGTGCTGGGCAGCACTAAGTCTGTTGCTGGGGCTCACCAAATAATAAAGCATCACCAGCCTGCAGCTCCCATCCGCATGGTTAGCTTGCACTTTTAAAAGCTAAATGGCAGGGAGCCTCTACCTAAGGAAGCAACCCAGTGGAGTTGCTGGGTTTGGATGATGTACCGTAGGAGATCACTTGGCAAACAGGTAGAGATGGGTGCCAGGCTGGCTGCGGCAGAGCCAGCGCCTCGCTGGGCACCTCTGCAGGAGCAAGAGCCGGGGGCTGGGAAGAGGAGACGGATTTATACAGCCTCACACCACAGCCGGGGAATCTGCCTCCTCCGCTGTGGATGCAAATAACAACGTAAAGTAATTCTGGCTGAAATACCACAGCACAGGGATTGCTTCACCCTTCTCCACAGGGAAAACCACCTGAAAGGCAGGTTCACACGCGGCAAGAATTCTCACCTGAGGGACATGAGCCCTGTGCGAAACACAAGGAGTCCTTTATATTCTCATTGCCACCATGCTTGCCCCAAAGATACTTTGCAATCAGGAGATCAGCAGAATGAAGCTGCCACCCTCACTGGCAAACAGTAACGTGCGTCATGGTATGGCAAGGACGGCCGATATTTGCACTCACAGATGGGAAACTGAGGCACAGAGCGAGATGGAGGACGAGCTCCCCCAACAAACCGAGGCGTGTGCCTCCTCCTGCTGCGGGCACGAAGTGGCTTTGCACAGCCTACAGCAAACCTGCGGCAGGGCAGGGAACGTGGCAAAGCCCCGAAGGTGATGTCCCACCTCTGAAGATTCCAGCTGCAGGAATTAAGCCATTTTCCACAGGGACTGGCCAGGGATGAATACGTGCCCTTATAACATCACAGGAGAAACCACTCCAGGAAAAATCACACATGGAAACTCAGCTCGGATAACACCTGCGGGAGGAGCATCCCCACAGAACCTGACAGTGGTTTCCCAGGTGTTTCGGCTATTTGCTTCAAGGGGGAAAAACTCAATTTGCTCTCCACCGTGTGCAGGGAAACGCAACTCTGTCCTGAGCATCCTCCCCCTCTTCTCTCTCATTGCTTCTGTATCTCCTGCTTCCCCAGCCTGTTTGCTTTCACTAGTAATTGCCTTTTCCAGCCGGCATTCGGAGAAAAGCTTCAAACCATTTTAATGACAATCAGATCTCGGCATCATTAATTCTGATAGGGCTCATAACAAGTCTCGGGCCGGTCGCGATTATTCTTAAGGCGTCAGGTCCTGGAGTCAGGGGAAATAGAGTTTTTCAAAAGGAAAGAACTCAAGAAAGAAATTTCTAGTCTTCCTGGGAGTGGGAAGCGCTGGGTCTGCTGGAGCCAGGGGAAGTTAAGGGAGCATCGTCCCTTGGTGAAATGGGGCCCGTGGTTTTGCCCAGGGCAGCTGAATCCCGGCAGATTCAGCCACGAACTGGGGCCAAAACCGGGACGAGGCTTTAGAATAAGGAGCATGAAACACATTAACATATCACTCAGCACCTTTATTACGGCTAATGTGCTCCTCTCACAAAGCAGAGTGAAATCGGGCTAATGCTTAGTCCGTTAATCCTCCAGCACTCTAATCCTCATCGCAAACTCTGTGATCTCACCCCATTTCTCAGCAGAGCTCATGGGAGTGAGGGCTAATTCTCCAGCGCTCACAAACCGCGCTGTGTGCCGGCGCCAGGTTTTGGGGGGCTGCAGCCCCTGCCAGGCGTGGGAGGTGCTGAGCCGCGTGGGATGGGGCTGAGCTCCCTGTGGACAGGAGACAGGAGGCTGCACCAGGAGCAGGGATCGCACAGGACGGGACGAGGCGAGGGCAGGGTTTATTTCCTTATTTATATTGATATTTATATTTATTTATATATTCAGAAATAAATGATCAATCCCTTACTCAGTGCAGGGAAACACCTTGCAGACCCAAAGTGATGCCCTGAGCAGGGGATCGTTTCTTTACAGTGATCACCTCGGTGCGAATATCTGGAAACTTAGGGACCTTGCTCCGGCTGTTCACTCATTCATGAAAATTCATGATGCTCTGCTGTATGCTAAGAGTAAGTGGAACCTCTTCAGGGAATAATTTTGGGAAAGGAGTGGCTGTTCTAAGGGAATGCTCATGCATCGGTTGCAATTTTTAAGGATTTTTGATTCGAAGGCCAGAATCTCTCTTTGAAAAGCTAGTATCAAACCCCAAAATGTAAACACTTGCCATTCAAGTGGGTTTCTTCTCGAAGCTCCCCTTTTTTTCGTTAACCAATACTTTGTAAGTTAAACAGCTTATTGCAGGGGCAAACTATCATCAAGACTCTCCTGTAACTATTGCAAACTACTGAAAAAAAAAAAAAAAATCCTTTCTTGGTCAGGATTTCAGTCAATGCAAAAGTCAGATCCCAAACAGGCAAAAACTGCCAAATCTCACAAGAGAGATGCTAAACCACAGTGTTGCCCCCTGTAAGACCATCACCAACCCCATCCTGCTCAGCTTCCGTATCTTCAAGTCATGCCTACATTAATACAGATCATTCATTACATCAGCGTTACCTGACTCAGAGCATTCAAAATTAATCAGGTTCATTTAAAAATCCAGGCATTTTTGAACAGAAAACATTTTTAGCTCTTGTCTGCTGGTTTCCAAGCCTGTAAGAATGACTTTTCTGCAATAGTCTGAGTGGAAACCTTGCTTCAAGAACGAAGCTGAAAATCTTGCAAAAATCACATGATTCCACAAGCTGGAGCTTCAAGGAAAAAAAACGTTCAGCTACAGGAGCAGATGTCACCCAACCACGAGGAGCCCCATGGGATATCAAATCACATGCAAATAGCCTGAGATTTGCATTAAAAGCCATGAGAAACCCACCCCAGCATCCCCATTGAAAGAATATGAAAATTGTGCTTCAGGACTTAAGTCACCCTCTCTTACGGGTCAGGGAGAGGCACGTAAGGGGGTCAGGATGCCCCAAGGTTGGGGTCCTACACCATCCGCCGGAGCATCACGTGCTGGATGAAAAAAGAAGATGGAGTGAGGGTCTAAGCCTGCCTGGCAGTTTCTATCTCATGTACTTTTCCCTGGGGTCAAAATCCTTCTTTCTCTGTCCTGAGCTGTACCTGAAACTAAGCAGCATGTTCCAGTGAGATCAGTAATTACCATGAGTTCGTATCATATATTTTTAATGAGACCGGTCAGAATCTTCATTTAGTATTTTGATTCATTTTTCTAGGTTCGGCGGGTCCCGACGTTTCAGTTACTGCTCTCCTATAACCACTGTTGCACTGCAAGCACCTTCTGTACCAAACCTAGATAGCGAGATGCTTTACAAAGCAAGCTCATAGCTTTTTTTTTACATTCTCGGGTTCTTAGAGGGGGTTGTTAGGACCAGCTACAGCTGTGCCTGGATTCCGCAGGAACTGGGAGGATCGGGGATCAGGGCGCACTTGTATTTGCTTGTTTCCACCCACTGTTTAAAGTGCATCAACAATTCCTTCCCGGCAGCAAAATAAGATGAGAGCTGATACTTTTAAGGTAATTCTGACATCCGCGCTATGAATAGATCGCATGGAAATTTGCCCTTGCTAGTTGGTTCCCTGCAGCTGTAGAGGAACCCGTGAAAAACCCCGGTACGGAGAGAGGCGCGAGGCAGCCCTTGGGTGATGCCGCTGCCCTTGGCAGCACTGGCCGCTGGTGGCTCATCCAAAACCACTTCTCAGC
Organism: Ibycter americanus; assembly: GCA_035590275.1. NCBI lineage: Eukaryota > Metazoa > Chordata > Aves > Falconiformes > Falconidae > Ibycter > Ibycter americanus. The sequence goes on along the minus strand of JAVJGI010000036.1, from coordinate 20,730,057 downwards.
TCAGGGGAAGGGGCTGCGGCCCCTTCCCAGACAGGCAAGGTGCCCCTGCAGCATCCCTGGTCCATCCCCCCAGAGCAGCTCTTTAAGCTGGCCAGGGGGCTGCTTTTGCAAAATATTTCATGGTTTTCATCTCCTCAAGCATTTCAAAGCCATTTGGTCGGTGGCTCCTGGTGCACCTGCTAAGAGAGCGGCTGGAGGTGTCACCGGTGCCACTGCAGAGGTGGGAAAAGTGGGGCACGGAGCTGCCGCGGCTCCTGCCCAGGCAGGACAGCCTGCGAGAGAGCCCACACCTCAGCTCCCACCACATCGTTTCCCTCTCCCCATTGCTTGCAAAGCTCAAAAATTTCCCAGCCCAGGCCAAGAAAACCCACTTGCCTACTCACACGGTGCTAACAATGAAAACACTAATTATATTTCACTCACCTATCAAAGGGATGATTCATTTAGGTGAGTGGGCACGGAGGATTACACAAGATGAACACCCCGATGTGACTGCCCGTCCATTTTGGGGTAGCCCTTCCAAGAAACAAGGCTGCGTGGAGCACATGGGCAGCCAGGATGGGGCGAGGGGCTGGCAGCAGGAGGGAGCCGGCACGGCCCCGATGCACTGCGGACATGTCCAGTCCCGGGAATCACTGGGAGCCGTTCCCCGAAGGCTGGCTGGGCAGCGGGGAGCAGGGAGAGGGGCTGGTCCTCTCCCCGAGCCCCTGTCCAGCCTCAGATCCCAAGTGCTCAGCTGGAGAGAGGTGGAGGGAGGAGAAAAAGTGTTGGCAGGGATGAAAAGGGCAAAAGGAGATTTGGGGCTTCCTTAATCCATCCCATCTCATCCACCTCCACAAGCACGGTTCCAGCAGCTGAACCCAAGCCCAATGCACAGCCCTAGGATTCCCATGGCAAGCCTGCAGTTCCAACCCAAACTGTCCCCAGGGGAAAATCACTGAGTATTTCCAAAGTGTCCAAGGAGTTACTGAAAGGCAGGAACTGGCTGAGACGTCTCCTGATCTCTAGACCTGCTCAGGAGAGGGTCTCCAATGGGAGGTCCCCAACCCGCTGCTCCCAAGAGATTCCACCAAGATCCAGCAAGGGCGATGGCAGCGGCTCCAGCTCACATCAGTGCTGATCCAGGTGGATGCAGCCCCTTTCACCTGAAGCAAGGGAGCAATCCTGCTCCCATCCTGGAGCCAGGATGAATCAGGCCCAGCAAATGAGTGGAGCAACTCCAGCATCCGACTGAAGCAATCCTCAGAAGTCCGGTTTATGTAATATCAGGGTGCTTCTGGATGGGGGCAGGAGGTGGCAGGGATTTTTGGCAGCAAGATAAGGACGTGTCAGCGGTAGCGTGGTTTGGAGGGGCCCGAGTGAGTGCATGTGTGCAGGGAAAAGGCAGGACGGTGCAGGCGTGTGCCGCAGGTGCAGGACCGTGGGTCAGGCGTGCAACAGAGCCAGGGAGATTTGGCAAAGCGTGGGCTTCTAGGGGAACAGCCAGGCTGTATCTGCTTATTTTGGCTTTGTGTGACAGGTTTACATTGATGGACACGTATCCGCACGGCCAGGGGAACACGGTTTGCGTTCATCCGGCGCGTGTTTGGGTCAGAGAGCGCTGGCGCTGGGCTGGGGGCAGGACCACGTGCGTGTGGGTATGCGCGCGGAGGGGCGCAGCGGCGTCTCGGCGTGGGGAAGGAGAGGCGTGTGTGCATGGCGATGAGTGTGTCCGCGTGGGAGGTGTGAGATCTGCAAGCTGCATGTGGGGGAAGCGTGCATGCGTGTGCGCGTGGCAGGCGTGAGCACCCGGCGTGGGGGGGGGACGGTACCCAGGGCGGCGAGAGGAGCCAGGATGGCAAGGGGGTGGCCGTGCGGCTCGGGCCACCACATGCCATACCCTACATCTAAGCCCGATGCATCAACACATGCGCATCAGTCACGCAAAATCTTGCTCCCCAAGATAGCGCTGGCAACAGTTGGTGGAGTGTCGAGCTTTGCCCTCACCCACTATTGTGCACGGAAATGGTAAAATTGGAGCGAAACCCATGAATTCTGGGGCGCTTCCTGAGCCTCGCTGCGCATTTAGGGACCCATCCCCTAGCCCTGGTTGATGTGCTAAAAAAAAAATAATGCAAGGGATGAATATTTATCTGTGGGTGGCAAGTGACAGATGCTGGGGCGAGGATTCTAGGATACTTCAGTTTGATGAAGGTAATAACTTGAATAGATTAATGAGAAACATCCTTCCCAACAGTTGCCTCCCCTGTGCCATAGCTACGCAGCCGCCCTTCCAGCAGAGCTCCAGTACACACCAGCTTCTTGTACCCAAAAGTTCACAGAGGTTCGGTGTCCAAAAGGCTGGAGATGCCCAACTTTGGTGTTTTCCACCCAGAACGAAGACAAGGCAACTGGCAAAGGGCTGTGGCCTCTGGGTACTTGCAACCCAGTTGGTGAAAGTGCAATTTCAGTGGGGTTCAGTCCCTCTGCGGCGACTGCCCAAGTGACATGGGGGAAAGCTGGTGCGGAGGAGCCTGGTTGGGGCGTGCACAGGGCATCCCTGTCCCCAGCAGCAGGGTGGGCTCGGCCATGGGTACCACTGCTCTGCATCCCCCCGCACGGCCGTCCCCTCCTCCTAGGGCAGTTTGCAGAGTCCCGGGGCGGGGGGAGCATTTTGCTACAGACCCTGCCCTTTTGTCCCACTGATCCTCTTAACCTCCTCCTCAAACGATAAACACGCAATACAGCTTTTCACTCCCCAAACACCGAGAAACCGGGCCGGCCTGACAAGATGGAAGAAAATGCTCTTTGCTTCTGGTAGGTTCTCAGAAACGGTGAAACTGCTGGTAAGCCACCCCAGCCTGGAGATGCCCCCCAGGTTTCCCAAAGAGCTGCTGCGCTGCAGTTGACAGGGAGTGTGCCGGGGTGGGGGCACGTGCGTGCCCAGGGCCAGGGCCAGCCCTGCAACACCCAGCCCTCCGAGACCTGTAGTTTGTCGAGACTTCTGTCCGCCTTCCTGCAAACCTCCCTGGCAGGGGCTGGGGGCCAGGAGGGGAGCAGGGAGACAGCGCTCGTGTAGGGAGCCAGCAACCCCCACCACCACCACCACCACATCCCCTCCTGACCGCTTGAAACGTCGGAGACAGCAACTATTCTCTGACCAAGCCTTATTTTCAACTGAAGGACTGCTGGGATTTATCGATGGCTTGCAAACACACACCCGGCAGATTCCAGCTCAGACCCCAGCATTATTCCAGGCAGCTGAAACAAAAGGTTGCAGCTATATTTTCCTTTAGGAGAAAGCCAGTGGCACAAAATTATCGTTACAAAAATAATCAAGAGATTGTTCCACCTCTCCCTTTGAGAGCATAAAAGAGCAGCTGCAGGTAACGTTTAATCTTGCCTCCCTGTATAATCACAAAGCAGCAAACTGGGTTTTCTAGAGAAAGGTCTTGCAGCACCTTTCAGGAAGGCTGCGATGGAGCTCATCAACGCTGCAATTTCCTTAACGTAGCAGTCCTGGAAAACGATAACGCCTTAAAAAAGAACAAGAGCCTGCTTTAGATAGACAGGTTTGCCAGCAAAACAACGGGGCAGCACTGCCGAATGCCCCCGGCTGCCGGCAGGTAGGCCTGCCGCGTATTATGGTGGCAATTCAGATGGAAGTAGCCACAAAACAGAAGAGAGGATGATACAGCCACTTACAGCAGAGCACCAGCTGTTTCTCCTAGTTCGGCCTTAAAGCTTGTTAGCCCAGCAATTTTTGTGATCGCTCCAACTGGGTTCTCTTGTTTTTTATTTAATCCTAGTTTCCCCTCAACATCTTGTTAAGCCGTGTTGACGGCAGAGAATAGCTTTGGTGATCCCTCTGAGCCCCTACGCTAAGCATTAAGCCGTAAACTACGAATGTAAGACTCTTGTCTGAATTAAAGTCTTTTGCCTGGTATTATTAAGTGTGGGGCTGTGGTTGGAGGGGCTGCAGGGCGTGCAAAGACCCCAGCCCCTCCCTGGAAACATTTGCAGCACTAGAGCTGCACCCACCTGCCCCGGATCCCCCACACACACTCGCCTCCCCTCTGCCCCACATTGCTTCGATGCAAATCCTACAGGTTCCAGTGGTGCAGTCCGAACTGTGAATCCCGTGTGCAACTTGGGTCATCTCCCGACAGCTTGGCCCACCGCACACTCCGAGCCCCCTGGGTGACAGCTGGGCGTCCCCCCACCAGCGCAGCCAGCTCCCCTCCCCAAAAAGAGGGGAAGGGACAGGAGGACCTGGTACCCAGAGACCCGCTGAACGTATGAGGCTACCTGTGGCAAAGAGCTGGGCTGATGCCATGCTGGGCTGGTTCCTTATCTCCTGTGGGGTACCAGCATCCCTCGCTCCAAGCTAGCAGGTTGCAAACTCACAGACTCCAGCCTAAAACCAGGGTCCCAGTTCGGAGGCTGGTACCCCCCACACCACTGCCCACCCCGGCTGGGAAGGTATCAATGAAGCACCTACCTCCATCCGAGTAGGTCTCTGTCCCGTAGCCATCCTGTAATCCATTGCTCCAGGTGCCTTCGTACTTGGCCCCATTTCCAGTGCATTCTCGGACCCCGTACCGTCCCTTAAATCCATGGGTCCACTCTCCTTTGTACACCCACTTCCCCTTGCTCTCCATGCCAATGCCATGGCGCTTGCCCTGCGCCCAGGTGCCCTGGTAAGTGTTGCCGCTGGGCCAAGTGTAGACCCCCAGCACCTCAAAGCCGTGACTCCAGGAGCCCGAATATTCACCTTGACCCTTTGGGCCGGTACAGATTCCGTGGCCATGAGCCTTTCCGTCCTCCCAGCCTCCACAGTACGACCCTCCATCGTCAAAATTAAACCTTCCCCCACTGGACATGCATGTAATTCGGTTTGCAAATCTCCCAAAAGGTGAAAAAAAAAAAAAAAAAAAAAAAAAGAAAAAATGTGAACGATGACTCGGGGAAAAAATAAAAATTAAAAAAAATCAAATAAAATCAAACTCAATCAAAATCATGCACCAGATCCAGGGAGCTGCTTAAGCCAGTTTCTTGTGATTATTCATTCTCTGGGAGTATGTTCAGGATCAGTTCTCTCTTCCCCTGCTGTGGAAACAGTATCATTAAAAAAAAAAAAAAAAAAAAAAAATCAAAAAAACCACCAACAAA
>JAVJGI010000036.1:20713366-20724783 GCA_035590275.1 Ibycter americanus | reverse complement strand
CTTCGGGAGCGAGCCGAGCCGGGGGCGGGCGTGCGAGCCCCAGATGTGGGTCCTGAGGAAGAACCCGGGTGCGTAGGCTGCGTGTGAGCCGGCTGCGGGGCTCTGAGCAGGGGACGTGCCTGCGCTGCTGCCTGTGCTGGGGCAGGCTGAGGGAAGGCGTGAGCAGGCGGCAGCAGCGGCAGCAGCAGCAGCAGCAGCAATGCGGTGCCTCCGCCGCCCTCCCGCTCGGCTCCCCCAGCCGCTCCCGCTCCGGCCCTGGCAACGCGCACGCACCCCGCGCCCTAAAAACCCGCCATCGCCTCCGTTATCTCCAACCCCCCCTCCCCGCGCCCGCCTCCGCCCCCAGCAAACCTCACTCCCGGGGGTACCCGCTCGCCTCGCCCGGCGGATCCCGCATCTTGGCCGGAGGATGCTCGGAGCGAGGTTGGATGCCGGGGTGAGGGGCTGGGGGTCGGGGAGGGGGGGCACAGGGCCTCCGCTCGCCCCACGGCCTCCCCCCTCCTGCCCGGCTCCCTACGGGGATAAATCCTGCTTATTAATGAGCAGGGATCCTGGGCTTTCTGCTCTGCCTCAGCTCCCGGCTCCTGGCTCAGGGTGGATTTAAAGAGACAGGAACTGCGTCGCCTTCGCCTCTCGCTCCAGCAGGGCCGCAGCCCCCCGCAGCCCCCCGCCACCCCGCCGGGGCTCCAGGATGCTCCCGCATTTTTTATTTATCCCTTCATCTCTCCCCTGCCCTGCTCCCGCCGCTCTCCCGCTGCTCCTTCCATGCAACGAGGGGTGGCCGTCCCCTGCCAGCCCCGGGGGTCCCCATTTGCAGGTGTATGGTGGCGGGGGGGGACACGACAAGGGGAAAGGGCCAAACACCCCGTTGGGCGATGCCAGCGCCAAGTCTCCGGGCAGACTTTGCTCCGTGCCGGGTCCAGCACACCGCAACTGCAACACAAATTATTTATTCATGAAAAGGCCGTGCTGTCGCTCAGGGTTGATGGCAGTGGTCCGGGCTGTATCCCCTCCCAGCCGGGCTGCTGCACACCTCGGTCCCCTCCCTTCAACACAGAGCATCTCATCAGGCTCCTTCCTATCCATCGGGAAAGGGCGAAAGAGCAGGAGGCCCTCACCAGTCCTGTCCGCAGATATATTTTTTTTTCTTTTCCTGGGCTTGCTGAAGATGTGAAATCCTCCCCAGGCTGTGGTGCCAGCTCGCATCGTGCCTCTGGAGCACGCAGGGTCCTGGTCCGGCGATGCACCCCCTTGTTTCTAAGCGTGCTGAATATTTGCGGCATCGAGGTGCCTGTCCGGGTCTGCATGCATGCATACATATATATTTTTACATTAATACACGAGCGTGTTAATACACAAGTATTAAAGGGGGAGCTCTGCTTAAGAAAAATTAAAAAGATGCTCACAACTGCCTGTAAAGCAAAATCTGGGCAAGGTATGAAAACACAGTTCTTCCGCAAAATCTCCGGTAGGACCGCCAGGCGCACCGGCTCGTGGTTGCATCCCACCATCGCCACTGGTGTTACTGGAGTGCTAATTTCAAGCCAAGACTATTGACTTGGATTCGAGATCCGGCTCAGCCAAGACTCCAGGGAAAAAAATGAGCTGTATAAACCCCGATGATGGAAACCCGCGGGATTCAGGCACGTGCATCCCCACTAGAAAAGACGGATACACTCAGTACCTGCCTCGGTTGCCCACCTAGTAGGAAGTTTCAGACTGCGCCTTCCCACTCAGGTGTTTTTTTTCTGTATCGATGGATTTTCTTGTCCATCCATTGAAAAACATCACCACCCTCGGCTGGAAGAAAACCTTCCTCTCTCTCAGTGCCGGAGGGAAGAGATGAGACCAGAGTGGGTGGATATTTTCCCACTGAAGCATTTTTTTCAGTTGAAAATGTGTTTTCAAACTGCACCGAGTCCTTCATGAATGCAAGAACTGTACTCATCATACATTGGGGGTTTTTGTTGTTTTTTTTTTTTTCCTAAAAATCCCACGCTTCAGGTACTGTATTTTTTAACAAGTGCAAACTCCCATTTTTTTGATGGAGAGAGACTTTGGGTGGAAACGCCCAAATTTTCCAAGAAAAACACTACAACTGAAGTTGCTTAAACGCATATAAAAATTTTGGCAGAGAAAAAAAGAAATTCCAGCCCCCTTCTGCTGTTTTCTCTGTAGTTTCACACAGTTATGGTAGTTTTACATGTTAATTGGTATGTTAATTAATGGCCAGCTATTCCTTCTGTGGTGTTCAATGGGGTATAGAGAACAGAGGCTAATGCCTGTGCACACATCAAGGTGCGATACACCTCTGGCCAACGCAGGACGCTGCTCCTAATAAACCAGTTGTTTAAAATAGCAGCATGTTTAATGGTACCTGGTGAAAAACAAATCGCTAATAGCAATCTTGGAGGAATCTCTGAGGAAGCAGAGAGACGAATGGGATTTGCTAGTGACAAGCGCTAGTGTAGGGCTATCAGGGTGGTGCGTGGTTTTAAAATGAGTATTATTTGGGGAACAGCACCTTTGTGTCTGACGAGCGGGCAGTTTCGACACTAAAATTGCAGCCAGGTGTTACATCTTCTCTTCCTGACCTGGTTTAGGTTTTGTGGTGTGCCTGTAGCCTGTCTTGCTGCCCTTTGGCTGGAGTGCAGGGTTTGCTCAGAAAGGGCCATCTTGGTTATTAAGGGGTTTAAGACGGGCTTCAGGAGGCTCCAAAAATTGCCAAAAGCCATGTTGGCAGCCAAATACAGAAGACTGTGGGAATACCAGATGAAGGGGCTGGATGGACGATTACAGATGCCAGGGCGATCGTGGTGTGGTGGCTGACCACGACACAGCCACGCTGCTGTCCCTGGGCCGATCTCCAAATACATCTGGTTTTCCCAGACTTTATCCACAGGTCAGGATTTAGTCTAAAACCAAAACTCACGCCCCAGTCATCTGCAGCCCTTACTGCCTTGGGGAGTCCTTTTCATCCTCAGTGCTACTGATGCGCGGGAAGCGGAGGAGAGGAAATTCCAGATTAGGTTTCACACCAGCCCTGAATAGCAGCGGGGTTTTCCCTCTGGAAGATGCTCTTGCCACCGGTGAGTGCCGCATTGACCTCCACAGATGCTGCCATGCCCAGGGCCGGGCTGCCCTTAAACCGCAGAAGGATTTCTCCAGTACATTTGATTAACTCTGGAGATATTTCCCCAAAGGGTACAGGCCACGTTAAATAGGGCTGTCAAAGTTTTTCTTAAGAACCTGGTGCACCTGTGGATGAAGGGAGTGAGACGATGTTTGGCATAAAAGAGTAGTGATGAAAAAACACAATAAAAATCAAATCAGCTTATGATAAGAAACTGAGCATGGATGGGGGAAGACGGAATAGCATTAGGCAGCAGGAGTGATGCAAAACATAGAGAATAAAATTAACACCTGCCTATTCCTAGTGTGCCTTGCAGACCAAAACACTGGTGGAAAGGCACAGATGTCCAGTGGATCCCATCCTGCCCTTGTGTGCAGAAACCCGCCTGGCCCTGCAAAGAGTGGGGCACAGCCTGATGGAGCAGCTCATGGTGGGGATGCAGGCAGGCAACGTGTTTTGATGTATAACGTGGTTCAGAAAGACAAGCGCAGGGCATCAAGGAGACCCAGCCTTTGCAGAAAACCTGCTGGGAAGTTTGGCTATGGTTAAGAAAGAAAAAACCTGCCACAGAGCAAAGAGAGAGAGAGGATTAGCTGGAGGAATCCATGCTGTTACTGCATCCCCAGCATGAGTAAGGCAGGATGTATCTCTAAAAGTCCAGCTGCCCAGAAAAACATCTTCAGCATCCCAGGAAGGCAGGAAGCTTTTTCTGGGAATCTGATCCCGCAAAACACAACAGAGGATGGGGAGAGGAGGAGGAGGGATGACGTGCTGGCCTCCCCAAGCCCAGCCATGAGGCGCGATTCGAAGGCTTCTCAACTCAGTGGGCCACCATCCATGCGGGTGGCTGTTTCTTTGGCACTAGCAGCAGGGCTTCGCAGGACCTGGCAAATTGCAGCCAGCTCCTGGGGATGCCCAAATGATGCTGAAGGGAAAGCACATTGAAGCGATCTGAAAAAAATCACCCGTTTCACAGCGAACGAAAGGAGAAAGGCAGCTAAGCGTGGAATGAAATACCAGGTTGTTTAAGCAGGGTAGGGAGGTCTGTGTTTTCCCAGGATGAGGCCATCCGTGGTGGAGCTGTAGAGCTCAGCTGACCTCCGTCTCAAAGGGAAAAGCTCCTGGGCGGTACTCTGGCCACGTTAGCCTGGTATCATAACAGAGATGGAATGAGGGCACCGGTCTGCACTCGCTCCAAAAGAAAAAAAAAAAACCACACAATTGGGAAATCACAGGATGCAAAGAAAAGTAACTGCAGTGGTAAAACTACCAGCACAAGGTGGAATTGCTGAATAAACACTACAGCCCTGCTCCTAACACTGCAGGGTGGCGGGGAGATTCCTCTGGCCAGAGCACTGCAGCCCGGTGTTATAACCACCTTCTCCATCTGATTTCCATTCCTGCTTGGAGGTCTTGATCTGCTGGTCCTGATCCGCATCCTGCTGGGATGGGTTTGGGAGCAGATATCTCCTCCTGAGCACTGGTGGTCCCAGGCTGGTTCTGAGTCATTAGCAACACAGAAATAAATGATTCAGAGTGTTTCTGGATGAATATCCAAGGAAATAAAGCACGAGGCAAGAAGGGTCTGCAGCAGGCCACCATGCTGCATCAGGGACTCGACACAATCTGCTTCTTTAAGCAGCCACATCCAAAATGTCTAATGAAAACCTGGTGGTCATTAGGGACTTCAGACCGAGCGATGGGTGCTGGAGGTCCTGAGCTGCCAGTATTAAAACATCCTTAGAATTTCAGGGGCCTGGGGGGGGAAAGATAATTTTCTAATGCAAAAAATATTGCCTCCAACATGAGGGATTCCACAGTCAACCTTGCTCTGGCAGGTGAAGATGAATTTGTCACCATACTAGGCACAAGCAATCTTGGCTTGATTACATTCCTTATGTGCGAACAGAGTAAAGCTCAAAGCAGTAATATATATATGTACTTGCCACTTTTAAAGGCCCTGTTTCACAAAGCAGAAAATAATTACAAGTCAGATCAATTTGGAGAAAGACTTGAAATGAAGAATGTGTTGAAAAGGGAGAAGTCTTTAAGAATATTTTACCCAAAAAGCAGCAACACAGACAGAAATCTCTGTTAAAAAAACCCAGCGTGGCTTGGAAAGGAAGTGAAAGAGCCACCAAGACTAACACATAAAATACAAACACGCAAAAAGAAAAAAAAGGGAAACTGGGAGTAATTAATAGACTTCAGAAGCTGGGGGAATTAAAGACAGAAGGGTATTTTCCAAGGTTTTCGAGAAAAGGAGCCTTGCACTAGCAGTGGGCCAGTACTACACAGAAATGGGAGATTATTCGATAACATGGAAATGGCAGAAATGCTCGGTGCAGGTTTCTTCCTGGTATCTGGTGGAAAAAAAGACAACGTGCTAGTGAAATACCTTCCAAGGGTACATAGGAGCTGTGCTGAACAGCGAGCTGATGGAGCTCAGCATTTTCAAACCAGCAGATCTGAATAACTTGCGAGAGTTGTAAAGGAGGTGGCCAAGGAGCTGTCTGGATAGTTAATGGTGATTTTCAATAGGTCTTGGAACAGTAATTGAAAGTACTAGAGGACTGGGAAAAAGCCAGCGCCATGCCCACGCTGTAAGGGGTGAACTGGCCGCCGCTGATTTTAAGCCTTTAAGCCTCGGAGGGATCTCGGACAATTAATGGAACCACTAACACTGAATTCGATAGATAGAGAATTAAAAGAGGGTGATGTAATGAATGGCAAACAGGGGTTTGGGGGAAATAGGCAGTGGTGAGCTCACCGTCTTCCACCGACAAGGTGACAAGGGTGTTAGGTAGAAATAACCCTACCGATGCAACACCCTTAGCTTTCTGCACAGCCCTTGGCTTGGTCCTATGCGACGGATTGATGGGGAAACAATACAAAATCAATAGGGCTTGCATTAAATAGATTAAAACTGCATAACTGAGAGGGCTCAAAGTACAGTTGTAAACAGCGAGTGAGCATCGAGCGAGCCAGTGTCTGGAGGCATCGCAGGTGAGCGGCTTTGGGCTGCAGCATGCCTGGGTAAGGTGAGGACCGAGGTGGTCTGAGCATCCTGCCTGTGGCACCAGCACATGCAGAGGAGCTAAACGTTGGGGATCAGACAGTCTGGCAAGAAGAAAGAAGAGGGACATATATATTCTCTATATCCAGCTCAGAGCCCTGCACAGCAGGACTCTCCAGAAAACACATCCCTGGCAGCAAAGGCATGAATCAGTGGCTCAAAACCCCCAGGCTGCTGTGGGGTCCTGCAGCAGCCGGAGGGATGGGAAGCCCTCTGGGATGGGATCAGACTTGCTACGGGTGTTTTTAAATGAACGGGGCACCTCCCACCCTGGCTCGTAACTATTTGGAGGCTTGCTGGCCTTGTGCGTCTCTCCTGGGGTTGAAGGGGTGGCATGGACACCACTTCGCCACCACCAGCAAGCACAACAGCCAGAATATTCCTGAGGTCTAACAACATTAGATTGAAATATGCAGCTTTGGAAACTGGGATGATTTTCATTTTTGCTTCCTGCTCACTTCCTCCCCCATGTAATTGAATTCCAGGAGTATACAATCACCTGATGGTGTCCCCAAGTTTTCCCTTATCTGCTTGGTCTCTAGCTAAATTACCCCCAAAACCAATTAAAGAACAGGATAATATTGCAGCAAGCAGGACTAGCGCTAATCTTCCCGTAGATTGTACCTTATGAAAGTGATTGAAATGGTTGGAAATTGCATTACTTGAAGGAGGTCAGCCTTCCAGTTGTAAGTAGCATTTTTCTTTTTTAACATGTGGCTGCTTCAATGCTAATAATCTCTCACAGGTCAACAAAGGTCAAGACCTGGGTTAACCAGAAAGAGAAACTCCTGCGTGTCCTTGGGTTTAATACCGGTTTGCGAAGAGCTTAGGAGAAAATGATGAAAGGTTTTGCATTCTGCAAGAACCCTCATTGTCTCAGAGGGGAAATGGGTTTGCAGAGAGAGGAAGGACAGGGATGGCTAATGGGCATGTTACAGGCATGTGTACAATAAATTACCTTGATTGTCTTCTTTGTGCTAGGCATGGGCTAAGTGCATTTACTGGTCACTGAATGTATCGCATTAACCTGCTGCATACAGTATGTGTCTGTTTATCCTGCCAATTACTGCAAATCTAATCAGCTTTAGCTGGGTAAAAATAGAGCCAGTTTCCGTGTGGAAATCAAGAGGCACAAAAACAGCAGCAAAGAAGCTGATCCTGATCAACTGAGCACACGGGAGAGAAGATTCGCAGTGCTGGAAGCATGAAATGTGTTGTGATGCTTTCTTCCCGGTGGCCAGATGGATCTTTTCCCCCAGGCCTATATTCTCCCCAGCACCCACCAGGCAGCCTGAAGGAAGGAGCTGGGGAGTGTGGGAACCGCAGGCAGGCAGGCAGAGACCTCCTCCGAGCACGGATGTTTCATGCGCTTTCAGGAGCAAAGGAACAGGGCTGCAATCAGCTGGAAGGGACGAACGAGGGGAGACTGATGCAGAGGAGGCAGAGGTGCACAGGAGGTGTTTTGCAGTAAGGGCAAGGAAAGATGAGCAGATAATACAGGTCATCTGGCATTCAGGCTGGGGGGAAAACCAAGTTGCTGCAGGTTTAGGTAAATTGGTAGATGGATGCTGACCAGATTGAGTTCCTATGTGCTGTGGAACATAACCAGCAAGCCTATTCCGTAAAATCAACCTGCTAACCACAAAGCAAATATCACACAATGGGAAAAGGAGCAGGACGTGGCTCCGCAGGTGATGGCTTCTTATCCTCCTTCCCTCCCTCCATCCCTCTGTGATGTTTGCCGAAGGATGGAGGTAGCTTTTGCCCACTGTGAGCTTGGAAGCCAAAAAACAAAGCCAAGGGACAACGATATGATTTCCCCCCCAAGATGGCTCACTTGCCCTTTCATTTGACTGGATCACCCCACAATAAATGTGTGCCAAGCTGTTTGCTCGTGATAAACCCCAGATCCTTCTCACGGTCACCGCTCTGCATGCAGAGTGGGCCTGCTTCGCCCTTCTCGTCCCAGATGGCAAACCTCTGCAATCGGCAATGCAATAATAATTTGTTTGAAGGGACTTGGCTTCCCCAGCCACCCACATCTCGCCGTGTTTTCCACCCTGCTGGTCTGCCCGCCCCTCTCGTGCAGGTCTGGCATACCCCTTGGCATGGCAGAACCCCCAAGGTGACTGGTTTTCCATAGCTGAAAGACGCTTGTAAATAAAACGGAGGTAGCCAGTCTTAACCAAACGAAACACGGCCTTCCATTTCAAGCCTCTGAATTTTATGTCTGAGACCAAGGAGCAGGAACGCTGCCGATAATTAAGGGACATCTGTCACCCGCGTGTTCCTGCTGGTTTTGTCAGGAAATGCGGCTGACATAATGTGGAGAGAAGAAACCTGCTTTGGAAAAACGACTTGGCATGCTGGTTTCCATCTTCATCACCGCCACGTGCAAGGGCTGCTCCTGCCCGCTGATGGTGGAAAGGGCCAGAGGAGCTAACGCGGGGCTCGCCAGCCTGCCCACCCGGGCCAGCTTACAGCCAAAGCTCTGCCAAACCTCGTAGTAAAAGCCGTGCCTGCTCCCTCTGTCCCACCTCAGTCCTGAGGCAGGCTTCAACCTGCGTGAGATTTCAAAAAAGAAACAACTCGGAGGGATGATTTTTGTTTGGGGGGCATTTGGGCTATTTTCTGGCAAGAGCTTGTTTTTTCTGGCTTTTCTTAACAGCTACAGAAATTCACTTTTTTTTTCTTTTTTTTTTTTTAAATTCAGAAAGCTCTCAGAAGAACCCCAGCACTTCAGGAGCCAAGGGTTGCAAGTATTGGCCAGAATGGCTTTCCCTTTTTTTTTTTTCCCCTCAAACTCCCAATGGACTGAATACTAATATCTGACTTTTCCAATGGGGAATCTGAGGCAGGGACCCACAACACGTTTTGCCAAAGGCGACACAGAAGGACGGTACTGCTGCTGTCACACAGCCACGCTCCCAAAGAAACACCCGCTCCTCTGCTCTGCCCCTTTGAAAAGGTGCTGCTTCTGAACCCCCCGGGATTAGGATTTGCTCCTGATGGAAGAAATAAGGCTCTTTCCCTCTTTTCAAGAGAACAGAAGATCATCGGTGCTCTGCAGCTCACCATGCATCAGCACTGCTACTCCTGTTGCTGGCTCAGACCATAGGATTTTTAGGCAGTGTTGTCCTCTTTGCAGGATCGCCTGCCACTCGCCAGCCTTGGCAAAGCCAAACATTAAGCTTAAAACCATGGACACTCAGGAATCAACCAAGTAATGAAGTAGTTTGGCACCTGATTAGAAAGAAGGGATTACGCTTTCAGTTTAATGGAGAGGCTGATGTACGAATTTCTATGTGAATAATGAACATTTGGAAATGCTTTGAGCGTTGCAAATGGTAAGGACAGTGTATTTTCCTGTGTTCAGAAGGCCAGTGGCAGTAGTTCCCAGAACTGTTAGGGCTGTAACAATATTTATAATTTATAACAAAGAGGAAATGTCTTTCACTGAAGCAAGAAGACACAGCGATGTAACAAAGTTGACATTACTCATATTCTTTTCTTATGAAATACTGTCACACAAGGGTGTTCAAGGATCTTTGTTTCTAAGCGAATAAACAGCTACGGAAGGATTTATTCTGTATTGGACGTTGTTTTTCAAACAAGGTTTCTTTCTTACAGCCTCTTTTGTAGTGGATTTAAGCAGATGCACTCTGCAGTCTGGAATAGCATGTCTAGACTGTCTAAACACATGAAACTCCTTTGCTTCCCAAAAGCTGGAGTAGAAAGCTATCCTACACATTTTATGCGTTGTGTTTAAAAAAAAAAAAAAAAAAAAGCAAAGCACAAAACAAACCTCCACAAAACTCAAAGCCAGATTCACGGGGTTTCAAGATCTGCTTAAGGAATCAGCAAGCAGGATTCAGGAGCAGTTAACAACAGACTATTACATGGTACCTATTAACATGGGATAATCCAGGAGGAAAAGAAAGGGTGAGGGATAAAGGAACATCACCCTAGAACAGCGAGACATTTAGAAATCAAGCCAGGAGAATTCTAAATCACCAGATTAACTCAGCTGTCACTGTCAAGCGATACCCTGGGCACAAAGCATGGGATGCAGCAGGGATGAAGAAGGAAAGGGTATGTGAATTTTCACTGTGATGAAATGCACACCTTGATCCTGCCAAAACAGAGGATCCCAGGAGCACACGGTGCTGACAAATCTCAGCTGGGACCTCTTCTGATATGGGGGAAAACTTGGATTTGGACAGAAACTCCACTGCTCACCCCAGACGCAATGGGATGAACAGCGCTCCCCGAAAGGAGCAGAGCTGGAGGCTACCTTCCCTGTTCTCCATCTCATTCACTGCTTACCCAGGTTAATTTTCAGCCAGGAATACAGTCTCCATTGGGCTTTCACCTCCTAGAAATGCTCTTCTCACAACCACCCCAAGCTCCTCCTTTGCCCTCTGCCCATATTTATCATAGAATCATAGAATGAATCATAGAATGGTTGGGGTTGGAAGGGACATTTTAAGATCATCTAGTCTGGCCCCTGTGCCATAGCCAGGGATGCCTTCTACCAGACCAGGCTGCTCCCAGCCCCATCCAGCCTGGCCTTGGACACTTCCAGGGATGAGGTATCCACAGGTGCTCTGGGCAACCCGTGCCAGTGCCTCGCCACCCTCACTGGAACAAGATTATCAGTATTACTTGACCCTTCCCTGCAAACTTCCTTCGTGATTAAAGTCACCAGGATTTTCAAGAGCCTGTGAATTCTGGGTAGTTAATTCTGCAGAACATCTCAGACTGAAATTCAATGCCAAATGAATACCTGCTTCAATTTCTCACTTATTTCGGATGCCCCAGAGCCTGCCATCTTCATTAGGAAACTGAAGAATGTACAGGGGTCTGAATTTTTAAAGTAAGGGGCCCAAGTCAAACTCTGGAGTGAAAAGCCTCCAAGTCATTTGTTGAAAGTGAAAAATTAGAAGCAACTGGCTTTCAAGCCACATGCAGGCACCCAACTGATTACCAAAGCTGCTGAGCACTCAGTTTTGGTCTTCAGCTCTGAATGTATTGATCCTATGTGCTTAGATGCAGAGGAACTGTAGAGGGTTAATTAACATTGATAATATACAGTTGTGGGCTTGCTTCTGGGGGTGGTGGGTTGGCTGAGGTGGATCATGTACAGCTGTGGCTTGTTCCTGCTAAGTAGCTAAATAGCACTGAGGAGCCTGGAAGGGAAGGAGCACT
>JAVJGI010000036.1:20699260-20709725 GCA_035590275.1 Ibycter americanus | reverse complement strand
AGCAGAGGCAAGAAGCAGGGTGGGCTGGCCTGAAGAGGATGAAGAAACAGCACAGACAGTAGATGAACTTCTGGAACTTTGTGTGAGACTGATGGTGGTGCCGAGGCATGAGAGCGCTGGTATGGGACAGTAAAAGCCTTGTTACAGCTCAATAGTTTTGTTTTGTGCTGCAACAACCCGGTTCCACCCCTGTGCCACAGGCAGGGATGCCTGCTATAGCCCAGGTTGCTCCCAGCCCCATCCAGCCTGGCCTGGGACACTGCCAGGGATGGGGCACCCACAGCTGCTCCGGGCAGCCTGTGCCAGCACCTCACCGCCCTCACAGTGAAGAATTTCTTCCTTGCATCTAATCTAAATCTGCCCTCTTTTAGTTTAAAACCATTACCCCTTGCTCTGTCACTATAGGCCCTGCTAAAAAGTCTGCTCCCACCTTCTTTATAAGCCCCCTTTAAGTATTGAAAGGCTGCTGTAAGGTCTCCCTGGAGATGTCACCCAAGTCTCATCAGCATCACAGTCAAGACTTCTCCCATGCCCAGCTGATGCTCCTGCCAACACACAGAAGATTGAGGAGGGCTTCGTCTCACTGAGTTGGCTACAGGCTGTCACCTGCTGATGTCCTTTTGATTTAAAGCTGCCACATCAGCTCTTCCCCACATGCATTTCAGCAGGGCAGTCTAGTCACTGGAGTTAGCCTGGTTGGGCAGTACGAGGGCTGGGTCCCAAAATGGGCACGGATTTGCCTGGTTTCAAAACGTACAGGACAAAGTCACGTTTTCCGTGATTTCTGGGGTCTGCAGCAACAGTAGGTTCCTGGCACCCTCTAATGGAAAAGATAAGTCACTGAATTACCGTTCCCTCGGTCTGTGAGTCTTGGCTCCTGCGTTTCTATTTTTAATCTAATATCACAGTAATAACTTCTAGCCAGGCACGATACACCCCATGCCAGCATGGACCTGGAGAATGTGCTGAACAAATGTCAAGGCTGCTCTGGGGAAGGAGAGGCTGCCTGGTGATCGCCCTCCAAGCCCTGGAAGGCAGCGCGCACAGGGATTGCTGCTTTACTTATGGAAATGCAAGGCAATAGCTAATCAGCTCTGACATTTGTGCCTTGTTCGTGAATTTAAGACACATGCTAGTGGGCTAGTCATGTTACATTGCCTGTCCTTCCCTTTCTCCCTCCTCTCCCTCGGCCACATCGATAGGGTGGCATTTTCCGGGATGTTTTTCCAAGTTCGGCAGCCTGGAAGCATCTCAAATCTCTGCCCAGGTTAGCCTTGGCTCTGGAGCTGGTTCATAAACAGAATTACTGCTTGAATTATAAGGTTTTTTTAAAGCTTAGCTCTTGCTAGAAAGTGACACCCATAGCCAGAGAAGTCCTGCACACAGCCCTTTGGCAGAGCTCATGAAAGATTTGTCCCAGGGTGGTGGGGGACACCTGACATTTAGAGGCACAGAAAAAGCCTGGGTGGTGGCAAGCACAGCATTCCTGCAATGATCCAGCAGCCTTGCGCAGCCCGCGGCCCTGGCTTTTGGCGTTCCAGGCAGGAGCTGGGCTTTGGTCTGAGGATTCCTAGATGGACTGTGGGGAAGGACTGGTTTTTCCTGGGGCAGCTCAGTGAGATTGCTGCCCCAGGTAAAGCACAGCATGTCTGCCAAGTGCGAGTCTGCCCATTGCTCACCTTGCAATAGAGGATGCAGAGTATAAGTAGGACCCAGCCCATGAATCACGCTCTTGTCCTTTATACACTATCCCCAGAGATAAATAAAATAACTTAAATAACTGTTTAATACAGTAAAATCTAATTTCCAGGAAACACTGATCCATGTCAGTCTCAAAGCTCTGACTTTACCGCAGCGTGCAAGAGGTTTGCAAACTTAGCACCACATAAGGTAGTATTTCCCTTGGCAAAAGGCTCCCAAAAAACAATGAAAGCAAAAGAAAAAAGCAAACCGCCCTGAGCCTGGCAAATGTGCCATTGCTAACAACAAGAGTTTAACACCCCCATAGCTACCTGCACGTCTTTTGTCTCAACAGACACCAAAAACCAGGCTGCAAAGTGCCTGATGATAAAAAAGCATAGAGGACCAGTATCCCCTGAGAGCTAGCTGAGATCATCAGATGTATTTTACCGGTAAGTTTAAGGCACAGTTGAACACAGACCTCTGGAAGTGAAAGCTAGTACTCAAATTCAGCAGGTCTCTTCTAAAATCCCTTGAAAATCCTTTTACTTTTAGAATCCCAGTTTCCACAGCAACAAGACACACAGCTCTCTGCGGAGTTTCAAGCTATAAATAAACCCTCGATCTATAGTTGTGATATTAGCTATGAGGGCTTTAAAAAATTGCATGTGGTAATGAAGTGAAAGGATCGGTGCTGAAAGGAAACAAATTTAATGAGGAAAAGATGGTTCCTAACTCGGTTTAGAGCATAGCTTTGAACAAAGGAGAACTGACAAAACACACCGCCTGGTAAGATCCTGCCTTTTCTAGGGGTCCTACTGATTTCAACCGAATTGTTGGAAATGGTGCCTTGCAATCTCCGTTTTACCTATGTTTAAACTCTGTGTTTAAATGGTCGTCTTAAAAAAAGAAGGAGAAATGGCCATTAGTCATTGTTTTCACAGCCTTGCTGTTTCTGGGGAAGCCATTAAGCGGCTAACACTGGGCCAGATTTTAACAGCCTTACGCATATTGAACCTTGCCTGCCGTACCAGCGACTCCACTGGCTCCGCTTTAGCCAGCGTCCCTATTTAGAAAAGGACTTCTACGTGTGCTAACTTTAAACATGTATTTTAATCCTAATTGCTTTTTTGAACTGGGACCGTTGGCTGCTGCAGGACTGCTTGCAGGGGAAGATGCTATTCCATGAGACGCAGTCAGAGGGCAGGAATTTGGTCTGCTGGATCTAAAGAAGTGCTGTTCTTACCCCTTGACATCAGCGTATAAACAAAGACGCAATCCCATGAGGAAAGATAAATATTAGCTGTGTTAGAAGCGAAAAGGAAATTAAATAACTATCACATGGCATAAAAACAAGCTTGTCAGAGGAGAAAGAACTGGTGGTTTTGAGCTTGCAGAACAGATTTGTATACAGTAGTGAGGAGGAGGAGATGAGGAAGGAGAAGAAAGGAAACACAAATCAAAGAGTTATTTGGAGTTTCCTCTATTACAGACAGAAGGTCCGTGTTATTCAAACAGATGTACCGCATGTCACCAGTTTTTTGGTGTTTGTTATTTTAAGGATGGTCTTAGGAAGAAAATAAATTCCACTCCGAGGCTTCTTTATATCCATTTTAGGCAGTCTGTGGAGAGAAGCCCAAAGAGTGGGGCTGTGGAGATTCCTCCAGGCTGGTACATCCTCTGCTGTCTCTCCCCAGTAGACAATTTTACTGAATTGCTGGGAAGGAAACCCACCAGCAGCTCCACCTTGGTTGGGGCAGGTTGGGGAAGAAACCCACCATCAGCACCATGGAGCTGCATTGCTGCTGCTTACCGAGGGATCAAAAGAACTGGGAGAAAAAAGACTTCTGTTATGACATGGACAGACTTGGGCAAAATCCAGGCAAAACTTGCATGTGTCTAGGTGTAAATGGGAATCTGCTACGTGGCCAGCAATGCTCTACACAGTTCCCAGTGAAGACGCTTCTGCCTTGGGCTGGCAGGACAGAAGGGCTCTGCAGCAAGACTGGGGTAATTCATTTAAATGTGATCCCTTCAAGTTCAACCTGGGATCTGAACATCAGTCTGGGTTCTCCCTGGCCTCATCACCAGCTGGAAAGATTACGTGGATGGTGGTCTGCAGTTGTACCTCTCAAATTAATTGGCTTTGCAACCCGGGATAAAATAGGAAGCAGATGACATTGCAGTCTCCCATGAGCTACACCAGAATCAGGTTTTGTTTCTCCTAAAGGTGTTGGCTAGCCCATGGTTAGAAAAGCAAGACACAAGGCATGTTATTCTGGTCACTAACACAAGTGGTCTGATGGAGAGACCGATGCAGACAATATTGTGTGCTATAAATGTGAAAGAGGACGAGGCAGTCTGCTGTTGGGGCGAGGGTTATATGGGACAGCTCTGAAAGAGGCACAGGCATCAGTTTGAACTGATGTCTCTTTCTAACATTGCCACATTCAGAGCAAAACTGTGCTGTAGGAACTTTTTCGTGGGAAAGAAACATCACAAACATTACCCTTATACAAAAAATAAAAAAATTTAAATGCCCAGCTGCAAGTTCTGGGCTCAGCATGCAAACATTTGATTCCTGCGCCTTCTGCCTTAGTGACATTTCTTTCCAAAGGGTTTTCAAGCTTCTGTGCTCTTCGGTACCACTTATTCTGAATAAACACAAAGCAAAAGAAGACATATGAAAAACCTCCCCCTTCAGAGAACACATCAGGCCTAAGACACACACTCCGGGACTGAGAGTACATTTCTTTTCCTGCGATTAATTGATCATCACGCAAGACATTTTAGAAGTAGACCTTTTAATAGAAGACACAAAAAGTTGGAATCAATAAGCAATAGTAAAAGATAGAAAAAAAAAGGCATTGCAGAGAAAGCAGGCACCAGGCCCATTCTCTGAGGGTTCTGTCCTGCTCCCACTGAAATCAAAAGGAGTTTTGGAGTTGGCTGCAGTGGGAACAGGAACAGTCCTTAAGGCACTAATTAGTACAGCTGGCTGAATAATGCATAATGAACAGTTCATTCAGCTAATTTCATCTCTTTTTCTATTCATGAATTGCCTGTGAACCAATCCCAATTTTCTCATTTTGGTCGTCATTCAGAAGTTATTTGTGGGTTTCTTCAGGAAATCATCCCCAGCGTGCAATTCCAGCACACATCGCAACATGTAAATATTTGAAGTTTGCACAGAAGTGTTTAAAGTGTGGGGCTAGCAGGTAGGGCAGATGATATTCTCTCTCTTGTCCAAGCTGGTATTTCTGTAACCAAGTATAGCATGAATTTCAAAGGTTGCAAAGAAACGCAGAACTTTATATTCATACTCGGTAAATAATCGTGCATGTTCCTGTTCTTGCTCGTGCTTTCTCCTTGAGCATTTTAAATGGATCTAGCTGGTTAGTGGAATACTGACCAAGGGCAGAGAGAGGAGGGATATGATGTGAAAACACCCTGAGGAATGTCACTGGAATAGTCAAGTAAATACTTCCAGACTTTCCTTTCCAGCTCTAGAGTGATTTGGCTGTAGCAAAAAGTAAGTTAACACTGTGTGATGAATAAGAGTTGGAATCAGCCTATGGATAGGAGGGGATGACTCCGCTCTGGGCTGCTGCACATCCCTCCTCCCAGGCTGCCCGAGCAGTGCCCTGTGCTGTGGGGCAGGGGTGGGCTCTGGCAACCTGGACCCAGACATGGCAAGCAGCTGCGCTACCTCAAGTAAAAGGAAACCGAAAACGATTGCAACACAGCCTTGTTTTGTAAAGAGTCACCCAAAACGTGACTTTCCTGGGGTGAGATTAAAGTAAGGAAAAATTCAGAGCTGGAATCAAAAGGAAATAGCTGCCCTGTGACTGGGGCGGTGGGGACAGGGAGGCTGTAGCTTCAGCAAAGGCTGAGACATCCCCGTCCTTCCAGCCAGGCAGAGCAGGAGAGGGAGGGATAGGCCAAAGCATGGGCAGTGAAAGACAGGGAAAACCAAGAATGTTTCTTTTGCAGCCATTTCTGAGACGGATGCAAGGAGTAAGGGAAGGGAGCCGGGGGAAGCATTTTTGGCAGCCAGGGACTGTGGATTTTCATGCTGAAGCAAGCCCCACAGGGAACTGCACAAAGCCAGAAGGTCTGCCTGGCTTCTGGGGCCAAGAAGGGACGTGCCAGGGCTGTCCCGCAGAGGAAGGGACACGGGGGACGCGGGGCGAGGGAAGTTCAGGGCTGACTCGCACTTTGAATTTTGAAAGGTGACAGATGAGACAGCGTGGTGATCGGGGCGGGGGGGCCTTTACTCAGGGAAAGGCAAGTCTATCTCTTATGCCTTCAGCTGGAAAAAATCCCCGAAAAATCCCTATTTAGACATGTCTGTGTCTGCCACAGTCTATCGGCAGAGGGCAGTGACACTCACACACACACACACACACACACATCCCCGACACATCGCTGCCAGCCTTTAACCCACCCTGCTTTTGCTGCTGTCACAGCAAGGGCATCTTCCACCACCCCTGTCCAAACCAAACGCATTCAGGTTGTTGCTTGAAAGTCATACTGCAAGGGATGCTGCAGGCCCGACATCTGGCCTCTTTTTTTTTTTTCCTTCCCCCTTTTCCCAAAGCTCACGTGATATTTTTCTATGTGCTTCAAAGCTGGGGTTTGTTTGTTTTTTCAAAACCAAGAGCTCCAATTCCAGCATCTGGGAGAAACCTTACAGGAAATCACCCGTGTGCACAGAAGTAGTTGAATGAGCATGCAATGGCAATATTTATCTTTCCCTTCCGTATAACGGCGCAGATGACACGCAACGCTATCGCTCCTGTCACTCACTGCACCCCAGCAGAAAAGGGGATGGGGGAGTTTAGGGTGGAACTGCAGGATCAAAAGATTTCTCTGAGGCTGAGTGGGGAAGAGGAATGGGAGAGGTGGATGTCGGGCAGGTCAGAGTGGGCAGTTCTATTTGGCAATGGGGAGCAAGGTTTTGGAAAAGGGCAGCCAGGAAGGGCATGTGGGGAGAGGCAGGGGATGATCAGCAGCAGAAACTTTGTGAGAGGTGGGATAGAGCAGAGGAAATGCAAGGAGGTAGCACTTATACCACAAAAGGAGCCCGCAGCTCCAGGGCCAAAGCCCACAGAGGTCCCAATCAAAACAACACAGAGTTGGTCTGTCAGGTTTGATGTACATCGATATTCAGAAATATGCTTTCTCTCAGCGTGTTTTCCTGGGACAGCATCCAATCCCAAAGCGGGGGAAAGCTGGCTTGGGGTGGAACCCACGTGAGAGAAGGATGCCCATCACAGCTAACTCATACCCAGTGAGACCAAGACAGCAGAAAGTTCTTCTATGGCTTTGCAAGTCATTTTAGTAGAAGACTTAGAATTTCCAGGCAGAATTTCTGGCAGAAGTGCTAAGATTTAAGCCACGTTGAGGAGGTCTAAAAATGCCAAACATGCAAAACCTTCTGTCTGTTTAATGACAAGTGTTGAACAGCCTCCTAACGGAACCGGAGAACTTTTAACACGTGATAGACAAAAGCTCTGAAAAGGTCCCTGCAGAGGAGTCCTGTGGGCTGGGAGCACTAGGCATGAGATAGATCTGGGTAACGCAACTGGCCTTTTAACCAGCAGCCTCCTAAACAAAGCTCCCCCTCTCATGTTGACTCTGTGGATGGCTAAAAAAGCAAAATACCTCCTTTCACACTGGATTCAGTTATCCACCTCACACTGAATTATTTCAGTTAATTTTTATATGCTTTTGGACATGCCATGTTGCCTTGAGTCAAACTCACATGAAGAAGAAATTATCTTTGTGGATTTGGCTATGTTTGCTCTGACATGCTGTTTAAAGGAAAAGAAATACTTCAGCCAGGCTTCTTGGTTAGACAGGACTGAGAAAATCTGAGTACAAGAATTCAGACCCTTAAGGCAGCAGGTGAGAACTGAAGTAGATGCATCCAGTGCTGAAGAAATGGACCTTCTCCCTTCGCCCGAGACATTCAGTAACAGTCTCTGCATGTTCTGAAAATATGAAGAGAGGAAAACAACTGCAGTCTCAGTTATTGTTTACTGATTACTCCGACAGGGAATCTTCCCCAGCTGTTTGTCTCAAACATGCACAAGGAGAATTTACAGGAAGAGAGAAGATGCAGGAAATAGGGTGATCTGGGGATGAAAGGAGCCAGTTTTGGTGTCCTGAGGGCTGTGGTCTTATGGGGAACACGGCTGTACAGGCACCCCAGAACGACCTTCACTCACAACCCGCTGTCTTAAGCAAGTGGTAACACGAGCTCTTATGAAGTTGATTTATCTTGCTGAGGGCAATTCCTTGCTTTGCCCACTGGCTAGCCAGGAATTCTTGGTGGCTTGTGACAGAATTATATGTCATGCTCCTTTTGGTTTCTCGGGCTTCACCCAAAGCCACTTCTAATCAGAGAAAAGGCTCCCAGTTCATATACTACACTTCAGATTAGAGTTTGTCTTGCTGTCTGGCATCGAAGACAAACAATTTCTGCTCTGGCTGTAAACCACAGACTCACTCTTTAGCAGCAAAATTCTCATTCAGACTTTCATCTGGGCTTGGGCTTAGATCTGTTTCCCAAGCAGAAAAGTTTAAACCTTCACCTTGCTACAGAGCAGGCAATTGTCAGATACCTGACTGAGCACAGCGTAGTGCTTTCAGAACGGATTAATGCTGGGATAAAGACACCAATATAAGCATAAAGGCCACCAAAGAACTCAATGTCCTTATGCCTACTGCCTGGCCCTTGCTGCAATTCAATGCAAACCTTTCCTAAGGGACTGAGAGCACTTCCTCTGTTTTCCGCATATCCTTTCCTCCAATGGACAATGCTGGGCATGGCAGGAAAAGGAAGCGCATATGGTTTGCACTCAGTGACGGATCACTACAAGGAAAGGACACAGAGAGGCTGTGGGATTTTCATGGACCCTCTCACAGCAGGAGTCTGCAACACAGAAGCAGAGTTGTATAGCTTTACAATATATGACACTATGCAACCCCAGTAAGTGTCCTTTGATTGCTTACTCTTGCATTTCAGTAGGACTTCAATAAATGCAGTTGATGGTCTACGATATTCCACAGGGAAATAAAAAAGGATAAACTACCAGCATTTGGAATTTTTGTGGTGCAGTAGTTCGTCTTAGCAAGGTGTATAATGAGATTTCCAATAAACCGTCACCCAAAGGAATAAGCCTCTTTCTTTTACGTGACACCAACACAAGTGTTCACACAACTCAGGCGACAGAAAGCAGCCTGCGTTTGGGCATCATGTGCATCCCATAAAGATCAAGTCAAGACAAAATGCAATGGTGCTTTTAAAAACCTCAGTGTTAGCTCTTTTGTTTATCTGTATTGCAGCAATATTGCACTTGCTAAAATAAAACACACAGTCCATCTTCCAGGAAGATTACAATCTTATAAAAAATCAAGTCTGGAATCATCTTTGCCTGCCTGGGGCTGCATTTAAAAATGTTATTCCTGGCCCACTCCACTTAAAGATCTTCCCCCGTATCATTTATCTAGCTGATGCGCAGTCTGGCTACTGGGCTACAGCAGACATACGGCCAAGTCCCATGGAAAAACATTATGAAAAAAATAAATTACGCATCCGCCTCTTGGTTGCCACCCGTGCAATCCGTAGGCAAATCTGAAGATGGTAAAGCTGCTTCAAAACACACATTACCACATTGCTGTCAGCCAGAACCCCAGTTTAGAATGGAGAGTAGGGGGTAAAAAAATACAATTTTGACGCCTTTAGCATCTCTTTTGTTTCCACACTGTATTTAAAGACAATCTGAAGTCAACTGCCAAATTGGCTGTGACTGCGGAGCGCAGCTTGGTTTGGTGAGGCTGCTCAGGGAAATGCTGGTGCCAAAAGCTTTATTGGGTTTTTTGGCACCAGGCAGACAGCAGCAGCTCACGCCATACTGCACCCCTCCACTCCATCCTGGAGGCTCTTTGCCATCCTAAAACACTAGCTAAGGAAAGAGGGCATTGCAGCCATTCCCTCTTCTACTCCATAAGGCTCTTCATGGCTGAGATGAGGATGCTTTTGACAGAAAAATCGGTGAAAAGGCACATACAGCCCCACATCTGGGTTAGCCAAGAGCACGAGTCAGCAGATGGACTGGGAATACACCTTCCAGGCAGGAGGGAACGAAGGTGGTCAGAGAGAACTTGGGAAGTCAGTCAGGGCAGGGCCCTGAGGTGCCTCTCCGGGCCGGCACCGGCCAGGCCGCAGGGACAGCCCCTGCCCCGAGCGGGGAGGGAAGCCCCGGGCCCCCATTAGTCCCTACAGCAGGGCAAGGCACAGCTCTACCCTAAAGGGGTCACTGCCCCAGGCCTGGCCCCCTCAGGCGGTGACAGGACCGAGACCACCCCCCCAAAAGAGATGTTCCCGCCGCCTCAGGGTGGCCTCGCGCCCCGCCCCGCCCCGCCACCGCCGGGCGACCGCACACAAAAGGCAGTTTGTCCCGCCCTTCTCCTATTTAAGCGTCCTGTCGACCAATCAGCGCCAGGGGAGGGATTAAAGGGGGCTAAACGCTAGCGATTGACAGCCCCCCTAGACCCCGCTCCCGTACGCGAGGAAAGGGGCGGGGGGAAGTGCGCTAGCAGCCAATCCCCAGGCGCGAGTAGACGGCTCGGCGAATCGGCAGGCCGGTGGGCGGGGCCCGCCGCGGGGTCAGGCCGGGAGTGAAGGCGCTCCATCGCTCCTTCTCCTCTCTCTCCCTCCCGCTCCGCGCCCGGCTGGGACTTCTCACTCCGGGATCCCTCCGCCGCGGACCGGCGT
>JAVJGI010000036.1:20663465-20698814 GCA_035590275.1 Ibycter americanus | reverse complement strand
TGGGCTCGCCAGTGGCAGGGCTCCAGCGGATCCGCCCTCGCCGCCGCTGCCCCGACCAGGGCGTGCGCCCTCCGGGCCGGGGGCAGGCGGAGCACCATGGTGGAGAAGCGGTGCCCGCGGCTGCAGCGGGACGGCGTGTACCGCTGGTTCTCCGAGCTGCCCTCCCCGCAGCGTGTGGAGTTCCTCTGCGGCCTCCTGGACCTCTGCATCCCGCTGGAGCTGCGCTTCCTGGGCGCCTGCCTGGAGGACCTGGCCCGCAAGGACTACCACTCCCTGCGCGACTCCGAAATCAAGGCCAACAACCCCGCCGACCTGGGGAGCCTCACCAACCTGACGGACGAGGTGGTACGCAGCAAACTTTTGGTCTCTCTCGCCCTGCTCGGCTCTGCCCACCGAGAGGCGGCCGGGGTCCTCTTCCGTACCCTCACCCACATCGATTCGGTCATCAACAACTATGGGCTACAACTCAACGAGGGCCGCACGGGGGATGAGTTCCTGTTGCTCTTCACGATGGCATCCAACCACCCTGCTTTCAGCTTCCACCAGAAGCAGGTGCTGAGGCAAGAGCTCACCCAGATCCAGAATATCATGGCCAGCACCAGCAAGAATCCCAGCACCTCTACCCTCAACACCATGGCAACCTATCCTGGCTGCCATAAGGTGGGTATCCTGCTTTTGCACACCATCATGGCACTGCTGCAGGGCACTGGGTTGCATCTTCAGCTCTGGTTGTAAGCCCGTCTTTTAGTACAGGCATTCTGGTGATAAATGGCAGCCTGAGAGGCAGGCAGGGAGCACTTGCTCGGTTGATGATGGGGATGGTCAACAGAGGGCAAAAAGAGGGGACGCGTGGAGTTTTTACGGGCTTGTGACATTTAAACAAGAAGGGGTTCACAAGCTGATCAACAGGCAGCAGTATAACCCTTAACTGATTGCTTCTGGTAATACATCTGCTGAGGGGACGGTCCTGCCGGCTGCGTGGAAGACCAGTGATTTAGCAGGGGAAACAAACGTGTAGTATCTCTAGATTCAGGAACAAGCACCTGTTTAAAAGTTTCCCTGGAAGAAGTTGGAAAGAAGGGTCGGCTTTGGGAGTAGCTGTCCAGTGGCAAAGGCATCTTGGTGAGTCTGGGTTTTGTTTAGACACGTGTGATGGCAAACAGTTTTGAGTTTCTGATGCTAAGCTTAAAGAAATGTTGTGGTTACCTGTCACCCTGAATCTCTCGAGTATTGATCCTGGTGTCAGTGGTTCACCGTCATTAACTTGCTGTTCGTTCATTCAATTGCCAGCAATTAAACTAGGCAGTAACATTTTAAGATGTGCTGTTAGTAATTAGGTATGTTACTGACTGCTTAAGTACTCTTAGTCTGCTACAGATTAGGGAGTCAAACTGTCTTTTTGACTGAATTTAACGTGCTTGAAAGTTCAAACTAAGTACCAGTTAAGTGGATGTGTGTAATCAGTTAACAGGCTGTAGCTTTTGAGGATGTAGGTCTTGGTCAGCAAGTAACTGTCTTACCCTTCTATTGGGAAAGATGGTGTATACCTGAAGGCTGCAAAAAATCTCTGTATTGGGCTAGTATCCTAAATAAAGCTGTTTCTGAGGGCTCAGTACAGATTCCATTAAGTTGAGCACTGAATTTCAGACTGAAGACAGAAATCTATGCCTGGTCTTCCCCTGAATACAAATGTCCTTCCAGTTTCATGTTTCTTTGAATACCACTGCTTTAATCGTAAAATTTAGGTAACTATTATTAAATTTTGTATTTCTCTTAATCTTCCCTTCCTATGTCTTTAAACAGTGCTTGTTCCTGACATTTTTTTTTAAGGGGAAAGAACAAGGTATGGGAATGCCTCTTTATTCAGTTTAAACCTCTACGTAAATAAAATATAGATGGAAAGAATATTTCACACAGATTATAGAAGGGTATAATTAAAACCAGAAAAAGCTGCCTTTCAGACAGTTAACTACTTGCAACTTCCCTTATTCAAAAGATGCGAAACCCAAGGTTTGAAAGGAAAGACTGTAAATCATATACAAGTTTTCCCAAAATAAGATGAGCAAAAAAAGGTAAAATTATGCAGGCAGGAACATTTTTTAGAGTAAGCTTTCAAAGCTTCACAAATAGTGCACAATTTATGTAGTTGAAAAACTCTGGCACTATTTATGTCAATCTAAGATGGACGGAGAATCCATCCTACCATTTTTCATGCCAGCAATAAGGCATACAGGGAAGTCATTTGATTATTGTGGTGGGGTTTTTTTCTTCTGAACTCACTGAAGGGTTATTTCTTTAAAAATACCTTTTGTTTTTCAAGAAATTGGCATTGAAGAATACTGGTTGCTAGTACAGCGTAGTTGAGAGGGAACAAAAAAGGTGACTTTCCTTTCACAGTCTCTTGAATATACATTTTGTTTGAACAGATACAGATTTCCTTTTTTTAAGATTGTTAATTTTTTTTCAATGTTGATAGCCCAGTAATTTTTTTACTTTTAGAGTAAGCAGTTCACTTAAAACAGGAGTTGGATAAAGCAAGTGGAAAAAACAATGTCTTTCTCCATTCAGCCCTGTTTAAATATGCACGAATAAATTCCAACACTGTGGGCTTAGATCTTGTGATGTTACCAAGTTATGTTGTGACAATACTTGTGTTGAAACATCACCTAGAAAAAAACCAATGCGGATGTCAAGAGAAAGTGAGCTGCACTGTGCTACTGCCTGCCAAGAGTCCTGCACTCTTCGTCCGCTTCAGAATTGGAGGAGAATTTCTTTCCCCGTGCCAGCACTTTCTCATCACTCTTGTTGCTTTACTACAGCTTGAACTAAGCTAAGCTGGTACTTGAAGTCGGCACTGTGTGTTAAAATGGTATAAATGCTGCTCCTGAATTGTCAAGCGCAAACCTCTTTGAGCTCATCCCTAGAAAATGAGCTGGAGAAGTGGTCACCATTTGAGGTCCTGAGAAACTTTTGGAAGCTGGAATGGCATGGATGTGTAATGGCATGCAAATAGGGAGCTCTTTGTGAAGAGGGCTAGTTACCCTTCAGCGTTTCCCTTGTGTGGAGTGTGGGAATAGGGACTAACACTTGTGTGACTACCTGCTTTTCTGTATAACTAGAGGTCCATTACAATTTCTGATGATTTACATTTAACGTGTTTTTTCAGGGAAATGCAACAAAAAAAGTTGAACAGTGCTCTCAGTTCTCTTTGCAGAAACAAATGAAAATGCACTGCTTCTGCTTAGTCCTATTAAAATATGATCCGACTTGGTATTAGCTACAACTTTTTTCCAGGGGGTTGGAGCTTGCAGTCCTCTTTCCATCTCTTATCTCTTTCACATCTTACAGTGAAAGCTCTCAAAAATAAGTTGTGTGTAATAGTGAAGAGATTGAACAATTGATACAAAATTACTGTAAAGATTTCATGATACTTCATGCTTTGGGGGTAGGTGAGTACATTTAAGGTTGGTTACTGATGCAAGCCACTGCTCTCTGCTGTTGTCTTTTACTGTCTGCTGCAGATGCTGACTAGAAGGAGGCTCAAAACAGCTGCCCATATATTTTTGCTTTAATTTGTGCTTTTTGAGATTATTCTTGGATTACATATGTGTTATATATAATATATATATATATGAATCTTTACAGGAAAAGGTGGCTGGCTTTAAGTAGGTCAGTAATTATTAGATTAATGGTTTCTACTTGATAGTACAAAATGAACATTAAGTTTCCTTGCCCTGAGTAGGGAGAACACTGCCCTCTCTACAGTAGACTATTGCTTTAGTCTCTAAAGATGATGATTTCCACCCCTTGCCTTGTGTATTTTTTTCTGGTTTTGAATGGTGCCAACGCCTGCAGGACTTGAGTTGTGGATTCTTGAAGCTTTTTGCTTGTAGGCATAAAATCTAAGGTGGTTGTATGGTATTTAACAATTGAAATTGTCTTTTATACCTTTGCCACAAAGGAGAGAGAATGGTTTTCTGGCCAGCACTCAGAACCTAGCATCTGAAAGCCGATTTCTATGCTGATGTACCATGCTTAGAGCTGCAAATTGCTGCTTTCTTCATAGAGGAGGGGGAGCTGGAAGCATCAGGGCACATGAAAACCAGTAACCAAATCTTTCCTGCTGTGCCTGGACACATCTGGGTGCTTTGATAGGCAGACTGACTGCTACTGCTGGATTTGTGACCCATGGAGAAGGGAGAAATGTCTCAAAACTGTCTCCCAGCATCTTGAACCACCCATTCAGACTTCTGTTGCATATGACTTGTGACAGTGAACATCTGTCTTTGCTGTAGGTGAAAACTTCATGTTTTTATTCCTTCTTGGTTGCTTTGAAGCTGTAGCGATGCTATCTTTACAGAACCCCTTAGACTTATGTCTTGCAGATAGTGACATACCAGGACCTACTTGGATACTGGCGCTCATCTAGACGTAATAATATGAATCTCTGCATGAGCTAACTTCTCTCAAGAAGTCTACATATGTTAGTAACACAGAGGACATAACTTCCAGAACTAGATTCATGAATCTGCCACTTTGTATTTCTTGGAGTTGTTTCATCTATTCATTGAGATCATTCTGTAAAAACAGGGGAAATAAGATAATGCTTTGGCTACTTAGCACCTGCTCTGCTAGCTGGCTGGGACAAGAGCTCTTCAGTGCAGTTAGTGCCACGATCTGGTTGTGGCTTCAGCTGCAGAACCAGGGTCATAAATAGTAGGTCTGACTACAGTTTGTTTGCAGCTGAAAGGAAACAAGAGTCAGTGACACTGTAGTTATGTGGCTGTTTCAGGTTGGTATCTGGTCAGTGGGGAAAAAAGGCTCTTGCCTAGTCAGCTTCCAAATACTGCATCAATGGCTATTTCAAGTTTATAGCATAAGATGCTATTTTTCACCTGTTGTAATTCCATAGTCTCATCTAAAACTGGGAAATAAAGACTGTATATTGGGAGCTGTGTAGAGCTGAAGTTCTGAGGGGACTGTTTCAAATACCTTCACCTGTCTACACTGTGTACTACTGGTGATTGAAGTTACATACTCCAGAAATATTCCGAAATTTTTTTCATCTGTGCAATGATGAGTTGGAAAAAAACTATTACTTGTTGGGTTGAAACTGAGTCCTTAAGTCCTCACAAAGTGAGCAATCTAGCTATTAAGTGATCTAGATCAGTTGCCTTTATGGCCTTTATGCTAGCTTTGTAGGGATAGAATAAATCATGAAAAACCCAATTTTAGCCTCCTAACCCACTGAGGATATTTCATAGCTTTAGTAGATTACAGTGTTAATAGCAGTTGCTAGCTAGGATTAGAGGTGTTTACTCACTGATACCAGTAGTTGCTGTTGCAGGAATGATCTAATTTTCAAAAACACATGCAACTAACCTCGAGAGCTGTAAGGGCAGGTCTTGCAACTTCCATCTGGTGACATATGCCAATCTTTGCAAGTCCTTTTAGTATTCTGGATACTTGAGGCAACACAGATTACACATGCCTCTTGATGTTCCGGTCAAGAAATGTGAGGCTTCCAGTGCTGGCTCATTTCTTACTGATATTCTTGTTTGAAAGTTTTTGTGACTCTGATAAAATGGTTCAGTCTCAAACCTGTAATATTTTCAGAAAAGAGCTTAACATATAAAGGAATCCTTGGAAGACAAAGGTCTCCTGTAGTAACAGTATTAATTGCCACTGAATTCACTTTGCCTTATGTTATGTTACATGATGAACTTGAGTTTAAGAACCTAAATTAGTTTGCTTGGGAAATGGACTGTACATCCAAACATCAGGGACAGAGCAGCCAAAAAATTTGTGTTGAGCTAATAATGATGTTGGTTTTTCTGTGAACTGCTTTCCCATTTTTTGTGCAGGCTGAATGAAGTTTTTGTTAAGACTGTGTTCCACTTCACTTTTTTTTTTAATTTACTCTTTTCTACTAATTGCTTAACTGACAACTAACAGTATACAAGGTAATACTGAAGTAGGCCTCATCTCTTCTGGAATAAAAATGCCTATTGTAAGGTGTTGGACATTTTGAACTGTGCCAGACTTGAAACTGTTTTAATTGAATCAGTGTATGAGCTGTATGCAGATCCTGCTCGGAAGAGCAGAGCCAGCAGTAGTTAACCACACCTAACAAGCATTCCAGTGTCTAACTTCAAAGGTACTGAACAGCATCCTTGTGTGAAAGTATTTAACCATTTGGTCTAGTGTTTTTTCTTAAAAGTCTGAATTTCTAAAACTGAGATCCTGTCATCTTTTAGCTGGATGTTAGATAGCACTGCTTCTTTCTAGCAGGGTAGAGCTCTGATTCATCTATGGACTTCTCAGTGCTGCAGTACCTGTGATACTTTTAAGTGTGCTCTGGTAAAGGGATGTGTATAGTCATCTTCTGTATTCAAATACTGCAGTGCCCATTTTACTACTTGCTCTTGAGTGCTTTTTCTCCTAAAAAAAAAAAGCAAACATAGGAATGTTGTTCCCAAGAATATAAAAAATATAGATAAGAGTTTCTGTGAATCTGCAGAATCTTATTATAGAAATATTATATTTAATTCATCTGTCGAAATGAGGAGCATTGTCATGCTTAAACTAGAATTTGACTTTACTCTTTGGCAAAAGAATTGGAGCAAGTTAAATTGAAGTTGTTCCCTATTTAGATTTGAAATGGGTACTAAATCTGGCAAAAAGATATATTTCTTTGCATGGGTTTTGTAATGAGCAAACATCTAAATTCCTTGCTCTTGCCTCATGCTAAAATTGAATTTTTCCTTTGGTGCCATTGGTATGATTATCCAATAATAACCATTGGAAGAGAAACTTTTTAGCAGGTGTTCTGGCTGGTACAGGGTTTCAGGGTTTTTGTAAATAGCTGAAGTGATCCAGAAATAAGATGATCAATTACTTAAGAGTAAGATCTTAATTTTAATTAAAGACCTGCCAAGTCATGATGATAAATAGTGAAAGTGAATATTTTTCATGCATATTATGAATATTTTTCCAGTGTCACCTTTTTTCACCATAAGTAGCTTTATTACACCCAAGCAATTACTTAAATGGATATTGAGGAGGGGAAGGAGGGAGAAGTACAATTCAGTGAATTTGTGACTTGTCAGATAGCTTTTGCCAATCTTGTTAATTTGTGAATTGTTGCAGAAGAGACCAGAGTGGCAACACATCATTCTACCAGGGAAAGGCTTATGGTATCATTGCTTGGGTTATACTTCAGCAGATTTGAGAAGTGCTTGACTATCTGTTTACCTCCCAAATGTGTATACTGGTCCTGTGGGGGCGATTTCCCACCCATATGCTGGCAACGTAAGTATGGTAGCTTGAAAGTCAACATGATGATAATGTTTTAAAGGCAGATGTCATTAAGGGCTAAAGGCTTGCATAGCAGTTAGGACAATGCTACACTTCAAATTCTCTTGGGAAGTGTAAGGTAATTTTCCTGTCTGGATGCTATGCTTCTAGCTTTTGGTAGCATTCAAGTGGACAAACAGGGACATGTACATCAGTGTTGGGATACAGAGCAGTAGTATCTCTTTCAAGGTCTGGTTATAAGCAGTTCTCTGTTTTGATTTTGAGGTGTTTTTAATGATTGATTTGTAAAATTCAGATTTTATTTCTGTTTTGAAGGAAAAGGAGTAAAATATTCTTGTCATCTGTCTTTTTTGGAATAATGAATCTGATGTACCAGAAGTCTAGAATGAAAGTGCCTTGAATTAGCACAGTGTGAGTGAACTGGTTGCACTTGCAGCTTGTCCAGTAAGCCATAGTAAATCGTGGAAGATCAGGTAGATTAACCAGGCTGCTGTTTTATAGCTTACTTGTATTAATACTTGTTTTTTTCCTGTTGCCTGTTACAGAGAGTTTTTCCCTTTAGAGTTCAATCTTTAACTCAGTATATCTTTTCAGCAGGAAATCCCACAGTTTTTGCCTGTTTGGCAAGCTCACGTGGTTAACTGTTGGAGACTGTGTAGTGGTGGCAGCAAACATTGCATTAGCTAATATTAAAGAATTCTGAAACTTCTTTGCAGAGCATGGCTTCGCTTGTTTGGCTGACGGGGTGAGTGCACATCTTTGCACAAACTACAGTTGCCAGGTGTTTTCAAATGCTTCTTTTGACTGTCTGCCTTGAATGGCAAACATGCAATGCAATGTAGTTAAAGTCCAGTTACTCTGTAGTAGATTTATGTTCCTGGTATTAACAAAGTATTCACAGTTCTTTAAGCAATGGATTTTTAGTAGAAATTACTTAGTCTACAGAATACAGCCCGGACTTCTTTGGTCCATCTGCTCTACTGAATGTATAATGGAGCCTTGTAGCAGGTGTGTGATTGTCCTGTAGCATTTTAGTACTGCATGCCTCATTTCATTCCAGTAATAGACTCACAGGACAAAATCTATTATCCTATTTCACTGTGAATTGCCTCTTCACCCTTTGTGTTCAAAGATGGATATGTTTTTACTGGCTTCCTATGAGAATAGGTGTGGGACCTTTTGTAGGTGTGGAGAAACATGGACACACATGACTTGATTGCACCTGGTGCTTACATCTTTTTTTTGGTAGACCCTGGCTGTTCCAACTGCATGAATTTCTAGCACAAACCAAATGCTTTCAGTTGCATTCTTGTCCCAGTCCAACAGAGCAACTGAACACATGTAAATTTAAATGTTGAGCAGTGTTGAGGACTTTAAAAGGTACATGAAAGGTTGGGTGTGTTTGAGTTCCTTAAACATCCTTGTGGAAGAGCCCAAATCTTCAAAAGGAGTAGTTTTTAATTTTGTTCTTCTACTAGGAGAACAGTTGGGTATTTGCATATATAAGTAAATGCAGAACTGGTGCCTGAGGCTATGGTTTCACAAGCAGCTGGGCAGACTAATGGCTTGTTGCTACTAAGAGGAAGATGTTTGCTCAGTCTTGCTCCTCCTGGTTTTGTAGTCTCAGTAGATTTTGAGTTTCAGGTCGTTGCATTGGTTGCTCTTGTTTCTGGCTCAGACTTAGCCTACTGAACAATCTCATACATCAATAGACTGACATCTGAGTGTTTAGCAGTGCATTTTAAAAATTTTTTTTTCCCCCAAGTAATTTGGGAACCTGAGTTATGTCCCTGCATTGGGAAATAGCAGCTTATCTGCCTAAGCATGCAAGGGCTGTATCCTTGCCATCAAGCTTCTGCTGGAGCATTTTTGCAAACAGCATTGCACTGTGTTAAAGACCTTGGTGTTAACCTCAAAATAAGCTGCTGTTAATACTCACTAATATGAAACTGGCAGGAGTGAATGGAGTTGACTGTTCTTTTTCCCCCCAGACTTCAGTGCTCCAATTCCTGAGTGCACTCTTATATGTTATCTGCATCAGCCTCAAGCATGGAGGTCAGTTTGTGATTATGAAAAACCTTTTTTTAATTGAGACTTCCATAGCAAGTATTGGCAGAAGCATTTATCTGTGGGACTTCCCCAGTGTATCATTGGCCACTTTTGAAAACTGAGCATCATGTGAAAAAGTTTTTTCCTGCGTGATCAATGGGAGAGTGGCTTTTAGCTGCAGCCCTAGTATCTCACATAACTGACTCATTGCTTTTATATTTGGTCACTTTTCCTATGTAATGCATGACCTAAATTTCATACCTTCCTAGGTATAGAAATCTGTATTTTATTCCATCAGATCCTATATTATTGTTACATGTATACATGTTACTTTAGGTAGTAAGCTATGTCAACTTTTAGTATTGGCTCCACTTCAAACTAAGTCAGCAAATACTTTGCTATTAAACCACGTATTTGCTGTGTTCTGTTTAGTTATTTTTAAAAGGAACATATAATTGCTGTTTTGGTAAAATTCTTACCACATTAAGTTGACTTCTTTCAGTCCTGTTATTTTTATGAAAGACTTTGCTATATTAAATGTTAGACATTGTCCCTGGGGAAGCAAAGCTACCAGTTACTGAAGCTGGCTTCACAGATTTACCATTTTCCCTATTGACTTCCATTGTCTTGGATCGTGGCAGAGCCACTTCAGGTAAGAGCGGCTGAAAGAGAATCACCACCTGTGGAACTGACTGTTCCTGGTGATTTTGTTGTGCAGTTTTATTTACTTATTATTTTTTCTGTGTGCTTTATGATGGGTCAAGTGCTTTGGAGAGCTTTCTAGAATTTTTTTTGCTGTCCCAAGAAAATCTCTGCCTGTTAGTACATCTCTTGCCGAAAAGAAGATCACTGCTGAAAAAAATGCTATTGTTTGCTGGCAGGTGAAAAGGGAAAAAATGTGATAATGGCTAAAATTCTAGCAGTGACTTCTGATACCTTGACATGTTTGTCCTTGACCCCTGAATCAAAGCAATTTTTGCTCTTCCTGGTTAACTCCTGGAGGTGGAGGGCTTCAGGCTGACATTCTGTGATCATGCTCCTCTCGCCCTTGCTGGGAAGGACATACTTTTTGGTAGCTAATACCAGTTTTGCTACTGTCTTTATTAATATGGAGAATGAGGCAGAGAAGAATTCAGTCTGAGCCTCAGTTAGTCATTAGGTAGTGATGAATTTTTGTTGTTATTTTTAGTTATGGCTACTACTTTAACTTGAAATTCAAGAGACAAGCTAAGTTCTAATCTGGAAAATCAGAATTCCATCTGTGAGCCAGATGCTTTGCTATGGAGGGAGTAGACGCAACATTAGAGTTGAGTAAAAATAGTTCAAGAATCATTTCTGCACCCATTTGAGTCCTGCATCTTCTAGAGTCATTGAATAAGCCTACAGGCCACTCTGATGTTAAAACAACTTATGAATAACCTAATGAAACTATGGATAGGTGAACAGAGGGTTTTCCTTCTCCCTGACCCTCTGCAAAATGCTGTGCTAAGGGTAAGGTTAGGCATAGTGAAGAAAACTTCTATTGCTTTAGCTCTCTGGGGTTGCTGTTTTATTTGATTAGTCTTTGTGAACTGTTTCTGCTGGTATTCTCAAATAATTTCAGTTGAAAAATCCAAAGTCTCCTGTTCAGATGTCTGATGCTGTACCTTCTTAGACCTTGAATCATTCATGAATTTTTCTGCATTTATAAAATGTCACCCCTGTGGTTTGTTATGATACATAGCTTGAACGTTTCTAGTTTCTGTGATGCCAGCTTATCTACCTTTGCTGTGCACTGGTACAGCTTTAGAAAACAAACTTTTAGCAGTTCTTGAACAGCAGATGCTTATTCTTTATGGCATCTTGGCTTTCTTCAGAGATGTTAAAGATCCTAAAAGGTCCAAAGCAATTTGCTAACCGCTTTTCAGAATCTTCATCTCACTGGAACGCTGTGTTCTTTATTGAGAATCCAGTGACTACTTATTAGTAGTTGCTTATGCTGACCCCAAACTAGGGATTACAGTAGTGTTCAGATATGGTGAATATTCCTCCCGGAATTTACCTGACACCAAGTTTGTCTAGTTGAATTTGGACAAGATCTTCCTGGGCGTCTACTGTTAAGCTTTTGTCACTGTTTTTCTCAGCTGTCCCAGGACAGTATCTTCTGCTGTTCATAGCTGACAGGTTCAGTTCTCTGTTTTCTTTGGCCTCAAATTAAAAAAAATAAATAATTTAAAAAAACCCAACCAAAAAACCCCAAACACACACACACACAGGGTTACTATTTTGGAAATAAAACTCTGATTTGCAAAACGTTTTTTGTTATTTTACTTTTCCTAAAAAAATCCAAACGTTTGCAGTATTGCTATGTTTAAGTCAGTGGAAAAAATTATTTAAAATTTGGAATGAAAGCTTTAAGCAGTCAGATTTACTGGTTATAACACCATTCAGTTCACTAACAAAGTGCTCCATTTGGAACTAATCAGAGCTTTGTGATTTTTCTAGGCCAATTTGAAACTGCTTTGCTTTGATGTGCGACTGAATCAGATAGTATATGAGCTCAGTCAGTCAAGACATATGGGCTAAATTAATCTTTACCAAGTATATAAAAATTAAATCTTTATGGAAAGAATTGGAAGTTATGTATAAACAAAATGCAAATTTTAAACTGCACGCGATGTTTATTGTAAGGATAGTGGTGAGAAGGGAATACAAGATAGGAGGCAATATATTGTAACAAACTGCTTGTTTAGAGATTTTTCTGAGACCACGTGGCGCTGTTCTTACTCTGTTTGAAGTACTGTAAGTGTTTATGTTTGCTGATTGTTCTGAATATTTGGAACCTCGTTGTTTAGGATAACATAGTCTTGCCTGAACCTAATTTTCTAGCTTGCTCTGTGACTCAGTTCTTCTGAAATCTCCCATTGCCAGGAGGATGCTGGTGTCATTGCTCAGTCCACTGGAACTTCCTCCCAGCAGCAATCCACTGGAGTGAGAGCTTAATGAGCTCCAGGAGAGAGACGGTGTGAGATAAACTTTGGTAAAGACTGACTTTGGCAAGGAGATTTAAACTATTCCCCACCTCTCCCCAAGCTTAAAGTTTAATGGCTAGTCTTTCTGATATGAAAGCTTAATACCGGAGGTTTTGTTATCGGTGGAAAGCTGTGCTGAAGAAGCATACAAGTAAACTTTATTTTTTCATTGAAAAGTAGACTAACAGTGCTGAAAAGGAAAGCAGGTAGTTGTAATCCTGCTTCATCCCAACACTCATCTGCCTTTCTGGATTGATTTCTTTGCACATATAAGCTTTTTTTATGGATGTGAAGTATACAAAGTCTTGCACTTGTGCTGCTGCCTTAAACTGCATATAAATCTGTGAACATCGATCTTAAAATGGAGCTTACAATAGGTAATTGTATAGAGTAGGGATGTGCTATTTTTGGCTTGCATTGTGTATTCTGATTGATGTCAATATGTAAGGCTAATGGTAGGGTGAACAAAGTATTGTTTTAAGCGTAAATGATTCTAACTCATGGCGCTGTGCCAAGTAAACAGTGTCTGAGTGAGACTTTTTCCTTACAGGGACTTGTGGTTGCTGGTATTGGTTGCCGTGAATCAAGAATACTTTCTTTGGTTATGGAAAGGTGCACGTTTTCTCCTGTGATTTGTGAAAGGCTAAAATCCATGTGAAATTCTAATTACAGCTCTCCATACCAGGATTTCAGGTTGATTCAAAATGTGGCAATTGAAATTCAAGTTAGTTAGTAAGAGTGCTTTTGTTAGTCTTAACTACCTCTTTAAAGCACACTTGCCTCTTAAGGTACTTAAACCCTTGTGTTCAAGACTGCTAATGTAACTGTTCATCCACTTCTGCTTCTCATTACCTAGAAAACAAGAGAGTAATTGCCTTGTTATGAGGTGGGCTTGAACGTTATACTACAAGAAATAGATGTTTTTATGTGTTGCTACGTAATTGTGAATGCCTTTGTGGACAGCAGCTGAAGTGGGCAGTGTTCAGTTCCTCTTTTTCTATTGACTTATGTTTGTTTCTGTAGTTTCAAGTAATGGTGAAAATATGTTTTCTTGTGCTAAATGCAGTTTAGAAGGTATGTATTAGGTCATGAAGTCTGTTCTGATGATGCAGCCTTCTGCTTGGGCACTTTTAGTGTGCAGTTTTTCATTAAAATATGATCATGATAGCAGGCTTTTAAATGGCAAAGACAAGAAATTTAGTTTTTTGATAAATTGGAATTTATTCCTTGTAATCTGTGTGGAAATACTCTGAAATGCCTTGAGTCTTCATCTGTGTATATAGGTGACTGTCGTGGTTTAACGCCAGCTGGCCACTAAGCCCCATACAGCTGCTCGCTCACTGCCCCTGCATCGGGATGGGGGAGAGGATCGGAAGAGTAAAAGTGAGAAAACTCGTGGGTTGAGATAGACAGTTCAATAGGTAAAGCAAAAGCTGCACATGCAAGCAAAGCCAAACAAGGAATTCATTCACCACTTCCCATCGGCACACAGGTGCTCAGCCGTCCCCAGGAAAGCCGGGCTCCATCGCATGTAATGGTAACTTGGGAAGACAAACACCTTTGCCCTCAACATTCTCCTGTCCTTCTTCCCCAGCTTTATATGCTAAGCATGACATCGTATGCTATGGAATATCCCTTTGGTCAGTGGGGTCAGCTGTCCTGGCTGTGTCCCCTCCCAGCTCCTTGTGCCCCCCCCAGTCCCGCCTACTCACTGGTTGGATGGTGTGAGAGGCAGAAGAGGCCTCGGCTTTGTGTAAGGGCTGCTCATCAGTAACTAACGCATCCCTCAATTACCAACACTGTTTCCAGCACAAATCCAAAACGTAGCCCCATACCAGCTACTATGAAGAATTAACTCAATCCCAGCCAAAACCAGCACGGTGACATAACATAAAAATGATTTTTTCCAACATCCCTTTTCCCCTAGTTTTCATGTTGAAAAGTTAAGAACTGCACTGTGGAGAGGTTAAGGGTCTTGCAATATCTCTACAATTGACTGCTGTGTGACTATTGTTTAAAAAAGAATTATACCTTAAGTAGCTTTATAGATTAGCCAAGATAATCCAGATTTGTGAATAGCTGGTGACTGAAACAACTTCCCTGAACTGTTACTTGTGGAAAATCAGTAGTAACACCCTTTGGTTTCTAAAGAAGCAAACTTTTCCTAACTGCCTTCAAAGTGGTTCTGCTCACTCCGGAGGAAGGTGTGATGTTTGCGCATTCCCTCAGTTTATTTTATTGGATTTTTGTGGGTTTTTTCCTTCCAGGTCACTCCAAGGTCTGAGACCCCCATCAACAGCGTCAGTAACAGTTTGGAAAATGTACTACATACATCAACACATTCCATTGAGGAGTCATTACCCAAGAGGCCTTCGGGGAAACACTCCAAAGGTGTGTCCTTTTCCGCATGCGTACTTCTAATGGGGGAACAAACTCATATCTCTTGATGGTGATTAGTGTTATTTTAATTGCGCTTGGAGACTGGAATTTTGCTTTACTTCTGGATTGGGTTGAGCAAAGGAAGTCGTAGAAAGGTTTTTGTAGTAAACGTTAGTGTATCAGTGAAAAATGGTCAGCGAGAGACAAGTATGCTTATTCTTCTCTTGGGGAAATAAGCAAGAAAGTTCCTTATGAGTTGCAATACCACCTTAGCTCTCATGAAGTACTGTATTCTCAGAGCTAATATATCTGACACTAGCTTTCATCCTCACAGTAGCAGGTTACTTCTTGGATGAACCATATGGTGATGAGTAGTGCTTTACTGGGGAGAAGAGAAGCCATTTAAAACAGCAGTTAGCTTCCAATTTCACCTTTCCCTTGTTTCCCAAGAATGGGTAAGTGCGATGCTGAGGGAAGAGGAGCGGAAGACAGGAAAGAGAACTCAGCACATGTGTGCACTCTGAATGTTGTTACAAAATTAAGGTGTTTTTTTGTAATGCTGTATCGCATGCTGACCTGGTCAAAAACTGGGTTTAGCAAATTTGAGTTGGTAAGTATGCATTCCATTTCCACACTCCAGGTTATGATTGCAAATATTAAAATGCCTAGGTTAAAATGTGACTAACAGTATTTTTGTTTAATGCATACAAAAAGTGCTGTTAAGTGGGGAAAGTCTTTGAACTGGGAGCTGCTATTTGTGTAGAATGGCTTTTGTGAACTCTTCGTGGTATTAAGAAAAACAGCTCTGTGTGGCAGAACAAATGCAGGGGAAATATACCATCACATTAGCAGCATTAGTATATTGCCTTCAAACATCATTAAAAATATTGTCATGGACCATATCAATTTTTTTTTGTTTGGAATTGGTCTTCAGGGTTCTGTTTCCTTTTCTGCCACTGGGTTGTTGCATAACCTTGAAAATACAGTTTAGTACCATGTAAATGGTGATAAAGAATTTCAGAATGCATCTTCATTCGGAGGAACTGATACAGATTGGAAAGGGTTAAATATCCCAAGGAAATGTTCTTAGCTTGCCTCCACCAGACGTCCTTTTCTCTGACATCCTCAACTATAATCCCAGTAGCTGTAAGTAACAATAATTTTTTACAGCGGAATAGTGCTGTAAGTAGCTATTTCTCCAGCTGTAAAAACTATCAGGGTAGAAGAAAATGCAGCACTAAGCAGAAGCATGGCTAGGTTTGTGGCTTTCATCTGATTAAAAATAGGACAGGGTTCAACACTGTTTTCATTTGTACTCTGTGATTGCTATTCCAGTACCATATATGCCAAGATTAGTCATGGTACACTGTGAAAATTAATTAGGTTTTCCTCTCATCTGGTTTTCTCTTATAGAATACCTGCTTAGTTTTCAGAGAATGTAGCTTTTTAATTTATAGATTCCCTTAGTGGTTGTTGGTAAAAGGAGTTTGTGGAACAAATACGGTTTTCTTAGGAACTGATACTCTGCTTTCTGGTTCACCAGCAGCAAAGATTGTGTTGAGCTCTCCTTGATACATGATGATCTGTCTGGTAGGGAGTTCTGCCTCTTAAGATTGGAGTACAGCTGAAGATTATTTGCCAGCCCGGAGCCACCATTGCTCGCTTACAGATTTCTAATTCTTGTGGCAAACAAACAAGTGTTAATTTAGCAGGACCAGCTAACTTTTTAACCTAGAGCACATGAAATTCAGTCATGAGTGTATGGAACGGACAGGTTGCTTGGCCAGTTGTGTAATTCTTGTGTTGATACTTTCTAGTGAGTCTTGTTTCAGACAGCTTGAGAGGACGGGATTTCTTCTCACTTGTGGTCAGAAATAGTGAGCTGCCTAAGTTCGTCATTCCTCTCTTGGCAAAGTACTGGAGCTGGA
Organism: Ibycter americanus; assembly: GCA_035590275.1. Classification (NCBI taxonomy): domain Eukaryota; kingdom Metazoa; phylum Chordata; class Aves; order Falconiformes; family Falconidae; genus Ibycter; species Ibycter americanus. The sequence goes on along the minus strand of JAVJGI010000036.1, from coordinate 20,682,130 downwards.
AGTGTCTCAGTTAAAAAGGCTGTAGCTGAAACAGAAGAAAAATGCAAAAGCTCACGAAAGGTGCAGTATCCATGGTGCTTAGTTGGATTAGAGACAGGTTGTATTAATTCAGTGAATGGTTTTAATCCTGATTTTTAGAAATGTCAGTAATGTAACGTACTCTGCATGTAGTTGAACAGTGAATGGGTTTGTAGTAGGTTTGGACCTGAAAGCTGTCAGTGGCTTTATTTTCCCTAATCCATGTTTTGAACCTAGCTTTTAGCATAAAGTATTTCAAGTTTCTGCATGGGAGAGACACGAGAAGAGTGGACTATATTGCTCAATACTTTTTAGCAAACTGTGGTGAATGTCTGTATGCACTTGTTTGCATTAAGTGGTTAGCTGGAAACATTCATACATGCTTCATGTAGAGACCTGTCAAATACATAACCTCTGAATAATTTCACCACCTAGTCCTCACAGAATATTGCTGCCTTGGGAAACGAATTTATATATAATGAGTGTCACAGTGAGAAGTCCATAAACCTTTCCTTTGATCTCAGAGGCCCAGCTAACCATGGGAATGTCACCAGGCACTGGGGCACTGGATTCATGCTGTAATGCCCAAGTTGGAGTGGTGACCAGTGGGAGGCAATCATGGTTATTTAGCAAAATTCACTTATTTTTCTATGCTGGTCCTTCAGTCTTAGCTAAAGCCCCTTCTCCCTTCTGCATGTATCAGTGCTTAAAGCAGGGTAAACTAGTAAGACGTTTCTGCAGAGTAAAAGTTGTGACACTAGGAAGATCCTGTACCTGTTGACATAAGCATTTCAGGTATCTGTGCTTTATCTGGACTCTTCTTTTGTAAAATAGTTGCCTGTGCAAAGTTTAGAAAAAAACATGGAATGAGTATTGACCTAAAAGGACGTGGACCTCTTCTGAAGTCTAATAGCTGTAACATGCACTATAAATTGTGCTTTTTAATCATATTTTTTGATCAGTGATTTAGGATTGTCCACATCTGTGAAAACAGGTTTAGAAGTTGTTTTAACTGGAGGTGACTTTAGGAAGTTGAGACTTTCCCTGTTCTCAGGGACTGTCTGTTGTGCTTATAAGCTGCAGACAGGCTTATTTACAGATTTTAAGGTATTGACAGATCTCACTGGTCAAGGAGAACAGAGGTAAACACAGGTGGATTCTTGTGTTGCATGTAACTGAGATTACAAGAGAAATGTGTTGCTAGATCTTTTTTTCCACTGTTTGTAGAATGTAGTCAGGTTTTAACTATGGTTTTAATGCTGATCCAAACAAAATTACCAAATTCAAGTGAAGGTTGGGCACGTTTTACATACTGTGCGAGTTCAGTGCCACACTGTCTTCGTGGTTGTTGCCCTGAGCTTTTTTTCTGCAATGCTACAAGAATTGAACCAGTGCAGTATAGCTGCAGAAGGTGTCAGAAATGTTGATTCCAGTTTTGAAGATGAGATTTCATGCTTGCCTGATAGGCACATACTTTAGCAACAGTGTAGCTGTGTAGTGATGGTCTCTTCTATAGGCAGGTTGTGTTTCCCAGCACAATACCAACAAAGTCCGCAAATTTACTTGGAGGGATTCTGATAAAGGCACTGATGCTGATTGTTTCAAATTTAGGATTTTACCCTACATTTTTGGGGGAGTTACCTCAAACCTTTTCCTAGTAGCAAGTGACCCAGGTGGTTGAAGAAGGTCACTGGTTAAAAATAGTATATTCACTAGCAACTTTTGTTTTGTAGGCAGTCCTGTGCAGGTGGCTAAGAGAAATTCTGTTGTTATGCCAAAGTCCAGAAGGAGCTATCTGAGCTATGGGAAGTCCCATTCACAGAGCTGATTTGTGACAAGCCTATGGATGTGCAGTTGTTCTGACCTTGTGTGGCAATTCCCAAAGGAGAGTAGTTACGGTTATCAATGCTGAATGAAAAATTCAGCTTATTTTGTATTTTTTTTAAAAAAGCAATAGGAATTTCCCATACACCAGAGATGTTACTCATTACTCTTACTGTAAAGTTCCAAGCAGAATGATTTGGCCATTAAGGGGATAGCACTGTAGGCAAGTACTACTTTGTGCATGTGACATATTTTAGCAATGTATTAAACATGGTCAGTGACCACAGCATATTTTCCAAAAGCACAGTGGAATAAAGTACATTAGACCAGATGTTGAAGTGCAGAACAAAAGAATCTTTATAATAAAGGCGGTGTAAGTTGCAAAACATTACAGTACGAAGACTGTGTATCTTCATACCATAATTTCTCATAATACTGAGTAAAATTCTGATTTGTCACAGCCTCTGTTTTAAATTTTCTGCAGTGGAAGTTCTGTGTTGGTATTTATAAGATGCTTATTACTGCTGTGAGGCTTTGCAGGTGGCACTTACCACTGTTTTCCTCCATAAAGCAGCCTGGAAGATGGTTTCCTCGACTGAACAAGTCTCATTTTCTGCAAAGTGACAAAAATCCCCCTGTTTTTGTGTTTCCTGTATATTTATCTTGCCTTTCCGCTGTTGCCACACAAAACCTCAAAATTGTCTTCAAGCCAGTCTGATTTCAAATGAAGCAACTGTTGAAATATGATCCTTATATAGTGAAGCTGAATCACAATTCTTGCAACACATGCATCTAATGATAGGCACAAACTGCTTTCTGTGGACAGAGAGGAGTAAAGCTTTTTGAAGTAAAATGGGTGCAGTAGGCTTTACTCTACAATATGTACTCCATTTAGTACTCCTGCTGAGCACAGTAAAGCTTTTGCTTAATTGAAGGTATGCTATTAGTTCACATACAGGGTCCTGCAAAGCCTTCACAGTGTCCCAGGCTAGAATAGTGCATGACTTAGTGGAGAAAAGGAGCTGCAGTCTGTGGATGTGAGGAAAAACAAACTTCAGAGAAAATGCGTCTGAGTAATATATTGATTTAATTTTGGATTAATATTAAGATGTGAAATACATCCTTGTTTGCAGTAATCCTGTTGACCTCAGGTAGGTTAAGCTGATTGTTATGTGCAGCAAGCTTTGGTATCTAAATTATTTCATTACAGTAGTCAGCAGAAATGTGCGGTATAAGCTATCCAGAACTTCTAACCACTATTTTTGCTACCAGTTTTATTTTCCTTGGCAAAATGTATTTGTATGGTCTTGCACCTTTTTTGTCTCCCACTTCTTTGACTCATCCTTTTCCCCAAGAAACTAGACCGCAGGAGCTCTCTTAGTTAATGGCAATCAACAGTCTTTTCATCCTGAAATGTTTGACACCAGTTGTTCAGTCTATTGAAGGCAGGGAGAAAATAGAGATGCAGAAAAGCTCTGAAATCCTTTTGGCTAAGGGTCCAGACTTTACAGTGCCTTGTTCTGCGTTAGTTGTGTAGCTGGATTATTCTATTTTTAAGTAAATACATCATCTCCAACAATATTGAGTCAACTACTGTTAGGGTAGGGCTTAAAGAAATATTTAGGCTATGATAAACCTTCAGGAAAAATCTCCCTCTACCAACTGTATATAATTTTTCAGCTGTTTGTATATGTCGTTGTCCATTTTATCTCTGAAGTAGAACTCTGCTTCTCAGCTTCAGCATGGAGGTTGCTAGATCAGACACAAGGCATTGCATTCCTGACTTACTGTCTCTAGTATACTAGTGGGTTTATGAGTATCAAGTATTTAGAGTTAATTCTAGAAACCAAATCCAAGGATTAGTGTACTTAAAAAAAAAAAAATAATGTTTTGATGTTGCATATTTTCCCCTGTGCTAGAAGATTATTGTATATTAAGAAATTTCTTGAAGCCTGTATGTTGCATAAATCATGCAGCTTGTCTTATGTAGCTGGAGTTCAGTTAAGGCTGGAGGTTTAATTTTGCAACGAAGACAATACTCATGAGTTTTTTTTTGTTTGTTTGGTTGGTTTTTTTTAGAATTTAGTTTTTAAAATAAAATCAAAACCACTGCGTTTCATATCAAGTTTTTACTGATTGTCCTTATGTAGACAGGCATAGATGCTCATTTTATGTCCCCGAAGCCAGAGGCCAGTTTAAGAGCTCACCCTTTGGCTGTGTCAGAGCTGGTAGAGTTCCACACTCCTGAGGCTGCACCTGGACTCTGGCAAATTTATGTTGTTAACTGTTAATAAGTTAACTTTTGTACTCTGTAGAGGTTGGAGTCTGTATTTCTTCAGCATCCTTGTTACCTCCCTTTCCACATAACAAGACTTGTCAGGAGTGATCTGGGATTGCTGTGACAAGATACAAAGGGAGAGGAGGGAAGAGCCAGCATGGGGATTCTTCTAACTGAATGAAAAGTAGACTTCTGATCTGCCTACTCATGCAATAATTGTCATAGCGTTTTTGTGTAAGTACTTAGAGGTGCTCCTTACTGAAGTTTGTAATTCATGGCTTAGACTCCCTTCTCGAGGGCAGCCCTTTGTGGTTCACAGGCACTTTACATGAAGACTAAAAGGTCAGCTGCCCCTTGGCCAAGAGCTGCAGGGGGTTGGCTTCAGCAGAAAGTCATGTTTTATATGTTTACCAGCGACTCTTGTGTATTAGAGACTGTCATATGAACTCAGACATTTCCTATAAGCAGTTTTAATTGTGTATATACCATACGCCTTGTTCACGTATTCACCTAAAATAATGTTTATATCGAGAATATACCCAAGAATGTTGTCTTGAAGATGCTGAGTGGTCTGTTCTCTTTAGTCTTGTTTGGACTTCTTGCTTGGTTTTCCTCAATAAAGGTGGTGGAATCACTGTGCTTGGGTAGCTCTGTCAGGCCCTACCTTATTAAACCTTGAGCCTGTTGATGAAATTCACGCAAATTTGACAAGAGGTATTTGGGAGTTTTTAATTTACAGTAGTGTCTGGATAGAAGAGACTCATTCATGCTTCCATCAAGAGGAGAGGTAAGAACAGTTCAGGCCGTTATCCTGTTTTGTTTGCCCAGCCACTCACGGTGTTTGCTTTTTCCAGACCAGAGGCAACACGTGCTGATTGTTGCCCAGTTGGCAGTTCGGAACAATCCTGTGCACGTCACCGTAGGGGATGCAAGACTGAACTGGCATTCTGCAGAAGTAAATGGGTGTGCAAGAGAGGCAGGTGCCTTGCAGTGCTACTTGTGCCTAGGGAAGGGAGGTAGCTGGTTATGTGTGTATGTTTAGGGAATATGTGGGAAGCTCGGAAGAAGTCAAGGTAGATGTGGTAGATAGGGAAAGTAGTATTGTCATAGGTCTGTTGTAGGGGATATGAGGCTGGAGTCTGCAGAAAAGACATACAGCATAGGTCCATGGGAAATAAGGCTTCATTTTGCTAATTACTAATTCATCTTGCTTTTATATATTATTACAAAGAGTTGTTCTGAATTTGTGTACTGGGCAATGTAATTTTCTTATTAAACATTAGAAAATGACCAGCTTTCTGCTGAAGTAAGGTTTGACAATGAAGCACTTGATTTTTGAGTACTTTGAAACCTGTTCAATTTGGCTTTAGTGGGAGTTGGATAATAGTTCCGTTTATAATGAATTAGAATCAAGCTACTCTGAAAAATAAAAATTCTAAGAATAGCATGCTGGTAAATTCAGCCATGCCAAGGAGTTTATCTCACTGTAATGCATTCCTCAGGCAGATTCCTGATCACAGAGTCATATAATAGGATGGTTTGAGTTCGAAGGGACCTTAAAGACCATCTAGTTCCACCCCCCTGCCATGGGCAGGGACACCTTCCAGTAGCCCAGGTTGCTCCAAGCCCTGTCCAGCCTGGCCTTGAACGCTTCCAGGGATCTTAGATAATGACAGTGTAGTTGTCAGTGTCTTAACATGGGATGATAAACTCATATTTAATAGTCCTTGCCTTTTTCCATGGCTCTTCTGAAGCACAGGAGGCAACACTTAGGCATGTATATTCCTAGGAGGACTCTTGTATTGCCACTTGATGTCTGTGTCCTGGAAATGCATGCTATGGCACATTAGTTATTAATGCAGGTGAAATTAATAGCCATTACCTCAACAGCTATGGAAGCAATAGCATGACCTTCTGCCAGTAATGGAAACAACATAAGCATCTTGAGCTTTTTAATTAAAATTGCATTAAAACTGCAAAACCAGTTTTTCCTCAAATCTGTAGGTAATGGCTTAATGCAGCACATCTTCTGAAAAAAATGTCACGGAGTCAGAATAAAATGAGTTGTGAAAACTTTGCCTGGTGTATGTCTTGGTGGAACTAATGCTTAAACCTGCATTTATATGGAAAAGCCTTTATAAGGTGAGGGTGGGGGGAGAGGAAATTTGAAATGTAGACACTTATTGAAGGATAGAAAACATGTCATGAAGTACTTCCAGAAAAAACTTGAAATGAAGAAACTTTCAAGAAAAAACAAGGGTGAACATTAACTGCTGATTCTTGTCTCCTGGCAATTCCTGCTGCAGCCTGATGGCAAATAGCTCACTAGGACTGGACATTTCTTTGTCTGCTGCTTGAAGATTGAGTGAGGGATGTGTGAAATGTTCAGAAATGCTCAGCTGTTCATTGCATCTCTTTAGAACTTAACACCCTTTAACATCTGGAAATGTCTGTTTTGAAATAACCCATTTCACTGCCATGTTAGAGGTATACAAGAATTTAAAATAAATGGCTTGCTTACCCTGTCTAGGCTTATGTTACCCCTAAACTAAACTGGACAAAGAAAAAAATCACTTTAAAGAAGAAAACAGGAGTGATTCACATGTGTTCCTCAAAAACCATAATGTCCTTGCAGTCTTTTTTTTTTTTTTTTACATACTGTCACAAGTGTACTACTGACTAAATGGTAATTTTCTTATGTATGGCATACTTAAGAAGCTTTCATAGCTGGTTAGTTGTTAGCTGGTAGATGTTCTTTCCCTTCCCTTGTCAGTTTATTGTTAAGTCTCCCATTTTCCAAAGCACATTTTTCATTTTCGTATATCTTTACATTTAGATTAATCCTTTTTTCCAAAACGTGGCTCCCTGAAGTTAATAGGCTTAAAATGCAATAATTCTATCAATAGGTAGCTGGAGTTTTTACAGGTAGCTGCATACACAAGTTAGAAATGTTGTCATCCCTCACAGATTTTTAGGTCCGGATCTGAAAATTAATGAGAACTTGAAGTAAATCTTGGGTTTCTTGCTTGATTTTTTTTGATGTCAGCATTAGGATTCTTACATTGGGGCTTTTTTTCTGCAGACGTGGGAGGCTGGCAATTTTTGAAAGAATCCGACTACAGTGAGGAAAAGATACCAGACATTGTAGGACTTGAGATAACATGAGAGGAATTGGTGCTATTGGGAATTGGAAACAATAAATTCTGGTTTCAAGTAGGGCAGTAAGTCACAGGAGGAGATGCGTTATTGTTAGTACTGATCACTGACATGACATATTGGTCTGGTTTGAAAATGAGGAGGTGGGTGGAGAGGAAGGATGAGAACTTGTCACAGAAAAAAGAAGTTGTTTACTTTGCCAGCAATTTTCTTTGCTTCCCCTGCTACTACAGCAAACGCTTCTCTACTCTGCTTCCCTTCTTTCTAATCTGGAAGTGACCTTATTTAGTAAATGACAACACTTTATTTCCATGGAAGTGATCATGATTTCTCACATTTGGTATCTGGCACAAGGGAACAGATGGACTGCAAAGATGAAAAGAAATGTAATAATACATAGCTAGTTGAAGAGACCTTTTGCAAATGGTAACTCATGAGTCTTAACTGCAGGACGTGTGCAGTGAGAGGGGAGGAAATTGGTCATGTTTTTTTAGACAGCGTTCTCCTGCACTTTGACTACCAGCTGATGCCAGCCTTGATTCACAGGTCAGGAGACAGTGGGTGATTCTGGTTTTTTAATTTTCTTTTTAGACTGCACATTCAAACTCAGAAGGAGTTGGTGCCTAGTGTCCTTTGAGGATCACTGTGCAAGAGCTACCGATTCTTGTGTTCTAGATATGGCACCTTGTGATTTACCGTAGTCTTGCTTATATATCCATCCAGCTAGGGTAGTTCTTGCTTCACATCAGACCTGGCTTAATGTTTGTAGAGCTCTCTGAGGACAAAAACTCAGGTTTATATCAAAATGTTTGGGACTTTTCTAATTGGTGGTCACAAATGTTCTTGTGAACACTCTGGGTAGACAGAAGCAAGTTCCTACCCTTTGTTTTGCTTGAATAGTTAGATATTATTTCTTAAATTCTACGTGCCTTCATTGATTTATATCTCCTTTTGCTAATAACCAAACAAGAAAATGGTGCTACTAACATTTGGGTTCATTATAAAGAGTATCAAAATGAAGAAAGACTGAAGCTGAGAACAGTCAAAGCAATGAAATTCTGTGTATTAATTAAATTTTATTTGGGGTTGTTTAAAGAAAGTTGGATTCTTCTGTTTAATGTGGGTTTAAAGTAGTTTTCATCAACTGCATCTGCTGAAAAATGCCGGAGCAGAGCCAGGTATTGAGACCTGGATTAAGAGATTTGACAGCTGTATGGGTAATGAAAGCATCTAGAGTTGTTCGTGGGTTGATGCTGAGAAGTAAATTGAGAATAAAATCTCATTTGAGGATTGCAGATAGTGGAAACTGGGAGGAGTATAGGGGGTTGTACTGCCCCAAACCTGCATATAGCACGGTATCTTGTACTTTCCTTCAGCATTTGATGCTGGTGGCCCTGATCCATACGGTGTATCTGTTACTGTGTGCCACACAAGTAGAGGAGGAGACAAATTGTCAGCTTTGGCATTGTTGAGGTGCTTTGTCAGATTTCATTTCTAGTGTCATTTTCTCTTGCTCTTTTATGCTGGAAAGTCATAGGCTGTAATTATGCAAAACAATGGTTTTGATTAAAGTAAATTTTGTTTCTCAGGTGCACGGAAGTGCTAAGCTAAAAGGTTAATGTTTCATTTGCTTTCTGAGTTGTTCTTTTATCTCCCTGGAAGAAAAAGCAGTGCACTTGCTGTGCTGCATTACTTCACTGCCTGGAGTGGATGCATTTCATCAGTGTATGGTGCGGATGCTATTTTTAACAGTAACTCAAAGGGGTAGCCCTGCTAAAATTACATCATTAATATACACAGCTGAAAGGAAATGGCATAAAACACAACAGTGCCTTAGAAGATTATCTCTATTGTGTTTTCCACTTCTGTGGATGAATTATTCAATGTGTATCAATCAAGCAGACATACAGTTGGACCACCATATTTGAAAAGGATTCGGACTGTTTTCTTGGAAACAGTCCTGTGGAAGAGTGTAGTAAGTGAACTTTGCAAAAACGGTATGAAATGGGTATTAGTGGCTTGGGAAGCTCAATGTTTGTGCTCCTTCCTGTCCCCGTTAAATAGTTCAGGGATTTGCTAGATGCCCTACTATTGAAAAAGATGGTGGGGAGCTAGAACTTTAAACTTTAGTTTTGCTAGGAGTGTGTTTTGTTTCTGTACTGCATGCTGAAGAATGTGGTGGCGAGTGTGCAGATTCAAAGCTTCAAGATTTTGAGGGTTTTAGTGTTTGGGGTTTTGTTTTGTTTTCTGTTCTTTTTACTTCAGTTCCTGGGCATTCTCACTGCCTTGGCAAATACTAATAAAATCTGCTTTGGTCCTCTCTTCCCTCTTGTATTTGCTTCATAGATGTGTTACAGAAACAGTTGTCTAATAGTTCTATAGTATCTCAAAATAAGCTTAAATGCTGAATTAAACTTTACTCTGCCTCTTTGAATTACTAGTCGAATCTTGTCGGGGATCCAGAATGAAGGAACTGTGATTTATACAAAAGTATAAAAGGGAACAAGAATATTAAAGCCTGAGACCAGCGACCTGAAAATGTACAAGGACATAATTTCCAACAAAAGGAGAACCTCACAGAAGTGGTTGTGCAGAGGGATATTTGTTTCTCACTGAACTAAGCACTTGAATGCATTTGTGGCTCTTGGCAAGACTGTATGTACTCAAGGTTTTGCCTGTTCTAGATTAGTCCCTTAGTTTGGTGGTTTTATGTAGTATGCTAACAGAATATTTTTTCATTGTTAACAAGTTTTTCATGCTATAATTCTTTGGGGGGAAAAACAAATTGAAGCTGGTACAAAATGACTTTGTACTTGCTGCTCATGCTTGCTTGTTGTTGCAGCCTTAGTCATGAGTTTCAAGATGCTGATACTGTTCTCAAAAATGCAGAAAACAGCACGTGCTTACTTACATGAGCATTAAACTATGCTGGTCTGGAGTAGCTGTCTTTCAAATACATCTAGCTGCGTGTATTCATGTGCCTTCGAGTGTGCAATGCACATTACTGTGTTTTTGCTTTGGAGTTGGAAACTCTTAACTCCTCTAGGTAGGTGAAGAAATCCTTCGGCCAAGGTTGGAGCAGCCGGCCATCTGATCTCAGCGCTCTGGTGTTTTATCGCCAGATTGCCCTTCAAGCCAGGGCATGCTGGCTGAGCAGCTGCTGTGTTATAATCTCACTGACAGGGGTCCATCTATGCCGATATATGGTTACACGCTGCAGCCCACAATCTGTATTTGACTGTGCTGTAGAAAAAAATTTATATAAGCGTGTTTGTATAATATGCATAATTAATATAGATGTACATGTAATGTTCAGGTCCTGACTGGGTGACTTTTAAGCTTAAAGTGTTGCTGGGCAAATCCTCACTGGATGCAATTGTGATTAATTACAAGTGTAATTGTTTTTATGCAGTGGGGACTGGCTCTTACTATGTAAGTGACGTCTAGAAGACTGAAATGAATAAAATCTTGCGTGATGAAGGAAAACTAATGGGTTGTAGGCAACCCTAACTCAGTTTTCATTCTCCTCATCCCTTCAAAAAAGGTGGCTGGTTGTTCAAACTGCGCTGAAAGGTGGCATCTTGCATTGTTTCACCGGTGGGTCTGGTGTGTTGGTGTGAGGCTGGATTTGTCCATCTGTATTTAGGACATTGCTCAAAACTTCAAAGCAAATGCCAGCTCAGATTCCCAGCTGTGGTTACTACCTGAGTGTGTCACACTTTCCTGCTCTGGTTTCCTTTCAGGATGCATCGGCAAGGTTTGTATTCTTTTTCTAAGCTCAGGGTAAGTGTCTGTTCCGGGCAGACACACAAACTTCAAAGGCTTCGGCAGAGTTGGGTTTGTTTCCTCTGGTGATGTTTGGGATTTAGTGAAGCCTGGGGTTTCTGGGGTTTGATACACTGTAGCACAAAAACTGTGATGAGGGAGAGGGCCTACACTACCAAGAGTGTTTTTCTTGGCAAACTGACTTTGCATTTTTAGTTTTGTAGGTGAATATAGCATTTGGATTAGAACTAATCATCTGGCTCGCCTTGGGTTTGCAGGGGTTCAGTGAATTATGTGCCAGAGAAAATCCTTTCTAGGGAAGCATAAGACTTCTCTAGGATGAGCTAACCTTTTCTTAAAAATAAGAAACAAAGCCAATATTTTGTTTAAAAGTGATCTAAGAACAGTAAATAAAATAATCACTTGATCAGATAAAACTAGACTAAATATACAACTGCATGTTACTTACCCAGTAAGTATTTATATACGAAGTTGAACATCTCTCCTGATTGCGGAGATATTTTTACTAGCATGAGCTGTGTAATAAGATATGGGCAGCCTGCTTATTTTAATTGCCTAAACAAGAATGTATGTTAGCGGTTACTGAAGCTGCCTTCAAACTGAGCATTTGTGCTTATGGTCACTTTTGCAGGAGTACTTCTCAAAATGAGCTGCCCATTCCCCTGAGAAGTCTACTTAAATCTGAGAAGGAAGATGAGTCATTGGGCTGAATCTCTAAGCAAATTGAGTACACAGCTGCATTCATAACTTACACATGCTTTTCTCAGTTGTATGAAAATAGTTAATTAGCGGCAGTTACATGTAGAACTAGCCAGCTTGGGGAATTAGGCAGTAAATATATTTTACAAATTAAAATCTGAAGCTATTTAAAAATGCATCAGTCCCACAGCCCCAAGCAACAAAATGTGAGCACATGCTTAATCTCACACACTGTGACTAGTCTCTGAATTTGTTGTAGGATACTTTTAAGCCTTCAGTGTTGCATGTGTTTACCTAAAATTGTGCTTGAAAATGCCAAAGTGTTTTCCGTGGTATTAAAAACATAGTTGAGGATTCCTTTTTGGATATGTTCTGCCGTATACTGAGAGAGACCTCTTCACTTAATTAGAGCAAATTGAATTAAGGAATATGTTTTACCTGTTGCTCAGTTGTCCCTATCTAATGTCAAACTCTCGCAGCCTTTTTGGCTCTGTATCATGGCTTGCTTTCTGCCCAGAGCATTATTATATATATTTCAACAGCATATCCTGGTAAGTATATGTTTCAAGGCACAGCACCTGTTTAGTGACATGTGTTGGTGCTCAGATTTAGTAAGGCAGTGGAGCTGTTATACAAATATGTCCAATACAGCAGGCCTTTCTGGATAATTTATTCTGTAAAAGCTTTTTCTGGCATTGGAAAAGAAAAAAGGCAACTTGTAAGGCAGTTGTCTATTCAGTGGCAATGGCAGGCAGTTCAGCAGTAGTAATGCAAAAAAGTTAGTACTCTTGGCCTGAAGTATTTGGTAAGAAAAACCTTCAAATTAGCGTTTGAAGCTGTATCTTGATTTTGAAAGCAGCTGACTGATTCTTCTGGGTTTTAAATTTTCCTGTCCAGATGGGAGTCTTCTCCAGCCTTTAGTGCAGACAGCTTTTTGTTTTTATTTAAGCTTTTGAATCCAATGAAGTTGCAAAACCATTCTTTAGGTTGATTGGCTTTTATGGCTGGCTAAAGTGCTGACAGTATCATTCAGTGTTACTCAAAACAATGTATGAATTCAATTAAAATCTTAAAAGCTAAGATATACAGATGTTTTTTTAATATCTGCCTTTTTTTGGAGAAACATAAGAAGGTCACTTAGTTGGCAAGTTAAATAAGCCAAACTGAGGAAGTAGCAGGAACATGAAAACTACTAGTTCGATTGGGGGCGAGTGATACAATCCCAGCATGTTATTGCTTCCTATATCGTGCCAGAAGTAAGCTAATATCCTTGATTTTTAAAAAAAGCTGTGTAATTACTTCCTGTGGAATATTGCAGTTCATAGTCTTCAGCCTTTTTTAAAAATAAAAGTAGGATTAACTTCTGACTTAAATTCATGTTGTAAGTATCTGTTGGTTTTGACCTTAAATATTCTCTAAATTGAAAGAACCCTTATTCTTTACAAATGACAAAGAAAAATGACAGCTATAAGAGCGTTTCTTCTGCTAATGTTGCTGTTAACAGAAATTTTTCACTATGTCTATGAAGCTTTAATTTCCAGTGTCTTCCTGTGTGTTTCTGTAGAGGCAACAGCCAGCCAGAAGACTTTCTTGCTAACTAGTAAAACTGTTCTGCTTGGTTACAAGTTTTTTCCTAGCTGTAGCTTCCTTTTAAGCAGACACCATGGAAAGGCTGCTGTCTGCTCTTCTACTTTCAGTCTGAAGAGCTACCAGCAAAAAACTGGACGGTGGACCCTGTTACGAGGCTGAACTGGGTCCTAACAAGTCCAACATACCTTACATTTGATTTCTGTTTCTCCCTTTTTCTCCACAAAACCATCTGTCTTACGAAGAGAAGATCAGCTTCGCCTTGACTTTTAAGGAGCCGCAGACTCTTAGTCTTAAGTAAAGGCTGAAAAGTGGAAATGCAGTGAGCAGCAAGTGATACGACATGCTCAGCATCTGCTAGCCAGTAGTTCTTGGGTCATGTGCTATGACAGACGCTGCTTCATCAGCTTCAGTCACAGGAACGGGCGAGAAGTAGAGGCCCCTTTTTCTCCTCTGCTAAATTTTCCCTCCTTTGTTTTTCTAAATGAAAGATGTGATGGTAATTAGTTCTGTCGCCTGAATTAGTGTTAGCCAGGCAGAATTAGTTCCTGCGGGATACTTGGTTTAAATAATTTGGTAATCAGAAAATGACTGCTCCATTTGGAATCTCAAGTGAATGTGGCTTCTTTTCAAGAGTATTTCAATGATTTTTGTATTGCTGTGGTCATTGCTGAGTTCAGAGATACTGTGGATGTAATAGTCTTCTCCCTGGAACACAGCCTTTGGTTTCCTGGACGAGTCAGGCTTCATGGGATATTTTGAAGGTACCTGATACGTAGATAAGCAAAGATTTTGCTGTGCTTTCATATCAACCGCAATTTTTCTGCCCTCTTTTGAAAGGGGGAGGTAAATGCTGTATAACTAATGGTTCAGCTTCAATATTTCTTAGCTTTGTATTTGCATAAAGGGTTTTGGATCACTTAAGTGTCCCAGTTACACCTCTTCGCACAATGTTTTCTCAATCCATAACCACTGTATTATGTGGAAACAGGTTAATATCTTAATAAATTACCCTGCTGTGTCTGGAGAGCTCTGAGAATGAGATGTCATTTCTCTTCACTACTAATACAATAATGGAAGGTCATTGTTACATGACAACTCGATGTAGTGAACTGTAGAGAGAATTGCTTCATTCTTTCCTATATTTGACTTTTTTAGAAGTAGTAAAATAAGAACAATTTCAAAAAGAAACACTTATTTCCTAACCTGTTTTCCTTCACTTCTAAGGAGATACTCTAACACAATTCTCGATGCTCTCAAGGGGAAGCATTTTTCCCCGCTGTAGTATAGTTATAGATAAGCTCATAGCTGAGTGATACACACTTGTCACTTAAGTTAAATTTACCTCTGATACTCTTTTGTTTCATACGGTCACATTTCAAGAATATATTGTATATCCTGCCTTCTCATGTTCTTTCCCTCCCCAGAAGCAGAGTTTCTGTAAGTGTGAACATTGCATACCAGGGGGCATCTCCCATTACTCCATTATTTGGACTGTGGCCCATCAATACTTTGAATGCAGATTGGGTATCTCTTAAAAGGAATAGTTTGTGTGAGTTAACATGTCATGAAACAATCCAAGATGTGCTTTTGCTGGCTGTTGAATAGAGCAGAGTTCAAGTTCAGTGGTTTCAGTGTCATCCTCTTAGTATTTAGTGGTTCAGAACCTGTTGGGTCCAAGTTTGAAAACTCAGAGTGAGGCATCAGGGATACTCTTCCAGTGAAATCGTCGTCTGAAGAAGTCTCGGTGGACAGATTGACAGTGCCAGCTCTTTCTTGGCTTTAATGACAAAACTATTACAAGCTAATACCGTTGTTCGCTGATTTGTTGAAAGGAGTTTTAGTAAACAAACATGAGACTGACCTGATTTTAGGTCCTGGGACACATCATTAACACCCAAGATCTCAGCAGCCTGGAAGATGCTGATCAATACCCGAGTTATTTAGATCTCAGTTCTCACTAATCTGCTCAACTTGCAGGCTCTGGCCAACCATTTCTGTATGTGCTTTGAAAACCTAATATTTGATTCTGCAAGTTTTCTTCAGGCCTCCAGTATTCCAGTTAGTTTTGAGAAGTAGGAGGCTATTGAAAGAAAATAAATTTAGTTGATGAGAAAACTTAGTCTTGTATGTTTGTTACAGAAGACATGTATTTGCTGGTAAGAAGAGTGTATCTCAGGGTTGGGGTTTTTTTTCATTCTCCATCATAGGCTAGATAAAAAGCTTTTAAAAACATCAGGAATGTGAAAGCAGGAAGCTTTCTGAAAAGCAGGCAAAACCCCCTCTTAAACTGATACTTGTAAGCAGTTTCTCAGCTCCGATTCAATTGATCAGTTGATCTTTTTGTTTTTTAAAAAAAAAAAACAAAAACAAACAAAAAACCAACAAAACAAACCCTTTAATTTCATGTGCTGCTTTGCCATGAATGTGCTTTGAAACTAGCGAATAAACTATTTCTTCTGGTTTCCCTTTCTTGCCTGTATGTATGGGAATATAAATACTGGTGGGTTTGAGGGTTGAAGGGGGAGACTTTGTGGGTTTTTGTTTCCAGTTTTTGTGCGGTCACTTGGGATTACCTTCCGATGTCTAATGGACAACAGTAATTGAGTCATGCTGCTTTTGAAGTATTTCTTCTAGAAAAGCAGGAGGAGATGGCATGTGAAAGTCTTGGTATTGCATTTTTGGTTACCACTTCTGTGTAAACAAGGATGTGGAAAGTATTTTATTAGTTCCCTTTTTGTGAGGTAGACCTTTTCAGCAAAAATTCAATTGCTCTATTTGTGTTTGAATGCTTGTTTCCATGAAGGCACAACTTCGTGAATGAAAATTAATAAATCTTTAAATTCAGAAGCATCAATTATGATTATGTACTTGGCCTCCTGTATAGCACAAACTAAAGGGTTTTATGTAGTGGATTTTTTTCCTGCTTAAAAAGAAATTGTAGCATTTCTGCTTTGTTGTCAAATACTGTGTCTCAAGAGCTGCACAGGATCAACCCAGTTTCACAACACTCAAATTTTACCACCTGAATGCTGGAGAACAGTATTACCGTGCTACAGGCCACACAAGCTGAACCTACATGCAGTGATTTAATAAAAAGGAAAATTACTAGCTAGGTATGGAGTAGAAATTACTCTTTCGGGCTGCGTGGTAAATTCTTGCTGGTAGTTTCAATGTCATTCACTTTAACCCAATTGCTCAGCTCTGGTGATGTGCTCCTGGCTTGCAGTCTTATCTGTAGTTTTTATCTAGTGTAGAAAAAAAACCTCGAGACTGTCATGTATGTTTTCTTTTGGTAAAGAAAGCTGCTAAAAAATAATACACTGTGTAAAAATATTCATTAAATCAAAGGAAAAATGTACTGGTACAAATTATACTGATATGCACAGTAAAACTGGTGAAGGATGGACTAGGTGTTTGATTGAATGCTAGAGTGCTGGTGTTAGTGCTGAAATACTGGATATTTTGAAAAAGGGCTGGTCTTCAATCAACACTTGTGATTATCTTGAATTTTTTTACTTTTTCAGGAGGAGCACAAAAAGTCTCAGTGTGGACTGAGACATTGATCTATCTAGTCCTTTTACTGGTTAACAGTGGCTTGATCCAGAAGTTGAAAAAAGGGAGTTACAAGAGCTACAACCTACAATGGGATATTAAGGTGGTTTCCAAAAGTGATGTATTTTCTGCTCTTGCCCACATCCACTGCGTGTTTTACCCTGACCTTGACCTGTCAGGAGAGGCTCATTCTAAATCATTTGAATTGGTCTTTCACTTTAGCTGCTGACGTTTCTGGGAGGAGGAGGGCGGCCAAGATCCTGCTCTTTCAGAGGGAGAGGCTGGTCAGTGCCTGGCATCAAGAAAGCCAGAGGGTTTAATACCTGGTTGTGAGGAGAGGGAAGGAATTGTCTGTGCCTTCACAGAAACACTCAAGTGGTCAGATAACAAATGCACTAATATCAGCCAAATGGATAAAAACCCCAGGCTAGAATAGGAAAACAGAATAAAATGCCTTCAAGCTCACTGGGTCTGTTTTACCTGGACGTTTTGGAACAGTTTGTGTGGAGGAAGCATTATGTGAAAAGGAGAACAGATGACTCTAGTTCCTCTAATGGGTGTGATTTCTGACTGCCTCTGTGCTGTAGCGTTTCAAAGGCAAGCTTCCATAGTTGGTACAATTGAAACTGCGTGAAGAATGCTTTTCTTTTGTCTTTAACGGAAAGCAGCAAATAAAGTAATGAAAAAGCCCCACAACTTAGGAAATTTGATTACAGAAAATCTCTGTGAGTGAATGAAGATGTTTTTCTAGTCTGCTGCCCTTTCAAAGTGGAGTTTGGCAAAAGGCAAAGGTTCAGCTGTTGAAAAAAATGATTCCTAGGAACTGCGAACGCGTGCTTAGGGTGGTGTGGATCCGTCCCTGTACTCTGGCCTTTTCTGAACGATGCCACAAGACACTTGTAACAGAGGGGGTGCCACAGCCTCGTTGGGGGTCTCTCCTGCAGCACTGAAGTTCTACAAACCTCCTTTGTATTTCTCTACGCCTTTCATATGTCATTTGTGATCTCATCCGACTGTTTCACTTACCTGCCTTAATTTCCCAGATAATTATGGATAAATCTCCATGACTAAAAGCCTTCTGTGCCCCTCTGCCAATGCAGCTGAGAAAGCCCAGCAGTGAGGGAGGCATGTATGCATACACACACAAGCACTTTTCTTGGATCATTTTACAGGGAAGTGCTGGGAGAGAGGAGCAGACAGAAAGGTATGTCTCTGAGATCTGGTATCGTGACTGATACCCTGCCAAGCTGCCCTGTTTGGTTCCTGCCCCATGCACAGCGACAGAGCCTAACGTGGAGAGCATAGCTGGACTACTTGTGGATGAGTTCCCATTGATTAGTTCCAGACCTAAAGCTCAGATTTAAAATAGTGCAAATATACTTGCTCTGGCTATCTCCTGAATTGGAAACATTAACTTTCTGTTTTTTTTTTTTTTTTTTTTTTTAATCCCCTGGGTTGGGAAGCTTGAGTTCTGCTGAATTCAGCATCCTGAAAAGACAACAGTATCATGTGTCCTTAACTCCGTACAAAGGTTTTTCTGGTCATGGAATCATTTATAGTGATATTGGGTAGAGTCAGCTCTGAGCAATTTCCCATGCTTTGAGAGTAAATACAGTAGAATTTTTTTTCTTTTTTTTTTTTTGTAATTTGTTAGATAGCAGATTTAATATCCACTCACTTCTGCTTGGCAGATGGCACCTTTGTCTTCCTGAGTTTTGTATGACGATTGCTTTGGATAAAGTTAAGCTTCATGGTAGGTTTA
>JAVJGI010000036.1:20632711-20663365 GCA_035590275.1 Ibycter americanus | reverse complement strand
GTAGGTTTAGGAAGGCTATTTTAATAAAACCAATCACAAGTTAAATAATATGGAGAGTATGTGAGAGGTCACATAACAAAAGCATACAACTTGACAAATTAAACAAGAATTTGAATTTTTTTTAGACAAATGATATTTTTCACAGTGTTACCTAGTTGGGAGAAAATGACTGGAGCACTTTATATAACATTAGAAATTACCCAGTCGATTGTCCCTAGAAGCATATTGCTGCTGCACGGTGAACTATATTTCATGCTCTAGAACACACCTAATCTTACAAGAGTCAGTTTAGGATCTCGGCAGTCAGTGCGGAAATATCTACCTAATGGTTCACTTTGCTAATTGCAGTCATTTTCCAGAGGATAAATCCACTGCAGCAGATTATATTAACTGGATAAGTTCAGACCAGAACTTTAGCACGAAAAGGTCATGTAGCTGTCAGCACAACAAAATCCACGAGGTGATTTAAAGTTTATTATTAACCCACATAGTAAAACAGAAATAGCTTTATTTTATGTTGATAGGTAATACTGTTTTGCTTGAATTACTGTAGAGGAATAATGAATAGATAGACGAGATGATATTTGAATATGGTAGAAATGCCAAGATAAGAACAGTTTCAGTAAAGTGATGCTGGATTTGTTATAAATGACAAATGTTAAGTAACACTTGCTATGTCTTTCTGGCTTGCTTTGTCCTACTCCAAAACAGATGTTGCAGCAGTTGACACTAGGCTTTCTACAAGTTATTTGCTCATCCTTCAGCTGTTTCACCAGCAGTGTGGTGATACCCCCTCTCAGTATCCGCTTTACAAGTTCTTTCTAATTCTGAAATCCAATCAATGTTCAGTAAATCTTAACTGTGGTCACAATGAAGGGTGCCCTGAATTCTCTTAAGTAAGTGTACTGAGATAGATTTTTCTTAAAATGGCAAGAAAACCTCTGAACCATGTGTATGTTTAAATCTTCATGCCACTACATACTGTCTAGATAGCGCATCAGTATCTGGCAGGCAGAAGATTCATTCCTGTGGTGCTCAGCATGCGGTGTAACAGCGTGGTAGTACTGTAAAATCACTTTAGGAGCGTGAGAGGAATCCACTGAAAAACGTTAAGAGGAGCAAGTCTCTACAAAATCACAATATGCAGGAGAAAGTAGTGAATAACGAATTGACGTTATTCATAAGCTCAGGGATTTATGTTATTGTAATTGGGAATTACATGGAGGAGGAACGGTTGAGATGATCATAAAAGGAGCGTTAGTTCTGTATTTTGAAGACAGGCATGAACATCTGTAGATCTATTTAGAACTTGCCAGTTTTAAAAATTTTGACTGCCACTAAGTAAGACTCAAAGAGGAGGTCTTTAAACAGCCAGGACTCAGGCTGTAACATTTTTAAATGAACAGGACACAACAAAAATTTTTAAATGGTCACGATAAAGACTTCAGGTTATGATTGTTTAAGCTGGAAGAAAATCAAGCTCCAGACAGGCGATAGGGTGGCCTTTGGCTGAAGTCTGGCTGTGGAGAGTAGGGAGATGAGAGGCTGATGAAACATGTTGTTGCCTTTTGTAACATTGTCACTGTGACTTTGGCACTGCAACTGTTCTGTCATGCGGTTACATTATGAGGAAGTTATATGTGATAAACATGGGTTTGAGTCTTACAGGTAATACTGTGTTTAGTTTTGAAAGCAGGTAAACATCTTGTAAATGGTGATTCCCCAGAAACAAAATGGTTTGGCTTGTTAGAACTGCAAAGTGAAACCACAATATACATAGCATTCATCCCTACAAGCACCCGTTGCTTGGAGGTGAAACTCTAGCGACTTTGTTTTAGTATAATTGCTTTGGAATTTTTAAGCTAGTGTAAACTGGCTCTTTATAAGAAAATTCTGTGTGTGTTTCTCCATGCATGCGGTCAGAAGGTGGGAGAAATTTGCAAGAGGAAATAGAAAATCAGTGATCTTAATAAAGTTTAGCACGGTGGAATTTCTGATCTGTGTGTATTGGGAAATGAGAGTCTCCAAGAATTTAGCATATCAAATATCTGATGTGTGAGGTCGCGTCTTTAAAGGCTGCATATCATATGTAGAGATGGAAGTAGTGACCTGTACTGTTGTTACTCAACCCTTTCCACAGTAAGACCTGGTTTTACTTAGAACTTACTCCAATTGCAGTAATTGAGGCTGAAATTTTCCAGGAAGCTGCAGTCAAGGAGGAGTCGTGATGTCAACACAGCAATAAAAACACGCTAAACTCCTTGCAAAATCAGCCCCTGAAAACATGGAGACTTTTGCCTGTCATTGTTTCTCCATGCACCAGTCTTCCCTTGGAGGGATGGTGTTTGCTGCTTGATGTTATTAAGATAAGTCCGTGCATGTTTGTGTAGCGTTCTGTTATTATGCCGATGACTGGTATCATAAGGCCGTGAGGGAATAAAGAGCTTTGCATTTAGTGTATTGTATGAGTACTGGTTGAAACGAAGCCTTGCTAAGGCTGGAATTGAAAGCATCACAGAGCGGTGCTATCAACCTTCCTATCTGCTGAGTGAGGCGAGCCCCAGCTGTGCACCTGAAGCACCACTGCAAGTTGTCAGATGCCCTCAGAGCAAGTCCTGGCACTACCAAAGAGTCATTGCTGTTGCATGCATTTAAGAATATCCTCCTCATTCTTCTAATCTCTTTGCTTTTTCATAGTGAGTGTTGAAAAAGTGGAATTAAAGGGACTGGCACACAAGAAGAATGAAAGAAATGTTGAATATTCCTTTGAGGTAAGTTTTGGCGATTGTGTTGGGTTTTTTTCCGGTGAAAGGAAGGAAGATAATACTTAAGGAGGAGTTAAACTCTCAAATTTCCTTGTTAGATCCCAGAAATGGTTGTAGTGGAGCTTCTTTGGAATAGATGGTAGTCATGTTTTTTAATCAATTATTTGGAAGTAGTCATAGATGGCTGTTGATCAATATTTGTGGATGATGCAGAGATTGTGTGGTAAGTAGGACACAGGAAAAAAAACCAGTCACTAATGCAGCAAGTTGTGGCAAAGTATGTATTCAGGGGAAAATATCATGCCACACTTACAGAATGGTTATCTAAGTGCTGGAATGCAGAAGCTAGAAAGAATTTAGATCTTAATCTGAACAAATGAGAATTTAGACTCTTAGGGCGCTGCTGCACATATGGGGAAAAGAGGTAGGATGGTCATTCATCTTTGCATTCAGCACTGAAGGGAGTGTGAGGCTGTGGCATGTGGTTCAGGCATTACTGGTTTTAAAAGGGGTATTGAAGAGTACAGAAAATAGCAATGGAAATTATTCAAAGCTTGAGGAAAATGCTGTGTAGTGAGAGACTTAAAGAACTTGACTGAAAGATGATTTTCAGTATCATCTAAACATGCTTTCAAAAGAAGAAAATATTTTATAGTGAAGGGGGCGTTAATGTAGCAGAAAAAGGCATAACATAACAGGAACGGTTGTCTGGAAATTGAAGCCAGACTAATTCAAACTGGAAGTGAGAATAGTTTCTTTGGAATGAGAGTGGTTAACCACAAGCTGCTAGGAGAAGTGGCTTCCCCCCATTTTTATGCAGCTTTTGGAGGTTCGGTCGTGTCTCAGAATTTCTGTGGAGGGATGACTTCATTCTGTGAAACCTTGTGTTAGTAGTGGAGACTGGATTCTGGGTGCTGGCGAGAAAGAATGACAAACTGCTTTTCTCCCATCTAGTTGGAACGACGTATTCCAAAATTTAGAATGCAAAGCCCAGAAAATGTCTTTGCTTTGCTTAATGAGGCAACGGAGCCAAACAGTTGGTGAGAAAAGGAGAACCTGAAAGAAAATGGACAGTAGAATTTCAATTATCTACAACTTTAGCAAAAAGAAAAAGTTACTCTTTAAAACTACCACTCAAGATAGAGCATCAGTTCAGCATTTTCTTGCGATGTTGATAGCATTAACCTCTGAGTGACTTGATTCATGGATAATGTTCTGAATTTTCTGAATCCTGTGATTGTTCCAAATGTCATCAATATTAGAAAGGATTTTTTCAAGGGGTTTTAAAAATCTTTATGAAGTATGCAGTTTTTTGGACTCCAGTTACATATTAGTATCTTGTGAAACATCTTTTCCTATTACAAATTTTTCTATAAATACCAAAAATTACTTTTACCAGTATTCCACTTGACAGCTTGTAACTGAAAGAACAGTCCATAGTTTAGCTGAACTAATAAATTGCTGTTTGCTGGGTTAGAAACCCAACTGTTAAATGTTTTGTTTAGTGGCTTGGGAATAGAAAGTCAATAGATAGAGCAGTTTAGTGTTTTCAGCATCGCTTTGCAATGCTATTGTTCCCTGCATTTATGGTTCACATTATTGTTTTATAAGTATTGAAAATTACAACAAGTTAGTAAAACGTAAGTCGTAACAAATGTCGGGTTATTACAAAACTAGAAAGAAAGAGAAATGTTTCTTCTATCTTCTGAAATCTCTCATGAATCTAAAAAAAGCATTTATCACAAACTTTAAAAAAACAAGCAAAAACCCCACAGGCTTTGTAAAAGCAGAAACTGCTCAAGTTTTCTTTCTTCTTTTCTTTTTTTTCCCCTTACTTTTTGTGTAACAGCTCTGCAGAGAGGAAATTCCTCCATTATGTAATGTATTTTGAAATACTCTCCTCTCACCAGTCTTTTTGGCAGCATTTTGATGGCTGGAAAAACTGTGTATGTTTTCAGTTGTCATTGAAACCTAGTGTCATGTGAGAAGATGGTCTCCTGATTCTTAAACACGTAGACCCAGCTCCTTCCCCTATGGAACTGCTGAAGATCCATATGCCTTCCAAATGCCTTGAATAGATATCTTAAGTCTGAAGGGACTTACGGTTGGCCAGTCTCATGCTGATAATCTTTGTGCCAAGAAATCCTGACTTTTGGCTCAGTTAAACTAATCATCTACCAAGCAATAAATGCCTCTGTATTTAAGAATGTAATGACTTAATGTGTATGGGAAGAGATAGTGAACTATTTTCTTTTTCTGGGGCATATACAAGATGGTGTCTAAAGAGCGTAGCTACAGCAGTAACTGCAGGTTTCATTTCTATAAGGTTTCGCCTTTTTTTTGCAGTGGGGTGATTTGCTGCCATCTTGAAGTTTGCATGGCATATGGAGTTGATTAATTATAAATAGGCACTGTTGTGCTGTGGTGAGTTGTTCGTATTGTACATCAGATTCTACAAACCAGCTGTTTTCTTTAACAATAATAAGAAAAAAAATTTCCATTACTTAGTAGTCTGTTGCTTAATACTGGATGTCTGCAGCATGCAATGGCTGTGTAAACTATGAAGTGCTTTTTTAAGCATTCAGAATAGTTGTTAAGTATAATAACAGCGAGAATCGGGCAGTGAGGGAGGACTGAGTAATAGTTACTTGTGCACAAAAAAAGGTTTTCGTTATTGATGTCACCCATTACAAACTTTCTTGCCATCTGGGGAGTATGTGTGGTACCTGATTTGATCTTTGGGAATCAAACTTAAATCCCTGACTTAGTTACTAAACGGAATACTTTTTACTTCTTAAGGTCCTGTGGTCTGATTCTTCAGTGACGTTGGTAACCAAATCTTCCACTGAAGTGACTGAATTTATATCAAAGGTAAAGGCAATATGAAAAATATTCTTAAAACTGAGACATGTTTTGTTCCTGTTTGTGATTTTGTTCAATGACATTCAAAAAAAAAGTACTGAGATAATACAGTTGGATTGAATTTCATGAAATAGTTGACTTAAAAATTGCTGTGCCTTGAATCTCATATGAGTAACAAGTCTTCTTTTCACTTATTACTTATAATATTCTCTACCTTTAGCTATCTCAGCTGTATCCAGAAGAAAACTTGGAGAAGTTCATTCCTTGCCTGGCCGGTCCAGATTCGTTTTACCTAGAACGGAACCACATGGACCTGGAATCGGACCTTAGGTATGCTGGATTTGTTATGGTGGTGGTTTTTTCATCTCGACACTTGGCTTTTTTTCACCAAGTGGAAGAAAAAACCAGGAAATAGAAATATTATGTTCATATTCTAAATTACTTTCAAGAAATTAGAGCCTGATCCGAAGAATTATTTCTTGATGTTCTACTAATTCCAGTGCATAAGAATTTTTCAGGAATTCTTTCTTCAGAAATACAGATGGTAATAATATTCTGTATTAAGCTTCCTGGAGGAGTGACATTTCCTCATTCCTTGTTAAAAACAAATAGAGGATCATTGGCTTTGCAGAAGCTTGGTTTGCGCTCAAGAAATAGTCAAAACTGCTTTTTAAAAAACACCAGAACTCAGGAAAAAATAGTTGCCTGAATTTTCATCCTTCTGTATTGAGAGATGAGTTGTGGGGATATTTTTTTCCCCCTCTACCCTTTCACAGAGCTTTTTATTCTCAGTTGTTTTAGGTTGTTGTAGTGTTTATTTTACTTTAATTTGAAAAAGGTAGGTAGGTGTGTATATATTGTAGCCATTAAATTTTTGGAAGCTATTAACAGCCAAGAAATTTTCGAAGCCCTAGGTACTACCTCCTCACATTATCATAAATCACCTGGCCATTATTTAATCTAAAATACCATTTTTAAAATCATCATCTGTGGCAGGTCATATCAGTTCTCTCTTTCTAAATACTGAAATAGTTTTGCTAGGAAAATTTGAGGGACTTAAGTTTTATTTTCAGCTGCTGCTCTCTGTATTTATGCAAAGTATTAAATGACATTTTAAAATACTATTTAACTTTTGTTAGAGCTTTTGCTAAACACCTATTTTCCCTAAGTCAAGACAGACCATTGGCGGAGCCGTAGTGGATATTGTTTTTCCATAGTCAGAGCCAGCAGGTGCCTGCCTAGATTATTTTTCATGGCAAACAGCGTTAACATTTCAAACGGTCCCTTCTGTGCTTTGAGGATCACAGCCTATTGAGGAGAATTAGGGAGGGTAAGAGGGAATGCATGTTGCTGCTGCTGCTGTTTAGCTAGCAACAGTCTCTACAAATCTAGGTTAATAGAGCAGCAATCTGCATTTACACAGCAACGGTTGTATCTTTGGAGCAGAGAAAGAAGCTGTTCTGTTAAGTGCTGCGTATTTGAAAAATTCAGAAACGAACTGTGATTTTTCAAGGTGGAAAGCACATGTGTGTGTGTATAGTTGAATTATTTTCACTCAAAAGACTTTTTAAAAATGACAAAGGTACGGTCAAAATGCTCTCTTTTTTAAACAATTTTCTGTACGTTTTCAGTTCTACAGAAGAATTGGCAAAAGGCAGTCGAGTTTGCATGACAACGAGAAGTTTAGCCATGTTGATAGAACACACTTCATACATTGCAAAGTTTTAGGAGATTGCCATTTTTTCCCCAAAAAGAGGCACAGCAGTCCCAGGGAATATGTGACATAAGTTTTACAGCCCTTTTCCCTACGCTGCCAGACTCTGCATCTGCTGTTTATCTCAAAGAGGAGAAAATTAAATAACAGATACATCTATATTTTATGGTCTTCAGGTCTGTGAATTTGAAAGGAATTTTTCAAGTTCATATTTGAATATTTTCTGCCTTACAAGTGATCAGTGCTCCTAAATTAAGCATCTTTACTGAAACACTGAACAGAATGAAAGCAACACAACAGTAACGTGTTTAAGTAGTATTAAGGATAAGACTATCTGTATGTTTCAAGTCTACTTTGATTCAGAATTGTATGATGTTGTTAATTTGAAAGGTCTTCTATGTTTTAATTTCGAAATTTCAAATTCAGTGTATAAGTTTCATGTACAGTCTACAATCATGCTTGCATGGGAGCTGCAAATCAAATATAACAGAATGGGGGGGGGGGGGTGTTTGCTTTTGATGAACATGCAGGTATTTGGCACCGTTACCTTCCCATGTGGTGAAAAATGACCACGTTAGAAAGTTCTTCAGCACTTCATCTCCTTCACAGCAACTTCAGAGTGCAAGTAAGTTCAAATAAATTTTTTAAATGAATTTTTTGTACTGATGTACATTTCATAAACTGATGGCATTTGTAACTTCTCTTCCCTGTTTTTAGATCCTGGCAACCCCTCCCTTTATAAAGTAGGAACTACGCTGGGAACATCTGGAAGGTGAAATATTTATTTTGTTTACATTTGTTCTGGTTAGTTGTAAAACCCCATTACACAGGTAATTATCTGTCTCCCCTTAGGGGTTTATTTGTGCCTACACTTTCGTATTCATCTGTGGAAGATTTTAAGACATTCTAGCCTTAGTGTGCGGTCAGCCCGAAACAGACAAGTGGTAAGAATATTGCTGTAAGGCACTACTAGCACTCCTAGGGTTGTCATTTCTTCATTCTTTACATGCCTTAAGAAAACATCTTACAATAGTAACTGCAGAAGCTCGCTATAGGTAACTGCTTGAAGAAAAGTTTTGCAGTGAGTCTGTTGCAAAGGCAACAAAACTTAGGTAACAGACAGTTTGCAAGTCAAAATATAATGTGATTAATGGAAATGGAAGATGGAATTCATCTTCAGCTTCAAAAATAAAGGATATAAAATGTAATTACCATGGGACCAAACTTTTAAGCATAGTGACTGAATCTCTTGTCATTGGTGGTTATGAAATCAACAGTGGCTGTATTGTCCTAAGAAATGTGTATGTTCAGGGAAGAATTTAGGGCAACTTTTTGACCGGCGTTATATGGGAGATGAGGTGAGATGATTGCAGTGTTCCTGCTGGCAGTAAAACCCATGAACACCTGTTCCAAACAACATTTCTCAAGATGTTTAAAGCTTTAACTACTGATGGGCATCAGTGCTTCAGTGTTGAGCTGTGGTGATGGATGATTTCTTTGTGATCTGCTGCTTACTGCAGAAGTCGTAATGGTCTCAAACACATCCTTAAAAGGAGTCGTGATCATCCAAATTGTAGGCACAGATCTGGTCATCCCTAGTATACGTCTTCATGGGCAAAAGGAGACTAGAGCATCTCTGAAAGGATTTTTTCTCTCTACGGCATATTTGAATGTTTCCTTGTACAGCAGGGGTTTGCCTTTCAGAGGGAAGAAGGAAACCTCTTCCAAGGGAGGTAGAAGTCAGCCTTAGGAAAAGAAGGAAAGAAATTCTCTTGCCTTTTGTTATGATTTAACAAATTCAGAACTCATTCTCTTAAGAGGCAATTTTCATTTTCTCCAACAAAACCCAGAACTGTCTAAGGAGACAATATTGTGGGTTATTTTGCCACTTCCACATGTAAAAAAAAATTTCCACAGGATTGTTGTATTTGGGCTGCTTTTCTTCTTTTTAATAATGCAAAGCTGAACCTTGGCCATTCTCTCTAAACCTTTTGTAAGTCACAGAGAGGTAGTAGAACATATATGTGGTTATAGAAGGAAATCTCTGCTTAAGCTGAAGGTAGGGCTTACTCTTTGCCGTAAATGGCACAGTTTTTATCGTGCTATTGAACAGCAGAAGTACAAATCTGTAACTTGGATCAAACAGTGCAGGTTTTACCAGAAATGCTGGAAGTGGTAGATTTGTATGGCTGTAGTAGCTGAACTCTGGGTGACACAGATTCAATGTGCTCAATCAAATTCTGTTACTATTTTGCAGACCTATATGTGGAGTGGCTGGCATTCAGTCTTCTCAGAATCACGTTCAGCACTCGGCTGCTGCTCCTGTTGCACTACCCCACTGTTCCCACGCAGGAGGTACTGGCTCCTCGCTGGCCTATCGCACCCAGATGGACACCTCTTCTTCACCCATGTTAATGTCTTCCAGTCCACAGACCCCTCAGACACAGGAGCAAAATGGGATCTTAGACTGGCTCAGGAAACTGCGGTTGCACAAGTACTATCCTGTCTTCAAACAGCTCACAATGGAGAAGGTAGGGCAGTAGATTAAAAAAAGGGAGGCAGCTTTTAAACCATCCCTATATTCTCTAGCGCCGAGAGAGAGGCTGCAGACATCTGCATTGAGAATTGCAGAAGTCCTTGGCAAATGCTGTGAAGGTCTGCACTCTCTTGAAGCAATAATATTTGGATGAAAACCTTCTTTCTATTTTCAATCTGTGCTGTGTCCGAGGCCTGGGCTGTTCAACAGCTGCCGCCTGTTTTCAGAATTCTTCACCGAATGCTTGAAGATCCAGCTTCCCTGCTGTCTTAGGAGCTCTGCGTTGGCTCCTTGTTCACCCCTTTAATCTGCAGTAGATAACTGAAATGTGTTGATTTTTTTAATTTCTGCTTCTTGATTGATTTTTCTCCCAAAATACTTGCTTATCTTTATTTTACAAAAGAAATTCACAGAGACTTCTGACATGAACATTAGTATGTGCACATATCTGCAAGTGAACATGAGGTTTTTGTTTTTTGCAGAAATTCTTCTGCAGAAATAATCGTTTAGGTATTACTATACGCATAGTAAGTGTGACGAATGATATCTGTGTGTGCTGGATTTTATCTATCTGGAATACTTCTACAGCATTTACCCAGCTCCATCTGTGAAATGCATGTCCTCTTACTGTCTTTTAGCCTTGAACGCCCTCCAGTGGGCTCATTTGGTCTAAATTGGGATGGCTTTGTGCTGGTCATGGTGTGGGGTGTGTGTTTACTTATAATATGTTATCAGAGTCTTCTGATTTGATTTTCTTTATTATGTGAGGGAAAATATATAGTGGGTTTTTTCTTTAATAAGGTAGCAACACTATGCACATTCTAATGTGCTTTTAAAAAGCAGATGTTATTATGCGTACTTTGCTGGCTTTAATTTTCATTACATTATATTATAAAGGTATATATTTTATTGTCATATTCTATGTCTATATTTTATTATAAAATTTAATTTTGGAGTCTATTTTCCAATTAAACTGACGAGGTGACTGCATATTGATTTCTGTGTTAAATGACACAACTAGGAAAACTAGAGTGTTTTTTTTTTTTTAAGAGAAACAGATCTTTAAACTCATTTACAGCACAAAGTTCTATTTTAATATATACATTAATTACTTCATCTTTGTTGTGAGTAGTTAATATAAGCACTTACCTAATTAAATTCAACCTACAGATGTTCTGTCTTAAGGTCCCCCACACTTTTATTCTACACTGATTCTGTAATTTAAAATGGGAGTAGAGAGTTTTTTTGAATTAACATATGTTTGAAAAATGGCTTTAAAGTTGCCTTTGAGAATTGATCTTTACTGAAAATGTAAATAAGTATATTTCAGGCTGTAAAACTAAGCATGTGGTTTTTTCTTTACAAGTTTCTGAGTCTTACTGAGGAAGATCTGAATAAGTTTGAATCCCTCACCATGGGAGCAAAGAAGAAGCTCAAGACCCAGCTAGAGTTGGAGAAGTAAGTTGGGGGGAAACCATCGTTTTAAGGTCATAAGGTATTTAATGCAGGTTTTACAATGGTCTTGGTTTTCCAGACCATAAACGTACCAAGATTGCCACCTGTAAATATGGATAATGCTTATCTCCCCTCCTCTGCGGTTGTGTCAGTTACTTGGAAAAGCTCTTGAAATGGGGGCTTACTAGAAAGTATTTAGTACTTACTGGTTTAGTGTTGCCTGTTCAGGGTTGTGGTAAGGATAACTAAATGTAAAGAATTTATTAATTCCTTTTTAAAAGGATGTGGCAACCCAGTCATAACATGAATGCCTGTCTTCACCTTTCATGTTGACAGCTCTTCTAAGGAGGGGGACATTTTAAAAATAATTTACAAAAGAGACATATTTTTGCTTAGGGTTGTTTTTTTCAAACTTGTATAATAAGTATTGTAAAACAGGTATGCAAAGCCCGTTTAGATTTGGGCTTACCACCTCAGAGATGCATGGGATAGGAGGGAATTGGGCTAGCAAGCCACTGAGCTGTAGGGTTTGCAAGCTCAGGTGATGCACACAGCGATTCAGGATGCCCAGCAGGGCTTTTTCTTTGTAAGACCTGACAATTTTTTGGCTTCCAGTCAGTGCGGATGGAGCACAGCTACTTTGAGAGCCTCCTTGGCATCCCGCGGTGACCCAAGCCAGCCATGGCAGCTACAGCCGCTCAGGCCTCTGCTGACTGCTGGAGCTGGGGTGTGGGTTGCCAGATGATGTCCGTACGGGATCTGGACTCCTAACTTTGGGGACAAAGCGCTGAAAGTCAGGGCTGTCGCAGGTAACCCTGGTCTCAGGAGATCACAGCTTTACATGGCGAAGGTGATATAAAGAAGGCCAGTGCTGTGTGCAGTATTAATAGCCCTTTGGGGAAACTGAGGCAACAGATTGTCCTATTTTTTATGTCTCCACTTTGAGGGAAACGTTTATTCTGAAGCTACTGCAGTTACTTAAAAAGCAATTAAAAAATCCAAAACCATGCCCATTTATCAAAGTGCCTTGGCAGCATTTTTCATCAGTCTTAGTTTTTCTGGACTGCGTTTGCAAATGAAAACTTTGAACTGCATTTGGCTTTGGATTGCGTGTTTGGTTTGGGTGTGCAGGGCTAGGTTTGGGGCGTGCTTACATAACGTGTGATAGAATTTAGTCACCATTGGGTGATGCTTTACCTTGTACAAAGAAGAGCATCAGTACTGTGATCAGATGGCAAATAGTCCAAATGTAACTGCTGGCAAGAAGCTATGGTCAAAATTGATGTGATTTCCAAATGCTTCCATTTGAAATTAGCATAACATTTAGTGGATTATGTAGTGGGCTTGGTCTGCTTCAGTTCCATTCAGAAATTGATTTATCTGTTGTTGTGCTTTAGCCAGTTTCTGTTTCTCCGTATGTTTCTCCATCACCCTATAGAGAAAAATCAGAGAAACGGTGCCTAAACCCCACAACACCTTCTTCAGTTACCAGCAGCGGTGTGGCAAGGGTTCCCCCTACTACGCATGTAGGGCCTATCCAGAGTATTCGTGGCAACCATGCTGCAGGTAAGAAAGAGGAGCAGAGGACACTGCTGTGCTCTCGGGGCTGAATATGTCCTTGCACAAGAGCAAGCTCGTTCTTATACTGCTTTTTCACCAGCCTGTCGTAAGCTTTATCTTCCAAAACGTCATTGGCTTAATAGGGAGCAATCAAGAAGTCCGATTCCTGTGTATATGGAATGCAATAAAAAGTAGTTTCCTCTCCATGGCTTCCCTGGGAATGGCTAGCTGTACTAGTTAGTCAGCGACTGTTACGCCTCCAGGCTTCTGCTTCTTAGCCCATGTGTATCTCTGTAAATCTTGAGCATCGCTGTTAAATTAGATGGTGTCACGAAACAGTTGTAATTAGGTCCTGTAAAGTAGGTGTTACCAGCCTTGTTTTCGTTCCCTGATTGCCTGCACACCCTTTATCTGCAGAGCTGCGAGTGGATGTGGACCAGCCAGCCCACCCACTGCCCCGGGAAGGCAGTTCTTCCGAGTACTCCAGCTCTTCTTCCAGCCCCATGGGGATCCAGACAAGGGAAGAGAGCTCGGACAGTGCAGAGGAGAACGAGAGACGTAAGCAGAAACAGCTAGAGAGGGTGCCTGTGTTGCCTAGCTTTGTCTAGCGAAGCAGTTGTATTTATAGATGTTTCTGTCCCTAGGTTTGGAGATTCACTTAGACGGTTCAGAAAAGGAGAAGCCAGTGATGTTACTGAATCATTTCACTTCGAGCTCTGCCAGACCCACGGCTCAGGTCTTGCCAGTGCAAAACGATGCAGGCTCCAATCCGTCCGGCCACCATGCTCTGCCAATGCAAATGATGTCAGCGGCTTCTACTCATATCACCCCCATTCGGATGCTAAATTCAGTGCATAAATCAGACCGTGGCAATGCAGACATGAAGCTACTTTCATCGTCTATGCATTCTCTTTTATCTTTAGAAGAAAGAAATAAAGTTTCTCCTGGACCTAGGGGCAGCATAAAAATGGAAAAGAGCTTTGGAAATGCAGTGGTGGATGTGATGTCTGCATCTTCTCCCCACCAGCCCTTGCAAGTGCTGTCAGGGGCTGCTGAGAACAGCTCACCCACGTCTACTATTAACTTTGGTCCTCGAACCAAAGTTGTACACGCTTCGACTCTGGACAGAGTGATAAAAACAGCTCAGCAGCCAGGATTAATAGTAGAAACGAGTACTGCTGCCACTGTAACATCCAGCACAGTCTTCCATGTGGCTCGTCCACCCATCAAACTCCTGGTGTCCTCGTCTCTTCCTACTGATTCTGCCATTGCCGGACAGACTTCCTGCTCTAGTAATATGCAAATAACGGTGTCCCCTGCAATAATAAATCCTCGGACTGCTCTGTACACAGCCAACACCAAAGTTGCCTTTTCTGCAATGAGCAGCGTGCCAGTGGCGCCAATGCAAGGCAGCTTCTGCGCAAACAGTAATGCAGCCTCCTCCAGCAGCCACCCCTCCACATCATTTGCAACCATGGCGAATCTGCCCAGCTGCCCCGCGCCCAGCTCCAGCCCCACACTCTCATCTGTTGCCGAGAACAACTTCTACAGCAGCAGCAGCAGCAGCAGCAGTAGCAGCAGCAGCAGCAGCGGCAGCGGATCCGCAGGGAGCATCCCGGTACCAAACCAGAACCATCACCACCATCACCACCAGCAGCAGCAGCAGCCGCAGCCGCCCGGCTGCATGGTGTGCAGCTCCTGCGGGTGTAGCGGGAACTGTGGTTCGAGTGGTATGACCGTCAGCTACGCTAACTATTTTCAGCACCCGTTTTCAGGACCTTCCATGTTTACTTTTCCATTTCTGCCCTTCAACCCTTTGTGTAGTAACGGCTACATCAATACGCAGCAGTACAACAGCAGCACGACTTTCCCCGTGGTGCACACCGCTTACAACAGCGGTATAGCACCGGACTCCGTAATGACTGGGCAGTCGACGTTTGCGGTACCGCCGATGCAGAACTTTATGGCAGGGACAGCAGGGGTGTATCAGGCACAGGGAATGATGGGAAACAGCAATGGTTCGAGTCACAAAAAAAATGGGAATCTCTCCTGTTACAACTGCGGGGCCAGTGGTCACAGAGCTCAGGACTGCAAACAGCCTCCGATGGATTTCAATCGACAAGGTAAAAGCAGGGGGAGGGACTGAGGCAGGACATGGCACCGCATTTAGCCCCGGGGAATGGCTGCGTGCCCCGAGGGCGGTGGTCGACTGGGCAGCGTTGGGTTTACGGTTGGACTCGATGATCTTAAGGGTCTTTTCCAACCGAAACGATTCGGTGGTGGCAGTGTCGTATCTTTTAATTGCTGACTTGCATCAAAAAATCTTGATTGTGAAAGCTGGTGGTTTTGAGCTACATTTGCAAAAGTTGAAACTGAAGTTTTGTGCGTACCCAACAGGAGGGCAGCGCCCGGGGTCAGCCCTGGGTGCTCTGCGGGGCTTGTGCTGGTTTCAGGGGATGGGGGGAGCTTCTGTGGACAAATCGCAGCAGGATTGTTGATGCTGCTTATACCTCGTCATCCACGTCATCTTTGGTTATAATTGCAAGTTCCCCTGGACATTTATAAACTGAAATTCTCTGTTCCCCCTTTCTCTTCCTCCCCAAAATAGTAACCTAAATGAAGAATTATTGTTCACGTGCTCTTGAAGGTCCCATGTTTGCTGCTATAATTATTTTGTAGGGCATGTTGCTTACACAGTTGCAGCACAGGCTGCTCCAGGAGAGTTGAAATCCTTAATTCTGGGAGGGAAACAACTAAGAGAAAAATGTCGCTTTACCGAGAGCACTTTCTAGTCCCATTTCCATTTTTCTTTTGATTGATTAACATATTGTGTTGAGATAATTGAGATAATTTGCATGTGGTGTAGGCTTAAAAAATTAAATACAACCTTTTGACTGGCGCGTACAGCAGTGAGGTGTTCTGTTTTACATTGTGTCTTGTCTATAGCCTATGTCTGTGTTCGTTTTTATACAGTGCAGATGAGGTCTCAAGTATTTGAACACTATGAATTAGCAAGTGACTGATTTTGAGGCAGCAATTTACAGCAGTGCTAAGATGTAAATAATTAGTGGAGTTTCTGTGGTTGATCATGGCCAGCAGGGAAGAAGTGACACTTCCTCATCAGTCCTAATTCAGAGAACTTCAGAAAGCAGTCTGCTGTCCTTTTTAAGCTGAACTTCATTTAATTAATTAAATTTCCATTTAAACTATCCCCAACAAATTTTTGCCAGCCCTGAAAGTACATCTAAGCTGGTGACTTTTCCAGTGTGAAACTACGCTTTCATTTTCATTTCGCCCAGCTGCAGACACGTGCTTGTTGGCCTCTTCTGCAGCTTCACCACTGCGCTGCAAGTTGGTGTTACGCTGTAATGTTGCGCTACGTGTCCAGTAAGAAGTTGGTTCTTTTAGAAGGTTCTGAGATGTAACAGATGTGACAAAGTTGATGTTGTTTAACTCTTCTGTTTCCTCTCCCCCAGGTACGTTTAGGCTGAAATATGCTCCTCCCTCTGAAAGTCTTGACTCCACAGACTGACATTTTATCATCTGGCAAGAAAATACTGTAAGCCATGGAGACAGAAGGAGATTTGAAACACAAAACTGAGACGTCCAGTTGCTGTTAAGCTTAATGTATTTTTTAATCCAAAGGTGCTTTACTTTATTAGACTAGGTAGAAAATCTAGCTTAGGGGTGCATCAAACCCATTTTTGATTGCCAAATTCAAGCTTGGATCTTCTTGTTGGAACTTCTGACTACGTGTCATAGGACCGATGCGTACTGGATGGATGGTGGAGCTGGCCAGCTGCATTTTCTGTTGCAAGTACAACATCCGATGTACTTTTTTTGCTGGAGAATGTTGCCATATGTGGACTTTCTAAGGAGAAACGTCTAACTCCAGGGCAGCTACATTCTGAAGCAGAAGCTGGAGGCTGAAGGCAGGAGCGGCCGTTCGCCAGAAGGACTTTGGCACCCCTGGGCTAGGTAAAATGTCTACTTTTTTTCAAAAGTGATCAGGCACTAATCTCTGGGATTTTTAAGGATTGCACTACAGAAGAATGTAAAACTCTTCAAGCTTTCTGCACTTTTAGCAGACAGTGTCACTCTGAGACCAGTGCAAGAGGCAAAGAAGTTCCAACTTTTAAAAATTGGCACCAGCAGGCTATGTGACTTAACTACACAATAAAAATCTTAAGTAAGTCTCTCCTTTCCCTTCCAAAAGAACACACATGGCAGTTTTGGTTCCTTCTGGAAACAAACTTGTGCTTCATTGTCTCACTTATTACTAGATAGTGCTGGGTTCCCAGCAGTGGAATAAACTTAGTTTCCAAGGGTCCAAGTCCCAGAGACTCCAGAGTCATAAAGGCTTCAAGGATATTTTCCTGTAATACACAAAACAACCTTTACGTCCTGTTACTGTATATAGGTCTCTTTCACAGAAACCTTATTATTCTGCTTTTGTAAATGAATTTTAAACCATCCTAAAAAAACCCAACAACTCTGGCAGCAGAGTTTGTAAGCTTTTGCTTTACTTTATATAAAAAAAACCAACCTTTGACTCCTACCCCAAGGCTTTTGCTACAGGATTCAGAAGTGGTAGAAGTCAAACATGTAAAAGGTAGTAAACTTCATTATTATCAAGACTTTGAAGGATTTATTGTCAGCCTCCTTCGTTGCAATAGATTGTAGATGACTAGCTTTGGTGTTAACTACTTAGCGTACATAATTTGTGGGTGACAAATCTAAATTAGGACTTGAGAGGGAGCCAAACGAATCTTGAACTGCTAATTTGAAACAGTTTGGTCCTGTCTGGTTGAAAGAAGATACTAATCCTCATGGCTCACCCGAGGAATTTGATGGCATTAAATGGGTGAGGCCTTCTCTTTAAAATGTCTGACATAGAGATATTTGCATACTGTAATTTGGAAGACACCTTTAAAGTCTGAAGCCTTGTTTACACTTGGAGGTATTTCTTACACCAATTTAAACCACACCAGGATGCATAGTATTTGTAGTGGCACAGCTGACTTTCGCTTGGAAGCGAGGGAAGTCATCTCCGAGGAGGGGGTTTTGAAGTGGTGCAGAGCTGCCCCCAGGAGATCGGGCCGTAGCAATGGAACGTCAGCGTGAGGGGTGATGCGGTAGCTTGGCAGCTGAGAGCTTCCCGGACCGTGTTTGTAGGAAAGAAACGCCCTGGGCCATCCTTCAGTCCCGCTTTCTCAGGGGGCGGTGGGCAGCCTCGCCGGGGAGGCAGGCAGGATAAATGAGCATCACCGGCGAGGCACGGCAACATGAGATGGCCACAAACCAAACTCGGTCCAGGTAGCCATCTGCAGCTCATAGCGGATTTGGCTTTGTGGAAACCAAAATCTAAATTTGGGTAACGTTTGGTCTAAAAACAAAAAAAAGGTAATTTTTATGCCTCTGTAATGAAAAAAAAAGAAAAAAAAAAATCCAATTTGTGTATTCTGAGCCCAGCTCACACTACCCGCAGCATTGCACACGCTGTTGAAATGCTTCTGTTCGCTCTGCCTGCGTTTGTGGAGGTTACCTGTATTGTAGTGAACAACCTTCAGAACCTACAACACTAAAGTGATGAAAACTGACAATGCAATTTACTTTGCCTTAATGAGCTTGAGACAATGGTAGGAACAATCTGTCACACTGTATTACGCTGAAGGAAACGTGCAGTTTTCGGTGACGATGTTTACTATTTACAGCTTTGAGGGTCTCTCCAGTGGCCTGGAACATGTGCTGAAAGCCAAACCTTAACGGTTGTTTTTTTTCCACTTTTTTAAAAACAATATTTTAAAACTGAATTGTATTTAAATAAACTGTATTTCAACACACATGCAAGTGTTAAAAACCCTCTCAAAATAGCAAAAATCAACAGGAAAAAAATAATATCTGTACTAGTTGAATTTTCTTTTAATGCCCAAGGCTGGCACACAGTCTTGTCTAATACTCATCACAGAGTCGAAACCGTAACAAAAGGACTGTAAAACTGAACTTCTGTCCAGCAAACTGTTCCATTCCTTTCTTCCGATCTTTCTTTGGGATTGTTTCCTTTGTGTAAAGTTAAGGCTGATGTTTCTTAAAGTGGCTTATGTGTACTTCTAGGTAACGTTTTTAAATGGTGAAGTCTGGTTTTAGAGTAAGTTCAAATTCAGAAGTCTTGAGTACCTTAAAGCAACACGAGTGGAATAGAGAAATGTTTGACGAGCCAGCAGCAATTGCAGAGCCCTTCCCTAACTCAGAGCGAGTTGTGGCTTCAGATCTGCTAGCCAATGCTGTTCGCTTTGTACCAGGAACAACCAAAGTTGGTAAGTCTGAACAGAGCACTTTAGTTCTGTAAAACAATCCTCAATCCGTTTTTAAAGGCACAAATCCATCTTCTTACCCCCAAAAAGTAAGGCAGCTTGTCTTAGAATAGTAGTTCCAGCTTCCCCGGCTGAAAGAACCAGTTCTCAAAACCTATTTTTATACATTGAAAGATGGAGATTTCAAAGAATGCTATTTATTCCTATCTTTGTCCTAAAAGTATAAAAAGAATTAGTTCTCTAAATGGATTTCACTGTGGCATAGAAACGATTTTTAAATGTAAGACAGAAGGGAATCCCAAGTCATCTCCCTGAGAGGGCACGGAGAAGTTAGCAATGAGTCTTCCCTCGGGGGAGTGAGCGACATGTTTTCTCTTTTTTCCAGAAGCGTTTTCCATTTGGGAGTGTTGGTGATTGAAATACTCGAAATAGGATGGAATTTCCAGCAAACTCCTCCTCACACTGGCAGCCCGCAAATTAAGCATTAATAAATATGCCAGGCTCAGCACTAAGCAGCGGGAGAGTGAAGAGGGAAGCCTCATTTTAGCAAGCGAGGTATCGATCAGAGAGTTACCTGATACTTTTCCTTAGAACAGCATGTCGCGCTCCTCCACTTTTTGTGAAACCTTTTCATACCACGGTCGTTAAACCTTGGCAAATTAAGCGCCAGGCTTCCGAAAAGAACGGTCTGACACTAGACCTTTTACCATTACCCAAAATTCCATTTCATCCTATTTCTCGCTGGCAAGCTTCAGGGTGAAGGTACTCAAAAATTAAACGTAGTCTGTGG
Source organism: Ibycter americanus (assembly GCA_035590275.1). NCBI lineage: Eukaryota > Metazoa > Chordata > Aves > Falconiformes > Falconidae > Ibycter > Ibycter americanus. The sequence continues at coordinate 20,643,369 of JAVJGI010000036.1, read as the reverse complement.
TATTCGGCAGAGCAACACTCCTTCCCAAAATAAAAATGACATCATCTGAAACCCCTGCATATGGGTGAGCTGTGTGTTTACTGGAGGTCACAGACACTTGGAGCTGTGGATTTCGGGGTAGTCTAGAAAGCCTGTTAAATGAGATGGGTGTGGGCAAATCTGGACAGAAATCCATGGAACTGAGCACTCGCAGGAGTCTAGAAAAGACTTTTGCTGGTGGAGGCCCCGGTAACCCTGCCCACCACCCCTGCCCACCGACACCTCTTGTAATAAACCCTTGGAACTACCCGTTTGCTCTCTTAAAATTTTTCTTACGTAAGCAAGAAACGCGTTGGTACTGAAGCAGAAAGCAAATCCTGTGTGTTTTCAAGTGCAGATTAACAGCTTCTCTTGGACATAACTTTCCACTAGGAATGAAGGAAACTCCTGCTCCATTTGAGCCATTTCTTTTACTTCGGTCAATTCTAGTATTACAAATTGTGCATGTAACTTTATAAATATTTTAAATAGTTTTGTAAATATTTAATATTCAGCTAATTTGATTTTGAATTGTAAATGTCAAGTATTCTGGTATTGGGATTTTTATGTTTTATTATACTTTGTTAAAAGTAAAATTGTACATTTTTAGAATGTTTTTATCTGAGTAAATTTAATGTATGGAAAATAAAGAGTAAAACAGAATCCCTTTGTGTTTTTTAATTTAAAGGGGCTTCATCTGTGTGGGGGCTTCTCCAGCTTGGCAGTTACCAGGGACTTGTTGTTTTCGGTTTTTTAAATTCCTTTTATTACTTTTGCTGTCTCTCCACCCACAGACATCTGCTGGTGAATCACAGATCTACTGCCATGCTTGCAATCGTTCTCCTCTCCTTGACTCGGCCCCTGGCTGCTCTGAAAGGGTTTGTGCTTGCTCTCTGCTACCGAAACCGGCCATGGCCCGACTCCAGCTGCCTACCCAACCCTGTACCCCATTCCACAGCAAAGGGGGTGGGGAGAGGATGAGGAGGGAACCATTGTGCCCTGTTGCGCAGGAAGGCAGCAGCCGAGCCTCTGGGCTCTGCTCTGCCACCTCAGCCTGCCCTCGCACAGGCTATGCTGTAGAGGAAGGCGCCGGTCAGGGTAAGAAAAGGCATCACCAGTTTGCTGCGTCCTTAAACCTCCTGCAGCCATTTGTTCCTGACAAGCAGAGTCCTGCTCATGAGAGCATCGGGATTCTGAAGCCGTGAGGGAGAGGGTGGCTGAGCAGGAGGGGAAAGAAAAGAGGGATGTGGAAACCCACACCCCGGTCCGTACCCATCTGCAGAGCAGAACTGCTCTACAGGGCGATCGCAGCGGAGATTCCTCCTCCCGGAGGGCAGCAGCTCCCTCTCGGTGTTGGTAGCGATGGCCGGCACCAGAGGGTTCTGTGCCAGCAGCCAGCCGTCCTCAGCGGGACCCAGTTCAGCACCTTGTGTGTCCCGAAGCAGGTGGAAGAGCCCTCTGTGCCCTTCCCTACAGAGATGCTGTTTAAGAAAGCCCTCTAGAAATAACCACACAAGCCATAATTAAGTTGGGATGTAATCCATCCATACCAGCACTGTATTAATTTTAAAAAAGCAACATTTGTACAGGAATATCAGTCAATCACGTTGTAATTACAAGTATGGTTGTCAGTTATGAGTTAAACAATTCCTTACACGAACGAAACTAAACATAGAACAAGCTGCACTTAAAAGTTTACGTTGGAATAAAAACACAAAGAACAATAAAAAATCTGAAGTAAGCATTGTGAACAAGATGCATGCAAAGAGGTGTAAATAGGTACAAATTGTACACCTTATTGAGCTAGAGTGCCAAGACGCAGTAGTATTGCTTCTTTTTCCCCCCCATGATAGTAAGTTAGCTTCCAGTAACAGATGTAGTTAGTTCACAGACACATAATATACAAGAGTAATTTCATCCTGCTACACTTCACTTGACAACGACTCTAGAGGAAAAACACACGTCCTACAAGATACCTTTCCTCTGCACAGGCTGCCTCCCTGCTCAGGACAGTAGTAACACCAAGATCTTCCAAACCCCGTGCAAGTGGCAGGAGACTTCAGCAATGGAAAAAAAAAAAAATAATCATTTGTTCGTCAACTCTTGACAGCAAGTCCTGGGCGCGAGATGCTTCTAAAAGCGGTTCTCCCTGACCCCCCCTCGGTGGTAACATGCAAAACGAGTGACAGACTGGTTAGGCAGTGTGGGTTGGTAATTCCAGTGGCGTGTCTGAGTCCAGCGTTCGGCACGGAGGTGAGTACAACAAAGCTGTTCGCCCGCTCGCGTCGGAGGGCTTGAACGCACCCGCCCTGCCGAGCAGCCGGAGAGGCGCTCCCAGGACCGCGAGCCATGCGGGCACCGCTCGTGTCTCTGCCCGCTCTGCGGCCGGCGGCACGCGTCCCGACAGCCCCGTGTGCTGCGGCGGGGCCCTCCACCGCCTTCTCCCAGCAAACTGCCAGGCGAGGGAACAGCCAAACGTCCGGGCTAGGGAGGGGGGTGATCTTTTGGAAGCGAGCTCGTATGAACAACGGTGTTTCACTGAACACGTAGGGATTGGGAATTCGTAGCAGACTGGAGTTTTATTTCAATGTTACCTGTCCAGGTGTGTATTTTACAACTAAACACTTCCTAACACTACAATAAAGCTGTGATGTTTGGTATGAGTATTTCAGAAACCGGCACCATGCCTAAGTTTGTGGTGCCACAAAAACCGGAGACAAAAAGAGCTGTCCTCCCCCAGCTCACCCCAAGCACTTGCCTTAACTCACTGCAGCACTGACACAAGTCTGATCGAGCTGCAAAAGACAAAGCTCCGCTTTGGAACATTAAAACATATTTGCTCTCATGAGAGACCTTCCCATTTTAAAAAAAAAGGGGGAAAAAAAAAAGCTTTAAGGAATCATAGGGAGATTTTCCAGAAAACTGTCACAGGAAACACTTTAGCTCCTCCCTGGTGCCTGTTTGCTTGTTAAAAGTCAATCGAGTGTCCCTTTATTCACAATTGTCACATGCACAATTGGGTTCCATTCATAAGGTCCAGAAATGTAAATGTGCCTGTGTGGAATATTACAGCAGGTTTCAAAGCTGGAAGTGCTCGTCTGTACTGTTTAATAGTCACAAACAAGGCAAGGTAAGATGAGACACCTGCTAAAGCAAGACTATGCTAAGGTACTGAGAGCGTAGGTGACATCCGTTTCTTTCCCTGGGGTGTGTGTGGGGAAGAGTGGGGGTGATGGCCAAGGGTAAACCAAAATCCTAGGCTAGAAGCCGCTTGCGTGTCTTAGACAGAAGATTGCACTCCGAAAGTCTCCTGAGAGGCGTACACCATGTACAGGAACCCGTCCTCGTCCTTCTCGCTCTCGTACACCTCGGATATGGGTGTGGAGACGCTCACCATGCTGTGTCCGTTCACCAGGAGGAAGAACGCCTGGTTGGAGTTCAGCTGCAGGCGTCGCCTGTTGGGGGGAGGCGGGGGAAGCGGAGAGGGGAAGGAGTTTGACAGTGATGACCATGCATTTCCACTCACATTAACACAGGCTTTAGGACAGATGGCAAAACAAAGTCCTCCACCACTGCCAGCAGTAAGATGTCCCCACCCAAAGCAGCCCTGCCACTGCAGAAGGCGTTTGCTTCCCACCTCAGCGTCGTGCCAAATCCATCTACCAAGCCCAGCCAGACAGGTCCCCCCACAAAAGCCCCTACTTCCCTGGAAAAGCTACGCTCCAGAAGGGCGTTAAACTGAAACGAAAAGGAAGAGGTACTCCTTGCCAAGGCGGTCCCTGTACAACCAGCAAACGCACAAGGCCTGCGGGGCCTTCGGTTCGCAGCTTCGCTCCGCAGCATCTTGCTGGACATACAAACCCTGGCTGACCTCAAGCAGCCTGTGTGAAGACAGGGAGGGAGGACGGGCAGAGCTTTCATGTGCAGGCCCTGGACCTTTTAAATTCACTTTGTCACCAGCTCTGTAACAGCCTGCGTTTAACCTTTGGAGCACCTTGCTCCCTCTTCTCCTCCCTCCCAGGAGAAGCATCATGGGAAGGGCAGAGAGTGCCAGGCTTTACAGACTGCATGGCACAGTAAACATTCAGCTCTGAGGTTTCCCTTGGATTGTTCATTTTGGTTGCGGGGAAATAGATATTTCTGCTAAACTGCCCCCTGGAAAGCAGGTTTGCAGACAGGAGCTCTCTTACTACTTCATAAAGCAAGCAAGCAAGAGCAACTCAGATATGTGGAGGTCCAACTGAAGAAAGCAGGAAAGAACAACAGATAGGAGAGCTTCCTGCCGCTTCCACTCGCTGCTGAGGGGCAGCAGCAGCTGGAAACAAGGATTTATTTAGCCTCCCAGCCACAGCCCTGGAAAGGGACCCTTCCAAAACCAAGCTCAAATCACTCCAGAGACAGCAGGCTGAGAGACAGCAGCAGCTCTCTGAGGGCTGGGAAGGACAGGCTTTGCTATGCACAAGAGGAACTGGCTGAGGACCAAGTCCAGCTGGTACCAAGTCATCTATTAACAATAAAGCCAAAGAAAAAAGGTGGCAAAAATCCTTCAGCTTGCCATTAAAACTTTTTGCCCAGGGCCTTTAATGTTCATGAGAAATTCTGGAAGACTTCAGCAATCTGGTTCCTGCTTCCAAAACCCTATCTTACTTTCTTACACATGTAAAGAGCTGGGATTTGCTTGCAACAGTTTTTGTACAAGCCCTGGAAGGAGCGAATTTTTTGGACACGCTGGACAACTCTCAGTTTTTACAGCTTGTGGCCTTCACAAATCAGCTCCCTGCTCCACTGTGACCAACCAAAAGCAAACTGGTTTGCTGCTAACTTCCAAGTTTACTGCTTGAGAACTCTTACTAATCAAATACTCCTTCCAAGCCAGGAGAAATACACCTCTAGCAGAATTTCTGACCACAGTTTTAAACCGCACAACTTCCACTCCGTGGCTATTTCCCCTTTGCCTTTCCTTGTAAACAAAGCTCAAGCACCAGAGCGGAGCAGTGCTCAAGCCACAGCCTGTGCAAACAGCTGGGACAAAAACACACCGGTCTGAACGTGGGTTTTTTCGGGCCTCCACGCCAACACTGAGGGAAACCTCATTTCACGCCAACATCAACCCTAAGCAACAGCTCAGAGCTCTGGCTATGAGCCCAAACTCCCCCTGCAGTGGGTGGGAAGAGGCAGGCACTCCAGAGAGGGACTCCCAGGCAGAACACCAAGAAGGCATCCTAAAATATCCATGCGGGAAGCACTGGAGCCCTGGGCCAGAAGCACCCATGTTAGACAGGGATTCACAGCCTCAGACTCCCTCCTACACCTCTGGGAACCAGTTACTTCTGAAAGCAGACTAACAGCTCCACTCTTTTCAGAAGCTGGGGTTTTTTTTCAGCAAAGCCAAAGGAAAAGCACCTTCTCATGAAGCTGTCCTAGTGACAAGACCAAGCGCTCATTACATGAATTTTCCATTTAAAGAGTTCCCAAATGCATACACCAGGTGGGGAACTAACAAAGAATCATAGTCTTAGGATGATGCAGCTTACGTTGAAATCACAGCATACTACCTGATAATTTTGATTAGCTCGCTCATGTTCACGTGATCTGGCACCAGGAACTTGGTCTTATCCAAAACTGGAAGCTGCTTCTCTCCCTTGTACCTTTCAATGATCACCTAAGAAGAAACACAAAAAGACAGGAGCAGAAGATGTGAAAGGCAGAAGCGGTGTCTGTGCCCTCATCTCCCCTCTCCATTTTTAACACAGCAAAATACAAGCATTTACGGTAAACTCCATTTCCCTTCATTTGTGAAGGCAGTTATCTCAAATCTGAAAAGGAACAATTACAATTACCTTCACGTGCTCCTCTTGTTCTGTTTGCAAGAGTAACTGCACGAAGGGGTAACAAACAGGGACTTAACAGCAAACGTGTACAGCTTCAGTGCAATTTTACAAGAGCTCATTTGCTGGAATCATTTAATCTAGCACCGAATTACCCAGCAACAAGGAAACCAAAGAAAAGATAAAGCACGCCTCCCTCTAACACATTACAGTGGCTGACTCAGGGCTTGAGCTGCTACGGAAGTCTACAAACTCAAGCAGTTTTCCCTAGAATTTGTCCAGTTTCAGGCCCTCTCTTTCTAACAACTACACCTCCAGATTAGTATGCTATTCCATTCACCTTCCATGGTTACTCTAATGCATGACAGAAAGCTACTTCTGAAGGGTATAAAGCCTCAAAGGAGAGAATTTCCTCCTCCTTAATCTCAAGACAGCATGCTTAGGAACCAGCATTTCTGTCAAGATTGTTATGTTCCTTAATTCACAAGGAAATTACAGATTTGCCAATTTAAGTAGCACCCTGCCCAGCAACTGTATATAGTTCCTGCTTTTAAGAAATGATCTCAGAATTCATGCGCTCCCTTTCCACAGCCATGTGGCTTTTGTTGTTTTTAAATCAATGGTAGCTACGTGACACCATTCACTTGGATCATTTCCATGCTCATGGGGTATGGCTGTGTTGATATTCCAAAGTTGCACAGGTGAAGAGATACAGAGCCAATTTAATTATATCAGAGAAAGACTTCCTTACACCAGTTTAAATAAATGCTGGCTCATTCTGGAAAAAACCCAATACTATTTTTAAAAAGGTAGACCATAACCAATAGATAGTATTTCCAACAGCAAAATGAAGGATGTCGACAGTACAGGAGGAATTTACCATCTAGCATGACATTGCCGTCTTATCTCATCCAGAACCTCTAATGATAACAAGGCAGTGACTCAAGCCAGGACATGGACACGCAACTACAGCAAGCCTCCAGGGACCCCAGCAGGCCTCTGCCATAGTTGGGGAGTTTGCATCACTGCATCTTCAGCAAGTTGTTTGTGTACCTCTGAATTTCTGCTAGCAATATGTCTATGGCTGGCTTAAAAGAAGAGCTTTGCTATAAATCAATGGCTTTCAACCTGTGGTCACAAGAGCTTGGGGACTACGGCTAAGTGATCTGTGAAAGGTGGGTGAAAAAGCAATCTTCTGTGAGGAAACAGGTTTGTTAGGAAAGGGCCTTTTGGGAAAACGGCGCATTCCAGAAAAGTCTGAAAATCTCTGCTATAAATTATTACTTGTTCCCATGCCCAACAGCAGAGTAAAACAGCAGCAGAAGCTTCGAGATGAAGTAGTTAAATGCTAAAGTAAAGCTGAAAACCTTTCGGTTTCTATTTGACTCGGAGGCAACAACTGCTTCTGTTACACGAACTTGCACCAGACTGCAGGCAGCTTGGAAGCAGTTTGTTTACAGAAGAATTTCCACTCACAAGGATCATCAGCTCTCATCACCGAGAACCAAAGGCTGACGCACCCAATTAAGTTCTCTCTCCTGCCCCCCACGACCTCCTAAGGCCTTCCCTGTTCCACCAAATGGCCATAAGGACGGTCGCATTTACTGCTTACTGCAGTGACAGCCGTCACACAAAGCCCACCAGTTGCGAAGAACTCATCAGCAATAGAACATGATCCATGCCCTTTGCTTCCTAGGATGCTTTGCTTTGCACTTGTAACCTAGAGGATACCATAAAGAAAAGAAAATAAAAATTCAGGCAGCAGTTGGAGCTGACCAGCTAAAGAAGAGTGATAAGGTGAGGGCTGATCTCCTCTCTGAGGTGAGGTGGAGGGGTTTGACAGCCAAGCACCATTTCTGGAGACCTCAAGCACAGGCCCATCTCCCAGAAGGCAAGCATTGCTGTCTTTCTCAGCACAGATTGGTGACAAAAGCTGTATCTGTCTCTATGTTACTGTGTATTCTTCTTCGTTAGCCTCTGCAGATTCTTCTTTTAGAGAAGAAAAAGAAAAGAGCTGAACACTCAGGAGAATCTCAGAGTTCATCCAGGGTGTGGTTTTCTTTGAAGTTACAACGAGCAACTGCAATGCACAGGAAACCCGCTTCCTTCAGTCCCCAGCTAGCACCTTGCTCTACCACACTGACTGCCAGTTACTAGTTTGAGAAAGTTTCTGAAATCCAGGCTTAACAACCCTGAACGGCCAAATTTTCATTTGGTGGTCTCACCAGGACAACTCTTTTACAGGTTTCTAACCACTAACAAGAACATGAGACTGGAAATCAAAGTGAAAAAAGAAAAGAATCAGACTTACTGGTATTTTAGTTGGGTGCTGATCTCGAATCAGTCGTACATCTTCCACTCTTTGCTCTGCAAGAGATTAAAAAAAGTCTGTTCAAACATCCATACTTAATGCTGTTATTACCTTTAACTCTCCACCACTGAAGAGAAGGACTGCATGTTAATAAAAGTCACAAAAGCAAATTCAGGCAGAGCAGTTTTCAAATGGGACAGCACTGTCACAAGTCAAACCTCTCCTTTGACAGCTGATACTTTGCTTTTTCCCGCCAGGTGACAAGTACTGCATGTACACTTCTTCAGACTCCTAGAAAGTGTTAAAGGAGGCAGCTTCCTCCCCACACACACCTCAATTTCTGCCCACCAAAGCAGACATTTTAACCTCTTAAATTTATGGCATCAAATTACACCACCCAAGTTAATGACTAAATATCCTGTACTATTTCTGCCAGATCCCAGAAGAGGAAATTGTCAACAATTGAGACTCAAGACTAGCCAAAGCCTGGCAGCATCAGCTTACGCCGTGCGCTCTAGCGTTACCGAATTACAGTTTTCTATTTTGATTATGCCGCACCCATTGTCGCAGAAGCTGTCGGTAAGTTCGTGTGTACCTAGACATTTCACCGCGCTCTGTGCCAGTTTTCAGGATAAAGTTCACCTCTCCTCAGACACAAATATTAATAGCACAGATATTATAAACCAGGCTAAAGTACATGTCCAAGGCAAAGTAAACAGGCGCTGTTGCTTTTAGAGGAAGTTGCATCTGTTTATACCCTGCCTGCTTTCAGATTCAGTGAACTCGATTTTAACCTCTCCAGTTCTTTTCAGCCAGCCGGAGCTTTCCAGGCCATTTCCATCTTATAAACACCTCTCAGAGAGAAGATTTAGTGTTGCATCACAGCTTTAACAGACATCTACCGAGGGAGAAGTGCTGCTCATGGGAGAGGAAGAGCTTACATCAGCACCCATCGCCCAACTCATTGCTGGTATGCTAACCGGTATGCTAACACCCAGGACACACTACCTGTCCCGTCACTCAGCAATAACATCACTCAGCTCTCCATTAGTCCATATTATTAAGTGGCTGTGCGTGAAATACATCCATGAGCCTTTTTATGAGCCCGGTAAGGAAATGCAACTCATGTGAATCACGGTTTAAAGCTAGAGGTGAATCAAGCAGAACTAAGGCAAGGAGCATGCAAAGGCTTCACCTGACTGCGAGACCGAGAACCTGAAAGCCATCCTGCTTCACATCCCACAGCCTGAGCCACGCTCTTACAGACCAGCATTAACGCTTCAAGGGCAGAGATTACTAGCTAATTAAAATACTTTTTAAGATTAAGCAGAAACACAGGAGATACGGGGAGTGAATGAGACCAACCGTCAACCTAGCAAGCACAGAGAGCTTTGACTAACTTTTCAACTGAAACAGGTTTGTTCACAGCAACATTATTCAGCAGAACTCCCAGGAGTAGGAGGAACATAAACTGGAGAAATCATTGAGATTATTGTATACAGCGTGTTCAAAATCAGGCTTCAGTCAGCCACAGATAAACACTGTTCTCTGACGACATTAGTTGCAGTGGCAACTGCTTGGCTGCCATCCTAGCTGAACTTAATACCTGCCACAGAGGCTGCTGACAGGCGATGGGGTCAACAACAGTTTTGGAAGACTGCAAGAAAAGGGGCAGCTTAAATATAGGCTCTGTTAAATCAAAATTCTCTCTGCTTCAACGTGGAGAACAGCTTACATTTAACAGAACAGCAAAGGCAAGGGTGGGCACACCAGAAAGCTCTCTTAAGAAGCTTGACTTCAACCCAAAGGCAGAAGGAAAAGAAAATCTGGATCGATTACTTCCACCAACTCCATTTTACGTACGGGATTTTATAGTTCACGCAGAAATAGGTTACGCTGCCAGCTCTTGTTACCCTCGGAGCATTTCAGCCTACCTCACTGACACACATGAACAGAGACTGAGCTCTTTGATCACTCTGGTCCCATCCTAAGCACAGAAAGAAGTGCTGGCACCACTCTATCAAGGCTGTTCCTTCTAGAAAGAGACTAATCTCATTTCCCCAGCCATCATTACACAGCTCTTTTTGACGCCTTGCTAGTTTTCAACAACCGAAGGCAGACAGGAGGCATCCAGCCCAGTCCACGCCAAGCACCAAGCTGCAAGGGGAGCTTAACGCTCCGGCCGCTGAGCCAGTATGTCGGGAGGGAAGGGCAGGCCCAGCTCCTGGCACACAACGCAAAGTGATGTTTCCAGGCTCCTGGGAATTTTGCAGTCGATAATGGATGCTGCGGAGAGGCGATCTCCCCATGCCAAGCCCCTCGCCCAAGGCAGCGCGGAGCTCGCCCGGCACAGCGCTGCCACCCACCCTAACGCCTCGCTCGCCCCCCCCCCGCCTAGAAAAAGACCCCCGGCCCGAAGGCCCGGCCCACAGCCCACAGCCCACAGCTGGCCCAGCGGCCCGGCCCGGCCCGGGCCCCGCAGGTGAGCGCAGCCCGGGCCC
>JAVJGI010000036.1:20568688-20613451 GCA_035590275.1 Ibycter americanus | reverse complement strand
GTCGAAAGAGAGTTTGACTTTCCTGTGGAGTTGGTCCAGATTCATCGTACTGTTACGTGCTGGTTACAGTGGAGCAGAGTTCGCTGGTACTTACCCTGCTCTGTCTGTTCAGGTATAAACCCACGAGTGAAGTCGGGGCGTTTTATGAAAATCCTTCCCGACTACGAGCACATGGAGTACAGAGATGTTTACACCTGCCGTACGTACCTCCTGCTGGTTGATGCTTCCTGCACTAAGCACATACAAGATGCTGCATGGAGTGTGACATTGCTTTACTTTGGGGTGGCGGTTAGTCGGTTCTTTCTGTTGTGCTTTAATGGAGTATTCTGACCCTTCAGAGTGACAGTGCGCGTAGGGTGGGCAGCGAGGTATGTTGGTCTCCTTTTGAAGTGCTTTGAGTTAGAGAATTGTCCTGACTGGGTGCAAAAAGGAGGGTCTCTGGGCATGAGGAGGACTCTCTCTGCTCTTCATGGATTGCTCCCTTCTTAAAAGGAAGCATTCAAACACCCTGGTGAGGGCTCCGAAAAACAAGTTTAAATAAGCTGTGTACTGACAAAAAGCTTTGTCTTGATCCAGATGAGCTGCATTCAGATCCACAGCCCTACCCAGTGAAGAATGCTGGGGGTTCCCATACGAATTCCTTCCCTGCACAGTGAATCCTTTTAACCACAATCTCTGTCTCTAGGAAACATTCTGCTGATGTTTCAGAGATTGTGATTTGCCTTCCTTAGTCAAGAAGCTGCTCTGGGTAAACTGTTCTTTCCCTCCTAATGTAGTGTGGAGGGAAGAATAGTAAAGCGCTGGGAGTTTAATGCTTGCTGTTCAGCAGGAGTTTTGGGGAATACTGATTAGTTTACAGCAATTAGGGAAGCCAGTACTGCTTGGTATTTGGAGGGGGCGTTGAGCTGTCTCTAATGTTCCTTTGGGTCTGCAGAGTTTCGCAGACTCAAGTTACTAACTCACTGGTGCTTGGGAATGTAGTTTTTCACACATGCTCATGAGTGGAGTGGACACTGCAGACTTACCTGTGCTAAAGCAAGCAGTTGACCATGGGCCACACAGAGAAGATACGTCTTTAACATGAGTCATGACAGACAAGCAGCAGCAGTGCTACAGCAGGAATTGGTACGAAGTTTAATTTTGGTTTGGCAGTCCTGCCTGTCAACACCAGCCTTGTTCTGGAGCTGGATGGGAAGGAGAGGCATGTCCAAGCTGCCTGGCAGAATGAGGCATCTACATCTACAAAATCCTTTGTAGATTGCTACCTGCGTGTTTGCTCCAAATGTGCCACTTGTGGTGGCTCTCAAGTGGCATTTTGTGCTGTTCCCTCAGTTGTTAATTCTTTAGCTGCAGCCCCAGACTTCTGATACCTCATGCCCCTTCTCTCTAGGGGCATGTTGTATTACTTGGGGAAAAGCCAGTGTGGTTTAAGATGCGACTGCCCATTTCCCCCTTTTTCCCTCTCCTCTGTATTAAAAAGACTGTGTTGCCAGGACTTACCGTGTGAGTGCTCCCTAATTCATATTCATGCAGTTTTAGCCAGGTCAGCTCAGATCACTTTCTCCAGCGTTTTGAACCAGCCTGTCTGACGCTTGGCTCTTTCCACTAGCAGGTCAGTTAATTGCCAGCTGAGGGGCAGTAGCTGCTTACACTGTTCTAATTCATTTTGCTTATGGATACCTTGCTATCCTGAGAGTCCAAGAGAGTTGTAGCAGAGCTACCAGTGCTTTAAAGGCTGCAGCTTTCACTGAAAACTCCCATGTTAGGTTTTTGCATTTCTCTGCCTGTGGTCTCTGAGATGGACACTGGGAATAAGATTTAGTTAAAACAGTAACATCTGAAAGCATCTCCTCCTGTTTTAATAACCCATTCTGGGGTTGTAATTTGTCTGTTCATACCTATTGGTGTATGTGGTGTGTCAGCACTGTGATGCTTGCTTGAATTGCCTTGCATTTGCTTAGTGTCACTTCCTCGTCCTGTGCCTAACTCTAATGAGGAGCACAGTTATTAGACCTTTCCCAGACAGCCTTCTGTTCGTGGCAGCTTGGGCATTCACTGCTTTTCCTCGCCCATTCCCAGCTGGATTCAAGCTGCCTTCCCATCTGAAGAACGTGCAGGGCTGCTTCTGGCAATGTGGGTAATATCCAGACTGGGTGGACTTGTGCTGAAGTGTGCAGTGGGTGTATTTTTGCTCCATTTGGCAAGATGTGGGCTCAGAAATTCAGATAGGCAAGCGGCTTCTTTAGGATTGTGAAAAACAGGCAGTGTGCATAGCAGAGGAAAACCCTGGAGAAAAACCCAAGTGCTCTTTTCTTTCGAGTAACAGGGAGGGAAACAACTGTCAGATCCATCCTGTATCTTGCCAGGAAGAGCTAGAGCTGGAATTCATCAGGTTTTTCCTGTAATGAATATAGCTGCTGACTTGCTGGAGCTCAGAGATACTTCAGACTTGAAAATGGAGCTGTGCTTTTGCTTTGAGACTTCTTTAGGCCTGTGGCCAAGTACCAGCGTTTTCCCCAGTAACTTCCTTCCCTGAATGAGCAGGAGGAGTCCACAGCAGCCTGAGCAAGTGAGGGAGACGACTTGGACTTGTTCATTAAGGAACGTGAGGCTAGGTGGAGCACTGCTCATGTTGTCGCCTCTTCCCCATCAGCTCATCTGGACGCTTCTGTGGTGCCAAACAGCTGGGGTTTTAAAAAATTGAAAAAGAAGAGCTGCCCACAGGAGTGGTGCAAGCTACACACAGAAGCCGCTGTCCAGTGGGTAGGGTTCTTTGGGAGGTGAATGGGATTTTCTTGCTGCCTCCTTCCCTTGCAGCCCCAGGTTTCCAGGTGGTCGGGGCAGATGGTGAAGCAGGCTCTCTCTGTGACTCATCCGTGTTTCCTGAACTGCCATGGCTCCTGGCGAACCACGCTGCAGCTGGAGCCAGCTGTTTACCCAAAGTGAGGACACAAACTGCCCTCAACAGGCATGTGTCTTGGAGTGGAAGGGCTTGCCTCGTCAAGCAGACACCCTCTGTGCTGTTGAAAAGTCCATCAGTTGTAGCTGCAGCTCTGAAAGTGCTTCTGACAGGAGCTGGAGGAGGAGGAACATCCTCCTCACTCTTGGATAGCTCAGCATCAAGTTTTCTGTCCTAAAAATAATAATAAAAAAAAACAACCTGGGTTTTATCAGCTCTGTGCCAGACAGAGTAGAAGGCAGATTGTGGTGGGTGAAGTGGCTTACGCACATACCAGTTATTAATGTGTAATTACTGCCCTGAGATGAGAAGACAGGGAACATGATTTGCTTGCTTGCCTTAGTGCTGTTTGTGCTGCACTTGGTTTACTGGGTGAAAGCAGGCCATCAGTCTTAAATTGTTTACTGCACAGGAAAAAGGCTTCTCCAGGCCAGTTGGCAGCAGCCCTGGACAACCCTCCCTGCTGCCCTAAACCTCTGTGGAAGTTCTCTGCTTTGGTGTAATAAAACCACTCCTATAGTTCTTGCTATTTTAAGGAGTTAATGAAACAAAGCTGTTTTAGCAGTTGCACTGAAACACAATTCTTCCTATAAATTGATGCAAAGCAAAAACCGTTTTTCAAGCCAGTCCTGTAGCTTAAAATGGGTTATTGTGGCCGTCTGAGTTGGCTGTGAACATCGTTGTAAGGCAAGTGTAGTATCTTCTTGCCCTCCTTATAGAAATAATCTGCACCCTGTTGTTCCTGCCCAAAATACCAGATTGTGTGTAATGTCTTCACGTGAAGGTTACTGGTCATGTCAGGACATTATATGGACAAAATTAATGTCTGACTCTGTAAGGACTGGAGGCAAGTAGCATCTCTAAGCTTTCCTTGAGAGGAGCTTTGTTAAGATTGTTCTGTAATAGGCATTTTCTCCTGCTTGCTGAAAGCATTCCTACTTGTCCTTCGTTTTTGATGGGACTGAAAGTGCACCTCACTCTGAGATGGCAAATGGAGAAGCCTCACCTGCTGCACTAGGCTTTGAGGGGGACTTTGAAGTAGCTTTTGGGCACTGCTGAAACATAGCTGCTTACTGAGAATTCTTAAGGCTGTTACTGACCTGGTAACGCTGCCAGATCTCCTGAGCTGGCATGGTCTGTGTGCTTTGCCCGTGCTCTCTCAGTGGCTGTTTTTAAGGATGCTTGACTCTGGAGACAAGTTTGTCTATACAAGGCAGGGAAATTATTTCAAAATACTCATATTTCCCTGTTCCTTACTGCCTTTCTGCCAGCCCTTATTTTCTGTTGCTTTGCAGTCTGAGGCATCAAGTACATTTTTGGTAACTGGAGACGGCAGATACTTTATTTGTTTTTAGCTCTGGGTATATCATGTGATTTGCATTAATGGGACCATGTTACAAAAGTTTTCTGGGAATTCCTGGTGAGCTGTGTGGTTGTGTAAAGTCCTGGAAACTAACTCCTGCCCCTGCACCAGGGCCGGGAGCAGGGCTGCAGAGAACAACACAAATCTGTGCAAGCTTGTGGGAAGCCTCAGTTGAGAACTGCCTGGCTGTGGTTGGATGTAACCAGTTTTCCTTAGGAAAGGCAGTTGTGGGTGGTATTGGTTGGTGTTGTGTGCAGTCCGGTAGCAGTCTTATTTTCTTTCCCCAAAATTCCGATTTCTTAGCTTGATGTGCTCACTTCAGTGTCTCACTGTTCCCTAGTGCTGCACCGATACAGACACATCCTGGGATTATGGCAGCCGGACATCGGGCCCTATGGGGGACTGCTGAACGTGGTGGTGAGTGAGTACCTCATTCTGGGGGCTGTTTTGTTGAGGACTGATGAGTCTTTTGTATACTGCTTTCTACGCCTGGTTGCCACCTCTGTGCTACTGAGAAGTCTGAACAGGCAGCCCTCAAGCAAGTGATTGGGACCCAGAGCTTGCTGCTTGGATCTTTTCATCATCACCACCTTTCTCCAGACAGTCTTTTTGTTTTTCAGCTGTACTCCAAACAGCCACAGGAGCACACAGAAAACATGAACAATGTGTCAGGGAAAGGCTTGATTTAGAGTTTAATGCTCATTATTCCAGTGACTGGCACAGGAGTCCATTCCTTGTGCATTGAGTACAGCAGAGGTTTTAGCGCTGGCCTGTTGCTTCCTGCATTATTTTTGCTGCAGCTGACCATTTGGCAAAGGGTTTTGCCCTTGCGTTCGTGCATTTCTCCTTCCTATAGTCTGCCATACTTTTCACCAGCAGTGTCTTAAGAATAATGCATCAGATGTAGTGATACTATCGCACGACTGGTGCAAGACCCATGGAGTCTGGCAGCTCTTGTGCTGCTGGGGAGAGTAGTTAATGAACAACGTATGGGTGAGAGCTGGGCCAGACGTTTGCCTGAAGCCCTTGTTCTTTGCTCCAAGGTTCAGTAGCTGACAGGCTGAAGTGTAGCAAATCATGAGGCCTTTGAGTTTTACAGGATTCTGTTCCACGAACTGGTATAAGAGTGCATCCAAGTGCACCAATACTTACATGATAATGTGACCTTATAAAGACAAGTGTGCCTCTGTGGCATTGCTCTGCTTTTGTCTCAGCTCTCTGTGTTTAGAAAATACACTTTCTCTGGAATTGCAGGGCTTGAGAGGAAGGATTCTGTTAGGCGTGCAGGGACAGGGTTGGCACTTTGACCTCTGAGCAGAGGAGATTGTTGCTTCCTGTGCTGGCTGTGAGTAATAGAGCCAAATAATTCCTTGTCCAAAAGGCGTGGATAATCATGAGAGGCAGAATTTGTCTATTCGAGTATCTGCCAGCATGAGCTCTCAAACCAATTAGAGTTTGACTAGCTGTGTGGTCTCTTCAGTGCAGTCTCTCCCTCTGGATCCTGTGCACCGAGTATCTGTCACAAAGTCATTTGCGCTAATAAAGGCCTGATCATTTTCCAGTGGTGCAGGAAGCCCTGTAAAGAAACCCGCTCCCTCTTCACCAGGGGTGTGCTGTGAGTGCATATGGTCTGGTTTAATTGCTGGAAAGCAGTTTGGAAATGCAGCAAGCTGTTCTGCAGCTCCTGCCCTGTTGCAGAATAGGCCCCAGAGCTGTTTGCCGCAAACTCAACAGAAAGCGTGCAAGGCTGGTGATGTATGCTTTGTCTCCCATCCCTCTGCAGGTTGATGGTTTGTTCATCATCGGGTGGATGTACTTGCCACCTCATGACCCTCATGTTGATGATCCGATGAGATTCAAACCTCTCTTCAGGATTCATCTCATGGAGAGGAAATGTGCAACGGTTGAGTGTATGTATGGTCATAAGGGACCTCATAACGGCCATATCCAGGTGAGGTCCTCTAGCACTTCCAGCATCATCTGTCCTTGCTGTGATCTGTGTGTGTGTGCGCGTGCATGCACATTGGCTCTGGAAATGGATTAATCGAAAAATGTATGAGAATTTTATTTAAGGGATATGGCTTTCACCACCTTGTTGTATGTGTGAATACCAGCTGTATGCTCATTATGTGTCTGGCAAGTTGTGTGGGCTGTTCCCTGCTCTGAATTTGTTCACTGGCAATAGTACAGCAAGGCTGTTAGACGTCTTCTGTTGGGCTGAGGGCAGTGGGAGGGTGGGAGCACCAGTATGCATACAGGCTGCGGGAAAGGATACGTGAAATGGCCTTGTGCAGCTGGTGAAGGTGTCCAAGCAGACACACAGATGTGTTCTGTTTTACAGCTGAGACATTGAGAAGGTGATGTAGCATCCGTTCAGTACATTGGATGCTTTGAAAAGCTTCCTGAGAGGTTGTTTCCTTTTCTTTGAAGAAGGAAGCTCAGAAGGAAGGACCGTAAAACTAGTATCTTTCATTAGAATGCATTGGGGGTTTACTGCTTTCATTTTGCTACTCTGTAGCTGATGCACTGGGTATCACAATGATTTCTCTGTTGTAGCAAATTCAGTAGCCTCTGTTGTGTAAAGCATTTACTCTAAGCAGTCTTAGTTACATCATCCTAGGCATCTCTAAACAGGTCTGTAACCTGTTCAATTCTCCTCCATGGTAACTACAGATTGTAAAGAAGGATGAGTTCTCCACCAAATGCAACCAGACGGATCACCATCGGATGTCAGGGGGAAGGCAAGAGGTAAGAGTGCTCTGCCAAGGGTCTGCATTAAGGCTGTTTGTATGTCCCCTTTCTGAAGACAAAGCATTGCTGTCTTAGCTAAGCTCTTAGCTAACACTGGGGTCTGGGACGTGCTCTTCTGCCTTGTAATTTCTGTGTATCTGAACATAGGTGAAAACCCAGGCTACGTACCCTCTGGTTGATTTTCTACAATCTTTCTTTTTTTTTTAAGTGAGTAGAACCAATCTGTTACTTGTGGCCACTTCAAGGTTTGATTCACTTGAATAATTGCAAGAACTTGGGGAACCTCTTCCGTACTTGCTGAGGTGTGGTTTAAGGATCCAGTATATGGGATCAATTCAGCGTTAGACCCATAGAATGTCTGGGTGCAGGCTGTTAATATCCACCCTGCTGAGCAGAAAGTTGTTTTAGGCAGTTCTCTGTGCCAAGGTGTCTTTGAGCACCAGCACCCATTTTTCTTTCTGTGCTGTGACACTGTTCCTGTTTAATAGCAGGCCTGTCCAAACAAAGACAGCAACATGCATTGTATGCTGTGCAGCACTTGCCAGGCACTGATCTCTGTGGTATTGCTGTCTGAATAACTAAGATCTTTCAGATACAGGCCTAATACTGAGTACCAGCTGCATCTGAATACCTGCTTGTCAGTGGAGCACCTTTCTATGGCTTGTCTTCTTGGTCAAGGGATTAAAAGTTTCATTTGGTTGTTTATCCTGTGTCAGGTGTACCCAGCAAGGCAGATTCCTGACTCGAACTGCATGTTTTAAGGTGCAGGTATAAACATCAGGATGAAGACCTTCAGCTAATACTTGTTCCAGGTAGTGGTGTTTGCTGCCAGCTAGTTAAACGTGACAAATCTGATACTTCAGTTGCTTCTAACAAATGCTTTAAAACGTCTGTCTACTAATGGGAAACAGCTGGGTGAAAGGTTTAGTTAAGTGTTTTCTGGTTCTGTGGCAGATGAGAAATGCTTTAATACTTTCAAAGCACTGCGTTAAGTGTGCGTGGCATTATGGTAATTGGAGGATCTGGCTTTAGAAGATAAAGCAAGCAGGTTTGGAATATCACTTGGTAGGCAGCTATCTTAGTGTAAGCTGTTATCGCACTAACTCATGGTAGGGTATTAACTTGTCAGAGCTGGTGTAGAGGTACTTCAGGAGATGTTTTCAAAGCACCCTTTGGATTTAGATGCATCAGTATTAAATCAGCAGGGTTTAACCACCTAAATCTTTAGTGCCTTTTGAAGGCTTCTGCTTTTATGTTTAACATGCCAGGATAGGGCACAGGAGTCAGCTTATGGGCACACAAGTGAGTTACTGCAAGGTAAGTCACGACATAAAGAAGTAGTAGATCAGCTGCTTTGCAGAAACAGGTGATGCCTTTGCTTTTATTCTGAGGAGGCATATTGGTCTACCTGTAATTTGTTTTAAGGAGAGTATGTTTATTGTGTGGCAGGTATAGGGCAGTTACCATTATCAATACTTGTTAGGCATATTGCCAAGCCAGCTCTGTAGCAGCACTTTCTTCCCAAATCCAGTCATGGTCTTTCTGTGGCTCTGCCAGGGAATCATGCTGACGAGGTGAAGTTGTGTTGGGGTGCATCACTGTTGCGGATTAAATGCTTTTATCTTCCTCCTTTTCTCTTCTTGTGTTGCAGGAATTCCGGACATGGCTAAGGGAAGAATGGGGTCGGACTCTGGAAGACATCTTCCATGAACACATGCAAGAGCTCATCTTGATGAAGTTCATCTACACCAGCCAATATGAGTAAGGGCACCAGCTCTTTCTAGGTATTGAGGCTGCTGCAACTGCAAAAGCACGTAGAGTCATTTGTTCCAAAGATGGGGTGCTTGCAGTGGGCTTTAACAGCCAGAGGAACGTTCTGTCTCTGCAGGCTCTGTGCAAAGCCATGGTGAAGCACAGCGCTTTCCAGTTGTACTCCAGAGAGATGAGGTGTAATGACAGCTGTAATAATAAGGTTCCAAGTTCTTTACAATAACTATGCACAGTAAGGTGGCTTTGAGTCATTTAACTGTGTTTAATTTGAAGACAGAGCAAATGCCCATGATCCCAAGGAGCTCTCTGCTTATTATCCGTGTTAGTAAGCAATATACTTTGTAGTGTGCTAGGCAGAAAGTCTCTCAGTCAGTCACTCAGACAGTCCCTGAGAACTTGGGGTTTTTTTTAACTGTCACTCCAAACTTCTAAAGCAGCCACCTCACTGTGGCAGATGTTTAAATGTGCTTCATCCTTCAGTTCTCTGGAAATCCCAAGGAATGAGGAGGTTTACTGTGACATTGCTGCAGGAGCCTCCTGGTATGCTAATGAGGACTGGTAGAGAGAAGTGAAGGGGGGGAGTGCTTGCATAGGTCTAAAGTGAAATCTGTTAAGCTTGTTGGTATTGCTGAAAACACAGATCCTGCATCTCTCTCTGACGACATCCCGAAGCTGCCTGGAGGAGCAGACTGCAAACACGTTTCTCATCTTGAGGGATTCTTGCTTAACCTCTCTAATGTTTTGGTTTTTGCACAGCAACTGCTTGACGTACCGACGCATCTACCTCCCTCCTAGCAGCCCTGACGACCTTATGAAGCCAGGTCTCTTCAAAGGAACGTATGGGAGCCATGGGCTGGAGATTGTCATGTTAAGCTTTCATGGAAGGAAAGCGAAGGGGACTAAAATCACCGTGAGTGTATTTTCCTTTCTCTCAGATGCTCGTTACAGTATTCTTGATGCCAGGGATCCATAGAAGATGTCTTTGGGAGGTAGTCAGTTGTTGCCACCCTAAACCCTGTTCCTTGTTGGGGTTGGTGGCACTGGGTGAATCTTAACACATGCAGGGTAGCTAGAACCTGCTTTGCAAAGTTTCTCATGATGCCACCTGGCTCCCCCTTCCTTTCCTCTCCCTTCCAGCTGCTTTCTGTGAGCAGCTGGTAGCAGGTCACTGGAGATCACCTGTGTGTATCTGAGGAGCAGGCACCAGAGGTTGACAAATCTTCACTGAAGCCAGGCTAGCGAGCTCCTTCCTCTCTGCAGGGAAGGATTCTGACAAAACGCAGTTGCACCTTTGACTTTCTTAAACCCTTGCAAGTACAGCCTGGCTTGTAGCTTTTGATTTAAAATTCTCTTTCTGGGAGGGGGAAAGCAGAGATGATGTAGACAGCTTGGGGAACAACAAACAAGGTCCAAGCAGGTGTGGGTTTTTTTGTTGCCAACTTGGTGATTGTGGTATAGGGTGAGCTATGTACAAGTCAGATGATGGACACGGGGAGGATGCAGGTCTGAACTCTGGCACCCTGCCTGCGTAGCCATGCTGTTGCTTCCTGTCTCTAGGGAGATCCCAACATCCCAGCTGGGCAGCAGACTGTGGAGATTGACCTGGCGCACCCTCTGCAGCTACCTGACGTCGAGAACCTTCGCGATTTCAGTGAGCTGTCTCGCATCGTCCTGGAGGTCCAGGAGCAGGTGCGTCGGGAGGAGCAGGAGAAGGAACACCAGCAGGAGGAAGAGGACCACTCCCAGCAGGCTGCCTCCCAGCCTGCTGCAAAGCCCCTGGGAGGAGAAGGTGCCGAGGGGGAAGAGACTGCAGCTGGAGCAGAGGGAACAACCCAGGACAAGGCACCAGCTTCCCAGCCCTTCGTGCTGCCCATGGGAGTCATATCGAGGAATGAAGACTATCCCCGGACCTGCCGAATTTGGTAACGGGGACTAGTGGTTTTATAGCCTAGTTGTGCCTGTCACTTTTTGAAACAGAACGGGGAAGTCCTTGAGGCATGTTCTGTATTTGCTTGTGTTTTACCTGCATGCAGATCTCCCAGCCCCTTGTGCTCAGAGTTTCTGCTGCTGCTGTCCTCTCTCCCACGCTCTTGTTTGCTCCCTCTCTTTCTTACCACATTGTCATCTACCATCCTGCTTCCTTCCTAGATTTTATCCTGTTACTTCTGAAGCTAGCACCTATCCTGTATTCCACCCCTGCCTTTTTTTTTTTAATGGTGTGTTTTGTTTCCCAGAGCTGCCCAGCTTGTATATTTAGAGATTTGTTCAAGCTGCTTCCTGTTTCTGCGTGTGTCGTTTGTGGTGTTTGGCTGTGGGAACACAGTGCTCTCTCCCACCTCTCCCTGACTGCTGGTGCCTTGGGGCTAGCTCTGGAAGGTGCTGAGCACCCTAAGCAATAGGTGCATGTATGCGGAGAGCCTTGCTGAATGGGACCTGGAGTCAGTGAAGCAGTGTACTAAATGAAGTGTGGAAAAAGAGCCCAAGAGCTGAGGCTTAGGCAGGTGACCTTCAGCCAAACATCTGTGCTCATGGAAAAACCTACCAATAGCTGGTTAATCCCAGAAGGCCCCTGCTGTCACCACTGAGTTGTGTTTGAATAAAACCCTGCTCCACCTGCTGCTTGCTTGGAGGTTAGGCTGACCTTTACTCCTCCTCAGCTCCACTTAGATTTTTCTGTTTTTTAGATTTTTCTTTCTCTGCCTCCCCTTAGGTTTTGTCACAAGGTTTGCCTCTCCGGTCACCCTCTCAACATGTCTTTCCTTTTCTGTGAGGAGTGTCTGGGCCTGGGTTGATCCTTGAGTTGCAGAAGTAAATCTCAGATGGATTTCTGGGCTGAACTACTGAAAAATTCAGCCTTGGTGTGCAGGTGCTAATTAGAACAGTCAAAAGCAGCAACCTACAAGTAGCAATGGAGGGTTTCTTTTCTCAAAATGGTATCAACAGTGTTTTGTGCTGTGTGATAAGAACTGACTTTTGAGTGTAAAACTCTCAGTTCTGTAGTGCCTGGCAGTGTGTTGGACAATGGCTTGATCGTAGTTCTGTGTTTATTTTTTTATTAAATGCTGCGTAATTATGGCTGTTCTCACATCTTTTTTGCTGTTCTTCCCTCCATGCAGTTTTTATGGGACGGGGCTTATTGCTGGCCACGGCTTCACCAGCCCTGAGCGAACACCAGGTGTTTTTGTTCTCTTTGATGATGATCGCTTTGGATTCATCTGGCTGGAGCTGAAGTCCTTCAGTCTCTACAGCCGGATCAAGGTCTCCTTCCAGAACGCCGAAGCGCCTTCCCGTGAGGCTTTTGATGAAATGCTGAAGAACATTCAGTCGTTGGCTACTTGACGGGTGATTTGTGATGGACAGGGCTAGGGGTTGCAAAGGCTGCTGCACTCCCCAGCCAGGGCTGGGAGGGGGCGTCCTTGCTCTCGGTACCTCTGAATAAAAGCATGCACTTTTAATAAAGCCTTTTTACCCCAAATGTACACATCCTGGTTAAAAAAAAATCCATGACTGCCCTTTCCTCCCTGCCACTCCACACTGCTCCCTAGCAGTCCTTGTTACCCAGTCTGTAACATAGCTTTGTATAGCTGAAGGGATCCTGCAGAGGAGGAAACAGACATTTCTGATTGCAGAAAGAATGTATTAGAACAAAAATAACTCAAGGTCAGAGCTGGATCAGAGCATCTAACTGACTGAATGGACACAAGCCCTCTGCTTTGACCATTAGCAGTCTCCTGTGGAAAGAGCTCTTCCTCAGGGAAGGGACTCATTTAAACCTTTGCTGCGCTCTAGACTGACCTGTCCTCCTGGGAGACTTGCTTTACCCTCCTGAAATCCAGTGCGGTCCCCTGCTGCAGACTGACTGGCTGCTTAATGATAAATGGCGTCAGCAGTGACAAAGCATGTCCTCCTCTCCAGAAACCTTTCTCTGTGGGTGCAGCGTTGTCAAGAGAGGCTGGTGTAATACTTGCATCCCTGGCTTAGTAATTGGAGTGGGTGGTTTACTTTTGAGAAATTCCCTCAGCTTGACAGAAAGGGGAGGATTCCCACTGTAAATGACAGTGTATGTAGCGTTGCCCTGGCTTCTGGAGCTTGACGGATGTGCTGTCCCTTGGGTTCCAGGTCTGGGTGTCTCCCTGAGCCTAGAGGAGATGATTCTTTTTTCATGTAGGAGCTGGGTATGGAACTGGAAATGAGTGTAAACTGCAGAAGCTGGTGCATTCAAACTGGTTTTGTACCGGAAAGGTTCACCTCAGATCTTTTAAAGTGGGTCTGAAAATGTAAAGGAAGGAGAGAAAAGAAAACCAACTGCAGCCTGCTGACTCCTGTCTGTGATGGGCAGCAGAAGGTGCCACGTGTTGCTGGTACTGATGTGACCCCAGTTATTTGTCATTCTTGTATCAGGTTGCCCTGCGCAGTCAGAAGGAACGATGAGGGATTCTCCTAATATTGCTGTGGCTGGTTCTGGTGCCTTTTAGGGTTGGTGCTGACGGGTGGGTGCTGCTGCTCCACTCACAGGACCCTTCTGTTCCCTTTCTAGTTGTACTTGTTTCATCTCAGATGATGGCTGCTTCCACAGAAAGCTCCTGGGCTTAATTTATATCCGTGATAACTGCATTCTGTGTGGCAGATCTGAGCTCCGCTGGGGAGTGCAGGCTGCAGACAAGGAAGCAGATTCCCCATAGACTGTTCTGTGCAGGAAAATCCTGGCCAGTGCTAATCTACAGACTGTGAGTTGTGCTATAAACCATCAGCATTTGCATCAGCCTGTGTTATTAATCCTGTGTAGGAAGAGGTGATGGGGATCCTTGTGCGGAGAGAAAAGAGCCGTTTGTAAGGAAGCTCTTGGTTACAAGCGGAATGCCTCCTTTGTTGCAGTTGCTCTCTGGCTGTCATGATAAACTCCAGGTTTCTTTTCCCACTACCAGCCAGATCAGTGTCTAACAAAACTCTGCCTTTACATCTGCAGGTTTTGGTTTGTAAATGTGTCTGTACATGTGCTGTGCTGGGAGGATTCAGGCCCCTTCTATGGAGAAGTTTCAGTTGCTGCCTCGTTTCACTGACTGTGAGCAGCTTTTATTCTCACTCTCGGAAGGGCTTTTTGCCACCTCTGGCTCTTGAGCGTTCCATCGAGCTGCATGAGAACCGAGTCTCCAGCAGAGACTTTGAGCAGAAGGTCTTGTCACTCACAGGATTAATTCCTGTCTCTTTGGATATAGTTTTACAAACCTCTGGGAATTTGGAGGTGATTTGGGGCACTTTTTTTCTTTGTTTCCTACGGCTTTGTCAGTAGTGGAAAACCTGCCTTGGTGTTAGAGGTGAGCATCTGAAGTGCTATTGCTGTTCCAGTGAATAAGCTATAAAAAGCAGGTTGTTTCTGAGCAGCCTGTTAGAGGTGTTGCTGTCGGCATCAGCAGAGGGAAGAGTTGACTTGGATCTCACCCCATTAGGCAGGGTTGGGAGAGAGGAAGGGTAGCAGCTCTCTGAACGCTGGTGTGTGGGTGGAGAGGTGAGCTGAAGCTAAATTCAGGCATCTCAGCCTCTGGCTGCAGCTGCTGAGCTGTGTGCAGAAGAGCATGTGCTTAATCTTGCAGACAGAGGTTTCCAGCTTGATGACGTGGATTTCTGGAATTCCTAAAGACATTAGGAGTCTGTTGGGCATCTGGGTGGCCAGTTTATCTTGGAGCTCGCTGTTAGGCTGGTGCAGGCAGTGTGTTGGCTGCTTTGTATTCTCCCTAACAGCCTAAACGGATGGGAGAGGTCCCCTTGGGCAGCTGTTTAAATTGCTTGTCTCTAAAACCAGCTCTGCTTCAGCTGCAAATGGATCCCTAGCTCTGATTGTGGATTCCTCAATTTCTTCAATGTCCCTACTCACCCAAAAAAATAAAAATCCTGAGGTTTTACATAACTGACTTAATAGTTTTTGCTTTTTGTTTTTAAAGTAAGATTGAAAATCCAGACTGTATTGAATGAACTACAAGCACTTGGCCTGAGACCCGAGCCACTTTCTGCTAAGTACAGACGCTGACTCTGTAGCCGGTCTCCTCCCTGTAACCTGCTCTGTTGGGTTGGCTGAGTAAAGGCAGTGTAGGTACGTTTCGCTGCTGTGTCATAAAATGTTTTTAGTGGTTTTTACTTGCAGCTTAAATTCCTCTTGATACCAAGAGTCCGCTGGGGAGTGCAAGCCCATGGGTAGCAGGAGTGTTTCGCTCGGTGCTGAGTACAGGTCTGCTTTGTCACTTGAGCGAGGACCTGTTGGTGAGCTGTTGGCACAGGTTGCGTATCTGCTGTTCTCCAGGCTGAGATGGTTCTTCTGCTTGTCGTTTGTCCCTTCCAAACCTTTTCAGTGGCAGCGTAAAAGGTGTCCTTTCTGAAGGCAGGACCTGCTTGGCTGGCCAGAGAGAAGGGCTTTGCAGGGGCTTGATGCCCTGCAGGAACTTTTCACAGCTCAGCTTTGCCCCTGTAGTAGCATCTTTTTATTTATAGTGTACCTCATTGGCCTCAAAATGTCAGAATGTGCTAGTCCTGATTAAAGGCAAAACTGCTGATACGCTGTGGCTTTATTCTGTCTGGAGCAAAGGCAATGCAAATGGCAAATTTTGTATTAATACTCCTCCTCTGCCTTCTTAATTTCTGCTCCTCAAAGCCTGGCAGGCTTTTGTGGCATTTCAGAAGAAAATTTCCTCTGATTTGGCTTAGGATGAAGAAAGCGGTTAAGATGGTGAATTTGGCGAGACTTGCTTAAATGCTCTGGGTGCTCTGGTGCCTTTGCTGGTTCCTTCATGCATGGCTACACCCGTGCTCTCAGAGAAAAGCAGAATAACGGGATGAGGAGTTACACCTTGCACTTCTGAGAGCTTTGGGAGAAGGGAACGAACAAAAGCAGCGCAGCCAGATTTAGCAGCGGGCCGTTTGGATCTGAGCATCACCCATGGCCAAGGGGGATGTGACTGCAGCCCCCATCCTGCCTTCCCTGGTGACACCTGTGGGAAGCAGTGCTAACAGTACAGTTTTTTGTTGGATTTGTTCGTGTTTGGGATGGGCTGTACCACCCTCCTGCGCAGTACGTCTCAGTGCATCCCCTCCTTGTTTCCTGAACCCTGGTTGTCTAGCTTGTTGGGATATTTCTGGGAGCTGTTGACAGGGATAATGTGTGGTGGTGCCTTGCAGATGGTGATAAATTTCTGGTGCTGACGTGTCCTCCTCCTGTTCGCTCTGTAGAAAATCTTGGGGACAATTGGCTTTATTTCTTGGTCCCAGATGGGTGGAAAGAGCTGGGGAAGATGGAAAACAACTTGTCAGGGGCAGGAATACTCCCTTGGCAGAAGCCTTTTGGAATAAACAAAGCGTTTGCAATTAGGTTGCAGAGCAGCATTGCCCCAGTAGCCACAGCAACACCTAGGGCTTAATTCTAGCTCAGGGGCAATAAGCACTGGCTTACGTGCTTGGGCCGTGTTGTGCTCCTACATCACACTTTCTGTGTTGTCAGAACACGTGGGTTTGGCCAGCTGGAAAACAGAAGCATCAGAGATCCTCATCCAGCCAGTTTGTTTGCCTTGGGCCTGATTTCGTAGCTATAAATGTGCTGTGATCAGGTGTCGTGGTTGTAGGAGACTCACTGCAGTCCACATGGACTTGTCAGGCTTTTTTTTTTTATTATTGAGGAGGAAGAAAAAGGATGGTATTACTGTCGGCTTCCCTTTGGAGTGGACAGTGCAGTACTGCCACAGGTACTCTGGAATGGGACAGCAAAGGTCGGATGGCAATTAGTTGGGAAACTTGTACTGGGAAGAAAGCAAATTCATGTGCAAGCGTGCTTGGAGGTGTAAGCTACCAGGAAAAAAAACAAAACGCAGCTGGCTTAATGTTTACTTTTAAGCAAGGGTGACTTTTTATTACTTTTTATTAATTTAAAACTAGTGGAACTTAATGGGAGTGTTGGGTGTTGTGTGGAAATGGACTGTATAATCCCGACTTGCTAGTTTAGGAAATGATAATATATTAACTCTGTCTTGTAGCTGGTTGCTCACGTGGCCAATAATCTTCTGTTGCGTTCAGCTGCCAAAGGATTGCGTGCTGGCCTTCGTGCCGCAGGCCAGACGGACAGCATAACTTACCAGTTGGACAGTGAAATAGTTGAGATGTGTGATCAGGCGGTGGAGAGGAAGATGAAGTACCAAACTGTGAGTGCCACTGACCTTTTTTTTGTGTGTGCTGAATTAAAATGTATGATTCTGGGTTTTGTTTGGATTGCAGTCTCTTCGATTTTTGAGGAAAAGAGCACTCAGATTGACTGTGTTCATTAACTTAATTAAAGCAATCTGCACTTTTTTTTTCATTGATTAATACTCTTACTTCCCTTAAGCAGGTGTACCCTGTTTCCGTGTGTATTTTGCACTCACCACTTTAACATGACACCGACGGATTAATCTGGGCATTTCCCGTAGGCTTTGAGTGTAAATAAGTCCCTATAAAGCACCCTGTGGGGCTTATTAATAATGAAAGTGAAACACCAGATCCCTGCCTCATACAGAGGGTAGTGCAGAGGAAAAAGGGGGAGCTTTTCTTTCGAAAATGCCATTTGACATCAAACACCTCGGTTTCATGCCACAAATATCCATGTGGAACACGAGAACTGTAGTTTAAACAACTCTGCTCCCCTGTCTGAGGGATTTTGTTTGTGGGTTTGAGAAGAACAGGCTGTATAAAAGCCAGACATAATTTTGCAACACTTGGCCTACTTCATCCCAGGTATCAGAAAGCTGAGCAAAACGTCTGTGTTACTTTTACACCTGATCATTGTTACCCAAGGAGCCTTTTCCAGTTTCAAATAATAAAAAGGAAAGTTTTGTGAACGTACTTCTGTTTGCTGCTTCTTGTTGTTGTTCCAAAGGAAAAGTGGCGGGCGAGTTCCACCCTTCTGACATGCAGCAGCCTGTCTTCCACCTGTGATAAGAATTAATTTTCCTTCGTTTGGGTACTTGGTGAGCAACTAAACTGATTTCCTGAAGATGCGAGGCACACACCCCCCCATACCTCATGCTGTGAATTCCCAACTCTTCCTTTGTCCCTGTTTTCTGTTCTTTACCCCTGCATTACCCCGAGCAGGTCCTGCCCGGGATGCCCAGCTCCCTCCCGCAGCAGATGCTGGAACTGGCAGAACTAACGGCCCGAGCCCTGACGAGGCTTTCTCCCCTCCCAGCCACAGCTTTCCCTTTCTGAAAGGAAGCATGTGGCAATCCTGAATTTCTTTCTTTTTTTTCTTTTATTCTTCCACTTTGTCTGAAAGAGGTTAGCTGGCACAAAACTAACATGAGGGATGAGGAGGGGGAGGCAGCGTGATGGTGTAAGCCCCCTTCTTTATGGAATCAGGCTAGGAGTTCTGTATTTCTTATGCCTTTATTTCATGTTTCCCTGCACACCCCCCTTCAGATTCACGTCCACCTCAGATCTGAACTGCTTTTGGCTTTGTGGCCTGAACTCAGCTGCCAACAAGGAGTTGTTCATCCCTGTGCAGCAGGGCTGGCACCTGGCTGTGTGCCAGGATGCACGGCACGGTCCCCAGGTCATCGCGGACGGCCGAGTCCTGCCTTTACTGGAGGGGATGCTGTGCTTCGAGTTTTGCAACCTGATTCTGCCGGTAAGTTTCTTGGCAGATTATTATTTTTGAGAACGAACCTTGGCCATGGAGCACTAAAGTACCAATGTTCACGTGTGAACTTTTCATCTGGAAATGGCTCTGCTGTAATGCTGGTAGTTAATGAAGGGCAGAGCGCGCTGTTACAGCTCCTCCGGTGCAGTCCTCTGGGGATGCGGGACCTCTTCCATTTCCCCTTTTGCTTTTTTTACCACCAATACCTTCCCCTAATCTCATGCATTAATTTTCTGGTGCGAAAGGCACATGTGACGCCACTCCTTTATGTGAAGCGTTCTGTATACGATCGCAGTCGCTCAAGCCTTAGCAAGGGAAACACATCTACTAAGCACAGAGTAACTCCTACCATATGTTTGGCCTTCGAGGAGCACAAATGTAGTTTCTCAAGTGGCAACATTTCTGAATACCCACCACATGCACCTCCCAAGTGCTGGCTTGCAACCCTCCCTCTGCTTCCAAAGAAACTGGGAGGTGTGAAGGTTGGGTGCTGGGCAGCTTCCCACCTCCCGGATGGAGCGGGGCAGCGCAGGGCTAAGCCTTGCTCCTCTCCCTTGCCCTGGCCGAGGCGTGAGGAGGTATCTGCCACCTGGCAGAGATGTTCCTCAGCAGGTGGGTTCCTCCTCCCAGCTTGGTGATGGATGAACCGCTTTTTCCATCTGCGAGGGGTAAAGTCCTGTGTGTCACGGCCGGTTATGGGCTGTTAACTGTGGAACAGGCAGAGGGTTGTCCCCGTAGCTGTTAGTTAGAAACGGAGACCGTGCAAGGGTAAATTTTCCTCTCTCTGGGAAGACGGTTGCTGTGAACAGGCACATCCCGCGCTGGCTTGAGGACTGTGTTTGCAGCTGGGTCTCAGTCTCCTCTGAGGGCTCTGTGTCTGCTCTGCCAGAGGCCACTGCTGCTGTTTGCGGCGATGCTGCTTCTTCCTACTTGGCTTGTTTCTAAAAACCACAAGGCTTTGTTGCCTTAATGCAGAGTCAGAGGTCTGTTGGATCAGCCATGACGGAAGGTGGGTCTCTGTTCTTAATGCTGCAAGTATGTGCCTGAAAATCTGTTCCCTGTGGGAGCCCAGCTCCCGGCAGCTGCTGGAGACCTTACTCTGGGGTGAGGATGGGATGTGAAAACCATATCGAGTTTTGCCATCCCCTCTCCATGCAATGCTGCTGCCTTTCTGCCTGATGCTTTTATTCTTGGCTGTTGGGAGAGGTGCTGCTGGGCAGGTCTGGAGCCTCCTGCTGACTGACCGGCCTGGCAAGCCACAGTGAGTTTGGTCCAGATGTTGTGTCAGTTGATCCAGAGCATCAGCACCCCTGAGCTGTGTGAAACACCATCTTGCGCACTGCTTTGCTCCTGATCTCCTTGCTCCTTCGGGAATGGGCTGGAACACAGGCTTTTATTCAGCGCTGCTTGGGAGGCTTGGAGTTTTCTACTGTTCTCTGCTTGCCAGCCATCTGGTTTACCCTGAGCTCTTTCCCCGCTGTGAGAGGGGAGCATCACCTGCCCTCCCTCCTGGTGCAGGAGGGGATGGAGGGTGACAGCCCCGCACAACCCCTCCCAGGGCTGCCTTAGGGGCTGCAGTCCTGGGGCTGAGTCCAAGGACCAGGGGAAGCCAGGAGGAATCTTACCCACCTTGCTCCTTGATCCAAGGGCTGGTGTTTCCCAGTTTCCAAGCCTTTGGAGGCACTGAAATGGGGGAACGTTGGGCTGCCCAGGCTGGGGTCTGCCCTCCCCCAGGCTGGGAGGAAGATGAGTGCTTCGGTGGGTTTTGCCCACCCTGCTCCCCAGCAGGGCTTGGCTGCTTCCTTCTCTTCCCGGTGCCAAAGGGTAATTAGTGGCAAGCTCCACATGGTTAATTAAAGATGCCTGCGCTCTTTCCTTGGCTCCTTGGAGTCGTCAACCTTTGGTTTGCACGCTCTCTCTCGTCCCCCCCTGATGTGTTCTTGCGGTAATTAACATGTGAAGGCGGTAATTAACGTGCCCGGCTCCCCGAAGCTGTGGCTGTGGCTCTGGGACCCGGCTTTAACGTCACAAGGTCCCTCTTAAACCCGACCTTGGGAGTGACCCTCGCCGGCTCCTGCTGTGGCGCGTCGAGTCCGCCAGGGGGCGCCCGGAGACCGGACACGGACACGCGTGGGACCGGTACCCCATGGACACGGACACGCGTGGGGTATGGCATCCCCGCGGACACGGACACTCGTGCGACATGGCATCCCATGGAAATGGGCACTCGTGGGACATGGCACCTCTGTGGACAAGGACATCTGTGGGACAGGCACCCCACAGACATGGACACTCATGGGACATTGCACCCCCATGGACACAGACATTCATGGGACCAGCACCCCACAGACACGGACACTCGTGGGATCGGCACCCCCGCGGACGCAGGCACACATGGCACCCCCAGCTCCCTGAGACTCTTGGGACCAGGCACCTACGGGCCTCAGGACCCCTGGGCCATCCCCCAGGTGGGGACATTCGGGGGCACCCATGGGACCTGGGCCCCCCGGGAGACTGAGCGCCCTAGGGGACTGGGTGGCAGGACCCCTGGGAGCCAGGCACCCCCAGGATGCTCTGCCGCTGCCCTCCATCCCCAGCCGCCTGCTGCCGGGCAGCCCTGTGCACCCTGCCTGTGGCAGTGCCGGGGTGCGTGGGGGGCTAGCCGGGGCATCCGCGGGCCCGGTGTGTGGCTTTGCCAGCAGCCACGCCTGGAGGATGCCCGCCCCAGGGAGATGTGGGGACGATGTTTTCTCCCACCAAACACGAGTGGGAAGGGCTGAGCCGGGTACCGAAGCGCTGACCTCTCCGGGAACACAGCTCAAGGTGAAACAAAACACTGATGCGAAGGGCAGGGAGGGCGATGGGTGATGCGGCCACCAGCCAGCAGCTCCCTGGGAATTATTCAATAAGCAGCTCATTAGCTGTCCTGACGCACTTCCTTCCCTGCTTCCTGCTCCATCACCCTGTGCCCTGCCTCGCTCTCTGGCCGGCCAGGCCGTCGGTGGCCCCAGCACCCCCCAGCACAGGCAGGGTCTGAGCTGGGGGGACGATGCTCCTGCTGGGGCTGGCGGTGCCGTAGGGGCTCGTGGGCTGCTCTGGGATTGGGCTGGGAGAAGCACAAGCTGGAGCATCTTTCCTGCTCACCCACCCTTCTCCGCCTGGTCCTAAGTGACCTGCTTCCCATCAGCTTCCTCAGCCTGTCACTCCGGTACCCAGGGAACAGCCCAAAACCACCTTGGCCACTGCGCACGTTTTGTGCTGCCCAAGCCAGGGAGGATGCAACTGCTTTAAATGTATATGGACATTCACTCCCCTCCATCTCTCCCTTTCAGCCTTCATGCCTCACCTCTCTTCCAAGCATTTTCTCAGTGGCTGGCTTCTCCCTGAGGCTTTTTCTGTCCTTCTCATCCCTCACCTCACCTCCAGGAACCCTAATTAGTCATGGGCTGGGGCAGGGCTCACTGCTGCGTGCAGTCACCGCTCTTTCCCCAGAGCCTCGTTTGACCCTGTGTCCCTCAGCCCTCGTCACCACAACACCCAAGACACAGATCGAGTGTCCTTTTGACAGTGACCTTGTTACCTGCTCCAGTGCATTTATCCCACCCTTGCTCCCAGATATTAGGGGGGTGATTTGCAGCCAACTGCCTGACATCCCGTAATCCCGGCTGGAGGAGGTGAGCTCCATTATCTGTCGCTGCATCAGCAGTGCTAGTGCTGCCTGGCTCAGCCTCCTGCGTGTTGCTGCTAATTAAAAACAAATGAGGAGGGGATGGCTGGCAAGTGATGTGCTGGATGGCTGCGACTGATCCACTCCATTTAGGAGTTCTGTGAGCTGCTCAAATAAATAACGTGGAAATTTAATTTTCTGCCACTCTGGAAGGGAGAGGTCTTGGATATCATTCATGCTCCGTTCTGAGCATCTTGCTTGCTGTAAAGGGGAAACCTGCCCTCCCTGGGACCCTTCCCAAAAGCTCCCGCATGGATAACGCATTTGTTTCATCCACGACCACATCTTGGCTCGGGCTGGTTCGTTAGGGAGAAGGTGCCAAATTGGCCCTTTACCATGCAGTGCCTGACACGAGGGCAGCTGGAGGCAATCACCAGTCGGGGAGAGCCTTTTCCTCTCCAAAACAAGCAGATACAGCAGCGATGGGGAAAAATATGGCTTAGAGCCTGCAGCCAGCTGGGAGCCAGGCAGCGGAGGCTGTACCCCAGCCCTCGCCGCGCCGTACGTACAATTCCCCTCTCCCTCTTTGTTTTCTTTAATTGCACAGCAAGGCCTCCCAGGCACAGCCTGTTTCTTACCCCGTGCCGGTACAAAGCTCTGCGGAATGGGGCTGGGACGTGCTGACCCGAGAACGGGGAATGCAGCCTTGGAAGAGGGATCTAACCAGTTTGGGCTTCCCTGGGGAATGATGCTTGGCCGCTCAGTAAGCTGTGGCCGTGATGGTTGCTCTCCTCCCAAGTGTTTTGCCCCAGGGTGGGGGGTGAGTGCTGCTCCCAGGGAGCAGAGCGGGATGGGTACCCCCACCCCAGCATCCCCAAGCCCCCCGGGGTGGGTGGAGGCATCGGGGCAGCACCGCCACAGCCAGAGCCGAGTCCCCGCTGGGGTCTCAGCAGATTTCACGCTTTTCTTTAAACCTCTTGGGTGGGATATCGGCTTCTCCCGCTGGGCATGGGTGCGACTCCTCTGCAATCTCCTTTTGCAACCGTTTCCTTGCCTGCGGCTGGGTTGTTTCACATACGAGAAGGCTCAGGGAGGCAAGGTGGAATTACAACATTACAGACAAAGCCTTAGTATAATCTTCCCCGCATGAACGGCGTTGCAGGGGGAAGACGCGCAGAACGTTCTGCGGAGCAGGCTTCAAATGAGGCAAGCTGCGGTTCAGGATGTACACTGAATTGCTTCATCACCGCTCCTAATGGCTTAACCAATGAAATCCATATTCATAAATCAAAACAGGAGCGTGAGCGACCTCTGTTCAGCTCTGCTGCCGAGCCGTGGTGCATCCAGAAATAAGGGCAGATTATATATTGCAGGCAGCAGCTCTGTATATATCTTCTGCAGCTGCCACAACTTGGCCTTGGTATTAACTGAGCCCAAGGAGAGACGATAGGATCAAATCTGTCTGTCGGCGTCTGAAGGATTAGCTGAGTCAACCAGGAAAAAGCTGAGCTAATTTATCATGCTATTTTCAGTACTGAAATGCACCCTGGACGTAATTTCACCCTCAATTACAGATCGCATAGTTCTACAGAACATAGTTATCAAAAATATTCTTTTTCAATGCATTTAGTGTTTGGATTTGGGCACTGCAGCGGCGTGGTGGCAGCTCTGTAACCAAGGCGAGCTGATGAGATCTGGAAAGTGGAACGAGCGGAGAGATAAAATGAATGTTATCTCTTCTCTCTGGCCAAGGAAAACATGGTGCAGGGAGGAGAGCGCCACAGATGTGTTGGCAGAAGGACCTGGTGGTCTCTTGCCCACCACCACAGGGCTGTCACCAGCACTGGATCACATCAGCTGCGGCTTTTTCTGTCCCCCCAAGGACAGAGAATCCGCTGTTTTCCACCTCGAACGCCCCAAAGTGTCACTGGAAAGCCCAGGACAAAGTCTGGCTCTGCCCTCTTACAGCGGTCCTTCGGGTATCTCCCCCCCAAGCCAGGCTAGCATCACCTGGGACGCCACTGCCAGCCCCAAACCCTCTGGCTGCCCTGGCTGGACCCCCCCCCAGTATCAAAACATCCTCAAACTGGTGCCCGCTCTGCTGGGACCGCCTCCCCAGCAGCACGCCAAGGGTGCAGCAGCCTCCCTGCTGCAGCCAGCCCAGGCTCCAAGCATCCCCCGGCCGATGCCCTTTGGCATCCTCAGGCAGAGGCATTTCAGCCACCCTGACTCCACTCCCTGAGCAAATCCCAGCTGTCGGTGGCCATGCCCCACGGTGCCTGCTGCAGGTTGGTGTGTTGGGTCTCCACCGTGGAGATCTCCCAGGAAGTAAGCCATTCCTAGGGGAAAAAACCAAAACCAACCTCAAACCAAGACGAACTGCAAGGAATCTGCAGCTTTAACAAAAACTGTCTCAGTTTTACCAAAAGTTTAGCCGTTTGCTGGTGAGTTTGGCAACCAGGGAGGAGCTGGGCTTTGCAGGGATCCCTCAGGGCTGCGGGGCTGGCTGGTTTCCCAGCCCAGTGCGGGTGAAGGCAGCAGCTTGATGTGACGGAGGGGCCAAAAATAGAAACGTTACCACGAATGGAGAGGAATAATACTTTTCCTGAAGCCGTGTAATAGCCTTGAGGCTGCTAACGTGGTGATAAGCAGTTGTTTGCCTGTGCTCTGGAGCAGGCGTGTTTTATCTCTTCCTTGTTCCAGCCCTGGAGAAAAAGCCCGGTGATTTTGCTGCCGTGGGACCACCAGGTCTGTATTTTACTATTTCTCTATTCCAGCAGCGCCTGGAGACCTGACTTGAATTACATGGCATGACACGGCTGACAGCCCAGCCGGGCTCTTAGATTAAAAGCCAGAAGCAGAAGGTGCTGGAGAGCTTTTGGGGGGGTGAGCTGAGCAGATTCGATGCCTTAATTAGTGATATTTTCTGGATTTGGGGAGTCATGGGTGCAGATGCCCGGCCGGGCTGCTCCCCTGGAGCCACATGGAGGGGCGAGCGCAGCCGTTCCTGGTGCCGGGAGGAGGGAATGTTTGCAGCCGCTTGTGCAAACAAGAGGCCTCAAGGAGGAAAGAAACACCGTGAGCCAGGCTGGGGGAAATCCCAACCTCCTTGTGCAAAACCCAGGGCTCGAGGAAAGGATTACATCCCAGGTAAAACTGGGATTTCTTCCTCCCTCTCCTGTCCTGCCCCAGAAGTTGTGCTTTCAGGGGAGGTGATGCCACTGTCCCGTGCAGGAGCACGGTGATGCCAGGCAGCTTTAGTGGCGCGGAGTTTGGTGGGTAGGAGAAAACCTTACTGATATCCTCCAGAAAAGACTTACTTTAAATATTGAGCTAATTTTAGCTATTTTACTAGCAAGCAGCTCCGGGTGATGATGCCTATAACAGTTTAGTGGCGGGTTGCCTCTCGCAGCACCAATGCTGTGCGGGGTTAGATGAGTTTTTCCCTTTATAAAACCCTGCAAGCGCCCTCCCTTGCCTTGCATCTGCCCTGAAGCGTGGCTGATAAAACCAAAGACTTCTCCCAGCTTCAGCCCATCTCCGGGAAGAGGCTGATACTAAACTTGAAAAAAATTACACTGTGCATTCGAGTGAGGATACTCGAATGCGTTTTCTTTTCCTAATGACAGAGGCAGTGGGAATTGCAGCACCATTAATTTCTCCTTTTGCCTCCTGCGAGTTGTCAGCGGCTCTCCCCCTCGCCTAGTAACTACTGCATCCGATGGGTCGGATGCTCTGCTGCAGCCCCAATACCTTTTGTATGAGCTCGGTACTGGAAAATAACCGGAGCAGCCCGGGAAATGCTGCGGGTGAAGCCGGGAGCCGTGGGAGGCAGCAGGGATGCAGGGTTTGCAGCGAGCTGCGGAGGAGCCAGCCCGGCCCTGGCATCCAGGGCTGCTGCTTCCTGCGGTGTTTCCTTCTGCTTTGTGCCTTTTGAACCTTTTGGGGTTTCTCGCTGTTGGTGGAGGCTGGGGAGACGGCGCGACTGCCGGGCTTTAAAGCGTTTCCAGCCTGGAGGAAGATCAGCTGTGCTGCCGGCTCTCGGAATGGGAAACTGCTGCTTGGAGGACAATAAAGGTTATTAAATGTCAGGGAGAAATAAAGCTGCCTTTTTTTCCTTTTTCCTTTTTTTTTTTCCCCCCGCTGGCTGCACTGGTTTGCAGGCACTTCACGCTGCAGTCGCAGCAGTAGAAGATGGGGACTGGGGCACCAGAGCAGCTGCCTTGGGGTGTCCCATTGGCTCTGGATTTGGGATGGGGGGTTACTCTTTGAGCATTTGGGGGTCCTGGCTATGGGTCAGGGACCTGCAGACCCAGCTTTATGCAAGGGCAGTATTAAATGGGTGTATTCCCCTGGCGGGCACAGCCTCACAGGGTCTTGTGTGGGTTTGGGCTCCCACTCGGGGCTGTGGGATACATCCAGCTGCCTCCAACGCCGGCTGCTAACGTGGCTCCCACCCTTTGCCAAGTGCCGGAGCGTGGGTGACGGTGCGGGAGGCGGTGACACCGGCTTCGCTGGCCTCCGCCACACCTCCCAGCCCTGTGCCCTCATGGCTCCGGCAGTGTGAGCACCAACAGGTCTTTCCAGTCCTGTCCAGGCGCTGCCCAGGGCCACGTTTCGGCACACGGTCCCTTCCGGAGCTCCCATCGCGGCTCTCGGGGCACGTCGGCAGCGGGGCGGCACCCGGGGAGAGGGAAAAGCACCGGTGCGTCACTGGCTTGCCTTGTTTATCTTTTATTTTGACAGTAGTAGCTTTAATTAACTCCCGTACGCTGGTAAATGCTTGCAGGCTGTGCCTGCCCCGGGACCGAGCTCACCGGGGCACGCAGGGTATCGCCTTTTGCCAGACGCCTCTCGCCCGCTGGAAGGAGCAACCCCAGGGAGTCAGCGCCCACGGGTTGAAGGTAAAAAGCAAATTGGTGCTGCGGGGCTCCCCGGGGAGCGTGCTGGGGCTGGAGCAGCCCCTCGGGGCTCCCAGAGGGTGGGCATCTGCCTGATCCCACCTGGCAAAGCCGCTGGAGTCTGCCAGGAGAAAATATTGGGTGCTGGTCGGCACCCCGCGTGGCGAGAAGAAGGTGTGGGATGGCAAAAGTTGGCAAATTTGATGCGGTTTGGAAATGGGGCGTTTTTTCGGACAGTGAGCAGGATGAGCCCTAGGATCTGTGGCCAATGATCAAAGTGCAGCTCCCGTGAGATCCCAAATCACGGCATCTCCCCTGCTCCCCCTCGGAGGCTCATCCGAGGCACCGCTTCAATGCTTTCCCCTGTATTTTTACCTTTGCCACGCCACTGCCTAGCTCTCTATTTCAACAGATGGCTGGAGTGACAATTACTGCCTCAGAAGATGATATTTATAAATTCCTTGTTGGGCTGTTATCTGGCATGTGATAGGGCTT
This sequence comes from Ibycter americanus, assembly GCA_035590275.1. Classification (NCBI taxonomy): domain Eukaryota; kingdom Metazoa; phylum Chordata; class Aves; order Falconiformes; family Falconidae; genus Ibycter; species Ibycter americanus. Next base: position 20,585,896 of record JAVJGI010000036.1, on the reverse strand, counting down.
TACACAAACAGAGAGCCGAGAGTCTCTGCTGGCTGTTGGAACTGGAAAGGAAATTATATTGCACAGAGTGCCTCAGGAGAGCGTGACAGGTTTTGCTGGGGAAGCAGCTTTGGTGGGTGCATGTAAAATGAGTTTGGTTTGCATAGATTTGGTGCGTGTTAAGAAATAGTCACCTGGGGGTGACTAGCACTGGTCAGCTGGCATCCCATCCCATCCCATCCCATCCCATCCCATCCCATCCCATCCCATCCTAAGGAGCATGCCACACTGCGGGGAGCTGCAGGGCTGTGAGGCAAAGCTGCCTTTCATGGCTCCTGGAATTAATTTAATTGTTTTTCTCCTCTTCTTGGTTATCATGCTCATGAATTTGGAAGCTCTTAATGCAAAACAATTAGGATGGAGTTCCCTGGGGATGGAGTGATTTCCTGTCTGGAAATGCTCCCTGTCCCTGCCCGCTTGCTGCTGGGCACCGTGTGCTGCTGACTGGGGAGGCTGATGGTGATGCCTGATGCTCCGGGCTGCACGGTGAGGATTGTGCTGGTGATGTTAAAGTTAAATCAGTTGATCTTTGGGGAGGATGACCAGGAGAGCAGGGAGGTGTGCGGGGAGGTTACACCTAAGCGGGTTGCTCCAGAGAGGATGGGTGAGGTGGCCTGCTCAGGGATCCACATCTTTGTCATGATTTGGAAATAAAAGCAGGAAAACAACATTTGGTCCTCTGCCAGCATGTTGTGCTCTCAGCATCCGCTTTGCTGGGCTTGAGTCATCTGCACCATCTTGCTGGTGACCTTCCCTTTTGTGCTGCGGCTGCCAGCACCTCCCGAGCATCCACTGCCACATCTTGAGCTGCTCATGTCCGAACGCCCCGGGGACCGCGGGGCTGCCACGGGCTCCTCTCCTCTGTGCGTGGGATGGCGATGGTGGACCACGCTCTGCCTGGGTAAGAAGGCACGGCTGGAGGTGATACTTAACTGTGGCTTGTCACCCTTTCTAGCAACTGAGCCAGGAAAAGGAGAGGGGGTGTAAAACTTGAGAGCTGCGCTGGGCAGGCGCTGCAGGTGTCAGCCAGCAGCATGTTTTGGGGAGGCTGGTGGAGGCACTGCAGGGTTTTGCCCGGCGTCAGGCTGTCCACATCACCTTTCCCTGGGAAACCCGGCAGTTTGCACAAGCTGGGGTGTATCCTGCTACGCCGAGGTCCCTTCTGCTGCTTTGGGAGCCACCCCACGATGCTGGCAAGGTCCCCGCTGCCACCCAGCCCTGTGACACCATGATAGCAGAAAGCTGAGCTGTCGCTCGCCGGTGCAACCTTTGCACTCCCAGCAGTCCCGCGTTCGCTCCTCGCCCATCCCAGCTGCCTCGCATGGGCAGGAGGGATCAAACCCCCAGCGTTTCTCCCAGCTCCAGCACTCCCTGGGTGGTTTGCCATGCTCCCGTGGGCTGGTTTCCCGGGAAGGGAGAGGGCAAAGAGCAGTGCTTGGGGGAGTTATTTGAGTTGCAGGTGCAGCAGGAGTTCTTCCCCAGGGCTGTCTCGCCATGCAGCAGCGATGATGCGCAAGCAACGCCTGCGCGGGCCCAGCTATTCCTGGATTAAGTGTTCCATGGAGCCAAATGCGATTCGGGCGTGTTTGCAGGGAAAACACAGGGAGAGGAGCCCAGCTCCTCTTGCTCGAGCTCGTGTCAGCCTGGCCATCTGCGTCTCCCTGGGAAGGCATTATAAATAGGTTCGGCTGCTTTCCTTTTCCCTGGCATAACTTTTCGGCGCTGTGCAGATTACAGGGAGGCTGAGGGTAATTATAACACCTTCGTCCTAACTTGCTGACGCTTGCCTCCCTTGCTGAGCTCTTCTAACGCACGTGCTGTGGCAGATGTTTGCTAACCGAGAGGACCTCGGGGAGACACGGGGAGGCTTTTTCCTCCCTAAACAAGTTAGCATCAAGGAGGCGTGTGTCTTTGACAGCCCGTAGCAAGCTCCGCTTTGCTCGCAGAGAGGTAAGCGGCAGCTGGCGGTGCAGTGGCATCCCCCAATGTGGGACCTAGCCATGGGGTGACCCCTGGGAGGGCAGAGCATCACCTGAACCGAGCTGTGGCAGGGAGCGTGTGCTCTGGCATCTTCTGCTCTGCATGGATAAGGCACCAAATTGCTGTGTTTTCGGGCTTGTTTTGTAACCTGGATCCCAGCTGTGATTTACTGGGGCAAGCTGGAGGTCAGCGCCAGGCTGATCCCCTCCAGCTCTTCTGCTGTGTCCGGCTAAGGTGGACAAAACCCTGTGTTTCAAACCACATAAACAGCCGGCAAAGGGAAGGTGCTCGGCAGCGCCTGGCTGTGTGCACCTGTGCAGTCGGCACAGAGGAGGTTTCCCATGCCTGGGTGGTGTGCTGCCATGTGATGTGCCAGTGGGGTGTGAAGCTGGGACTGCAGGTGGATCCCTGTCCTTAGATACTTCCCTAAGTGAGGAGAAGGAAGCTCTGGTGACCTCTGCATCAGAGATTCAACCAGGAATAAGGAAACGAGAGGATTTTCCCAACCGTTGTGCAAATAGGGGTGTTCGGTACGGGAGGGTCCAACTTAATGCCATAAACCAGATTGGATTAGGGAGGATTTGCAGAGGGCCAGTCTGGAAGAGCGGCTTATTTAGGTTTTTAGCAGCTGTGTCACAACCATACGTGGTGTTGCAACACGCTGTTGTGTTGTATGCTCGCACTGGGGTGTTGGGTCTGAGGGCTCAGCGAGCAGCCGGGAGCTCCTGAGCTGGGCACAGGGGACGTGCTGTGGGGTGGCCACGGAAAGGTGGCCTGGGCTGTGAGAGGGCACAGGAGGACACGGCTAGATAAACACCAGGAACCTGACATCTTCCTTGTCTTGTGAGTCTGCACCAAATCCTTTAGCCCATGAGGTCGTGGAGGGTGAGTATCCTTAGGGGCTTAGATGGTTTCATAGTGTTGTGGGTCTTTTTAATGCAAATTAATTTATCGTTATGCAAGTGACTCTGTGGTGCTGAAGGGTCTTGCCACCCCTGTCCCACTCCATGTGCTCTTGCTGTGCCCTGGGTGTGCTCACACCAGGGGCTCAGCCTGGCCCCGTGGTGTTTGCATGCGGGACTTGGGCTTTGCGGCTTTTATCAGAGCTTTTTTCTTGGTTTTCCCTGCTCTTTCTCTGCCCCCATTCTTTACAGCGGGATTTTGCATCACATCCTTCTGACTTCGAAACCCTGTCTCCTTTCCGGGGCTGCCGGCACCTTCCCCTGTGCCTTGTGCCCAGCCCCGTTCTCCTGGGCTGCTTTTTGCTCAAGGGCGTGAATCAAAATATTGCCTAATACTTTAGTAACTTCCACAAGAGAGATGCTTCCCCTTGTAGCTGCCAAGTAGGTGGGGATGTCACCTTCTGCTCAGCGCCGGTTCGTCCTCTCTGCCTCCCTCCTGGTGCTGGAGAACCAGCCCCAGCAGATGTGAGCTTGGCTGGCTCGTGGCGCCCGCCTACTGCTGGAGTCGTGCCGTGTTGTGATCGGGGAAGGAAAATAGGCCACTTATCGTGTGCGACAGACACAGCCACCCCCAGAGCCTTTGTCTGCAAAAAGGGGAATGGAGTGATGAATATCCGCGTCAGTCTGGGGGCAGAGGCAGCTCTCCGTGTGCCAGCGCTGCAGCTGGCGCCCCAGCGCCGGTGGGTCTGTGGGTGCCCACGGGCTCCCTGCAAACCCACCCAGGAGGGAGGTGGGTGCCGGAGGATGGCTGCAGCTGCGAGCGTGAGGAGATGGTCTTCAGCTGGGGATGGAGCTGGGGAGAGGGGTCACTGTCCCAGGAGGGTGTTTTTGGGGGGCACCACCATGGAGAGGTACCCACAAACTGCTTGGAAAGTCTCAAACTTCTCATATGGGTGCAGGTGGGGTAGTAACCCAGCCTGAACCTTGGTGGAGATGGGCTGCCCTGGTGCGTGGCTGCTTCCAGCCGAGGCGGTGTGCCACAGCACAGTCACAGGGCAGATGCTCTCCTGGCACACTCAGCAAACAGCCCGGGGCCTCTCCTTTAAGGAGAATCATTAAGGTTAAGCTGAATCATTCCTGGGGAGGGCTGTGAGTTACCGAAGCAGGTGGAGCAGGCACAAAACTGCCTGTCTCCCATCCCGGTGCCGGAGTCCAGCTTTGGTTTTGTGCCAGGAGCATCGTCAGGGTTCCAGCCTCCCCTGCTCCAGTGCAAAGCTCAGGTCCACAGCAGAAGCAACAGATAAAAAACATGACCTGCAAATCGTGCCTTAAAGATCAGGCATCCACATGAAAACCCAACCAGCAAGAGCTGGCGAGGGGAAGGCAGTAAAACCCTCACCATAGTGTTATATAAAAATTGGGGATCTGGGATGTGTTTTTACATGTCACTTGCAATTTCTGAAGTCTGACTTAATTATAATAATCACCCTCAGCAGACAGTCAATTAGTAATGCTCTTGGATTTCTGCTGAGCTCAAACTTTGTGTCACAAATGCGTTGTTTCCTCTGTGGGCTGTTGCTAATGTGTGCGGGGGGCCGGCAGCATCCCCTCCATGCGGGGGTGGATGGGTTGTGGAGCAGTTTTGCACTAATTGGCACCATCTGAGCCCTCCCTATAAGGATGCTCCATGGCAGGAGTGACTCACCCATCTCTCTCACTCCTGCATGGCTCAAAAGGACTGAAAAGCCATGCAGAAGCTTTTACTCTCTTCCAAGGGTGCCCTTGTGCAGCAGCACCTGGGTTTGGCTGGGCTTTGCTGGGGATGCTGCAGTCCCCTTGGCACTGGTCCCAGCAATATTTCCCTGGGTTTATACAATTTGCTGTTCATAGGCCATTGCCCCATGGTATCTCCTGGGGAGGGAAGATGCTGCTGTTACAGCCAAGCCTGATTTTAGCTCCCTGTGGGTAGCAGAGCAGGACTGGCTGTTGTCCTCTGGGGTCTGCTGGGTCTGTGATTGCCATCTCCCTGCCCGTGGGGGATGCTCTGTTAGAGGAGCACAAAAAGGGGCTCTGCTCTGGGCTGGTGTGATGCTGGAGCAGGGAAGATAAGCAGGACGGGGGGTGCTGTGCTGACATGGGGGATTTCCAGCCTCCCCTTGCTGTCCCAGGGTGTGTGCCACTGCCTGGGCAGTGCTGCGGAGCTGCGGGGGGCTGTTGCTTCCCCCAGAGCACCTCCTTCAGAGATAGCTCGGGGGGTTAAGGTGGGCAGTGGCTGGCCGAGTGGCAGGGTCCTTTTGGGAGGGCTGAGATGCCCTGGCAGAGGCTGGTAAGGGTGGAGTTGGAGGAGTTAGTGGCTTCCTCTACCTGGTTGTTTGCTTCTCTTTGTATCAGAGATTCCCCGTTGTTGCGAGCACCCCAAAACTGTCACCCAGGCATGTAACACCCTCCTTAGGATATCCTTCCCAGGGGTCTCTCCCTCTCTCCCATCTCTTGCCACAAACCCCCAGAGCTTTTTCTCCAACAGTGCCAGGGGAGAAGCCGGACTCCAGCAGCGCTGCCCTCCGAGCCAGCGATAATTCCCCGGAGTGCTGCCCTCATCCCACTATACACTGCACCAGCTGCTCTCACACATTTTCTCTTCCCCACTGGGGCTTTTCTGCTTCTGATCTAAATTGTGGGGTTTTTTTTTCCCCCCAGAGTGGCTCACCTGGGAAGGAGCAGAGCAGGTAACCCGCAGTCCTCAGGGGTCTGAGTGATGGGGAAGCTTAAAAACCGGCTAAAGGTGTTGGAAAGGGCTGGAGAGCTCCCCTTTGATGGGGACCTCACCTAATTTTGCTTAATATTTTGGAAGCCTGTGTGTGCAGGGGCTTGGACAGGCTATTTTGGTGGGGGAGGGGGTGATGAGCTTGGCGTGAGAATCCCACCGCAAGGCAAGTGCACTAGCCCTGTGCCGCAGGAAAGGGGCCGGCATGGCTCTCGGGAGACGTCCGTGCTCGGCCGGCCGTGAAAACCGTGGCGAAATTACACAATGAGCTTTTTCCTTCCCCTTCCTCCGAGCCGGCGCTGCAGCCAGCCGGGCTCTGCGCGCAGCCGTGCGTGCCTGCGTGGGCACCCGCGATGCGCCTGAGCTCCGGAGGGAGGGATCGCATCGTCCCCGCGTCACCTGCATCGGCTGCTCCCCGGTGTGCCGGCCACGCCGGAGCCAGCCTCGCCGGATGCCGCTGACCCACTGGCGAGCGAAGGTGCGCCGAGGCTCCTGGGTGCAGGTAAAAGCAAGGGGAGGGAGGGCAGTGACCGAGGGGCACCAGCTCTGCTGTGACCCCGCGGGAGGACAGGCCTCGGCACGGCAGCGTGGTCCCCCCACTGAGGTTTAATCCATCCTTTTTCCCCATCTCACGCTGGGAGATGATAACGCTTTCTCGTGGCCCAGCAGCCACCGAGGTAGCACTGACTTCTCTTTAAACTCAGCTCATGGGTGGGATGAATCCATCCTCCCGGGGTAGGATGGAGGGTCCCCAGGAGCCCCACAGGTCCCCAGGCTCCATCAGCAAAAGGCTTCAGCCGCGCTGCCGTGCCAGCTGCATCTTTAACTATGATCCCAGCAGCGGGAGGCTGGAGGCAGCATCTCCCGTGGGAGGGGGAGAGTGTGTTTGGGGCAGGGGAAACCCTCTCGTGCCTTTTGGGGAGCCCATTTCCAAAATACAGCCTGGCCCCCACGATCCCTCGGTGAAATTTTGCCGGGTGAAAATGGACATTGCAAAATAAATAGCTTCGTTTCGGGGCTCCCTGGGGATGTGTGTGCATGGTGGGGGGTGTGTGGAAGCTGTGCTGATGGCAAGTGTTAAAGGAGAAGCTGCTGCTCGGCACAAAAGCCGTTCTTACGCAGCACAGGTCTATTCAAGAGACATTTAATTCTCTTCTAAAGTCCAGGCGAATGGGGAGCTGCCATCTGGTGTCTGATGGCAGCAGGAAGAAAGGGCTCTTTGCAAAGCGGGGCAAGTTGGGAGCTTACTGGGCTTCAGATTGTCTTGAAACAGCTCCGTTATTGAGGCTGAGCGAGCTGGTTTGGTAAAGTGACCCGTGTGGGTTAATGCTGGCTTTGGAAAGGGGAAGGGTCCTGCCTGCAGCTGCCTGACCCACCCGGCAGCAGAACCCCTGCAGAGGGATGCTGGGGCCAGGAAAAGACCCGCAGCTGGGGAAAAGACCCAGGGGACCAACGGTGTTCACATCACCTGCCAAAAATCCTCCCCTGCATGGGGGGCTGCCGGGGGCTGGGACCCCCAGCCGCAGGCTCTCACCCCACTTTCCAGCTCTCCCTGTCCCGGCGCACAGCTGGGTGCTGATTCTGCCATGCACCGAGTGCGCGCGGCCTCGGCCCTGCCTGTGCCAGCACAGCTGAGCGCAGGTCTCGGCTCACAGCCTCCCTGGTATTCAGGGAATTATTTTTATGAAGTTGCAGAGGTTGTAACTTCTCCGCCTGCGAGGAGCGCCTGCAGCCGGGGTAGCACGGCTGTGCCTTGGCAAGGACACAGCTTAAACCCTGATAAAACGGGGAGCGTGCCCTCGCTGCCAGCGCAGGGAGCAGAGCGGATCTGCGGCAGGGGCAAGCAAACTCAGCGTGGGGAGTTTCAGCTTCCCGAAGTCCCAGGGCTTGTTTGAGCAAGGAGGTTTGTGCGTTTAAATGTTCGCCGGGCGCTTTGGGAGGAAGGGTAGGTGCGGTACCTCTATCTTCAGGATGGTTTGAGGGATCTGGCACTTGACGGGTCTGCGTCCCACAGCCATGACCCCGCTGCTGGGGTGTTCACGCTGAGGGAACAAGACTGACCAGTTCCCCCGGAGGAAACAGGCTGTTCCCTTACGGCACAGGGAGTTTTCCTTGGCAGAAACACAGCTTTGCCCATGGTGCCTTTGCAGAGCCCTGCCGGGCTGGCTCGGCGCCTGCCGCAGCACTGCTCACTGGTGTAGAGGTGTTTTGCCAGGATGGATCCGTGGGTGCAATGGAGGTGGGTGGCTGCGTGGTTTCCCTGCGGAATGCTGGTGCCAGGAGCTGCTGCAGTGGCCGCAGTGCAAGCAGCATGCACGTGTGGGACCCCACGGTCTGGCTGCCCAGGGGCTTGCAGCGGTCTGGATGCACTCATGGATGTGCTGTGCACGAGTAGGATGAGACAGGCATGGATTGCCATGGTGGGCTGCAGTGTGGAAAAGTGCCAGCCCTGAGAAATGGCACTTTGCCCTGTCCTTCCAGCAGCAACAACTCCCCTTGTGCCCCCTGCATCGGGGCTGCGTCCCCTCCGGGGCAGCAGGACATTTGGTGGGAGGAGGTGGCAATACACCATCCCCCTTCCTGCAGGTTGGGAAGGGCATGTCCCCTGACATGGCTGGGAAATGGAAATGTGGGATGTATTTAAAGCACCTCTGCTGCAGAGCAAGACCGAGCCCTGTCGTGGCCAGGACAAGATGCTGCCCGTGCTCTGCGACAGCATCTCTCCTGCCCCCACACAGCTCCTCCAGCTCTGCGCTGCAGTGGGGACGAACTCAGCCCTTGGCATGGCATGGATGCGCTGCTGGAGATCTCACTGGAACTCGTGGCTGTGTCAGTGCTGTCCCCTCTGGGCTGCCAAGCCAAGTCCTGCAAGTATATTGTGTCTTTTTCCTGGAGCAGCATCTCTAGTGGGGGATGCAAATGTGCTGAACATCCCCAGGGGCTTTCAGAGCCCTTGCACTACGTGTCTGGGTGCCATCCCAGCACCCAGGGAGCAGAGGGACTGAAGGGATGTACTCTTGTAACTACAAGAAGACAGCCAGAGGTTTCTTTGTTTTAATTGCCCCTGATGGCTCCAGGCTGGAACTCCATCTCCATGTAGGACACAGATGTGAGAGTGGGTTCGAGCACTGTCATGATGCAGGATGCCACCCACGGCCTGAGCTGATAACAAGGATTAGCTGAGTTTGTCATCCAGCTCTGGGGACGGGGTGGGCAAGTGCTCGGTGGGGGTCAAGCGCTGCAGCTGGGGAGCGAGCAGAGCTGGGCCACAGAATCCTGCTGCCCGCTGGGATTTCCATCACAGCAAAGTGGAATTGGATCCCGTTTCCCAGGCGTGAATTGCTGAGGTCCTGCAGCATTCCCAGCCCAGCCCACCTGTAAAAAGTCCTGGGGGGAAACTCTATGCAGGGTTTAGGGATGATGGGAGAAAGCATCTCATCCTGAAATCCCTGGAAAACACTGGCTTGCCTGACAGGATGCACTAGGACACCCTGTGGCATGAGGACGCACACTGCTGGCACAGGGCAAGCACTGCTGCTGTGGGGGTCTTGGTGGGACGATGGGGTCTGCGGTGCTGCTGGGAGGGACTATTTTGGGTCTACCATGTCACCTTGGCCAGGCCACCCATCCTGCAGGGTAGTAACAGTCCCTGGCGTGGAGCCAAGGCTCTTGCTCAGGGGAGAGCATCACACCCTTGGTGCATTTCTTGCACCAGCACTGGCAGCTGCACAGGAGCACAGAGGGTCCCCGAGGGCTGCGCTCAAAGCTGGGCTGTGTCGTGTCCTTTATCATTGCTGGTCTCTGGTCTCAGTCCTGTGGGTGCCAGTTCAGTGTCACTTGGAGAGGCTTTGGGAGTGATTTTTTTTGCCCCTGTGTGTCACTTCCCCAGGCTTTGCGAGGAGAAGGAATTCAACTGCAAACCTAGATGGCGTGGTCCTGTCCCCTGGAAAGGATGCGCTGGGACCGGGGTGGGAGGAGGATGGCAAAGCTGCGACATTTCTCTGAAACAGAGCAGAAAAGAGGTCCTCCCTCATCCCCAGCTCCGTTGCTTTGCATCCCAGCTCCTTTCTCCTCTGTTCTTCTCCCAGCACCGGGTTTAAACACCCTGTGGGTCCCTTCTGGGCTTGCACATTCCTGTCTCAGGGCAGAGCCACTCAACCTCTCCCGTTCCTCCCTGCCAAATTCTTCAGGGCATTGACCCGCCAGCAGCCCTGGGGCTTGACCTGCACAAACCAACTTGGTTTTGTTCATCTCCAGGTGCCAGCAGCATCGTTACCCTGAGTACCCAGGCACAGTCCCATGCCACCCACAGTTCTCTCAGTGCCCACATGCTGGGGGGTCAGCAGGTTTTGCCCCCTCCTTAGGTAGCTGAGACATCGCAGGGGCTGATGCAGGTGGAGGAAGCAGCAGAACTGGGCTTATTGGTTATGATGGGCCAGAAATGCTGGTTTCAAAGGCAGGTCATGGAGGAAAGCTGCTTGCACATGTACGTGCAGCTACAGGTGCATCATTCAGACCTACCCCAGCATTTCTCTTTAGTACGAAACAGGCCTTTTCCAAAGTTTCAAGGCACCATGAGTTTCCTGTGACATTTCCATGCATGGCTCCAGCCACCTCTTTCTTCATTAATGATATTCCTTGGCTAGTGCCTCTGGTGGGAAGATGCCATGCCAGCTGCCTGTGGGAAACACAGATGTGCTGGAAGATGCTTGCTTGCAAGAAAGCCTGCAGTCAGCTACGTGCTGCCTCGTCTGTTGGGTTGAGCTTCATGGTTAAAGTCAGCCCAGGAACTGCAGGACCCAAAATATTCTGAAGCTCATGATGGTGCTGAAGCTCGTGATGTTGTAGTAAGGCTCCAGAGCAGCCAAAAAGCCCCTTTTTATCCCAGAGCCCTTGTTTGCTCTCAAAATTGACTGAGCAGCAGCAAGGCAGGAGCGGGATCCCCTGGGCTGTGCCTGGGCGGTGGTGGGACGTGCGGCTGTGCTGATCTCCAGGTGTGGATGGAGCTGAGTGCTCAGGCTGGGGGAGCTGGGGCTCCTCGCTTGTATGTTGGCTGTTCCTTTCCTGGATTTGTTCCACTGGAGCGATGATGGGGCTGTGGAGTGGGTATGGGGCTGAGTTTGAGGCTTGTTTTGTTTTTTGAAGCTCTTCTGGGCTCTGTGCTGAGAACTCAACAGCCTTGAGGCTGTGTAGATGCCTGGAAAGCCTGGGCACCCGCAGCATCTGCCAGCACCTTGAAACACCTTCTGTGGCCTTTGTTCAAGGGCAGGGCTTTATCGTGGGCTGGCCAGTGAGTGTCTAAACCCTTTCTGGCCCTTTGCGAGCAAAAACCACTTACTCATGCTGCCTGCAGCTCTGGCCAGGTCTCTGCTGAGCTTGCAATGCTCCTTATACCCACTGTCAGTCCTGGGGTCTCGCTCAGCCTGCACCTCAAGCCCTCTCTGGTGCCGTGGGATGTGCGTACATGGAGAGGGCACAAGAGATGCCAGGAAAACACAGGTCACTGTGGTTTAGAGCAGTTGTTTGGGAAGCGGTGTGTGCTGAGAGCTGTGTGCGAGCTCCTGCAAACTGCTGCGTGCAGGGCAGCCCTGACCTGCTGCCCGGAGGGGACGGGGTGGGCAGAGGCTGGTCGGGCAGCGATGCCATCTGCTTGCTGCCTGCTGTGCACATCTGGCAGAGAGCTCGGGGATGCCTCTCTGTCCCTCCTGGGCACAGGCATGGCCTGAAGCAGAGCCAGGGGCCACCATTCCCCCAGCACAGTCCTGTGATGTCTGGAGAAATACGTTGTCCTGGATGTGGCTGTCTCATCCCTGTGCCGCTGGTGTGCTGGCGCTGGGTTTCTGGGGCAGGACAGACCTGCCCAGAGCTAGAGCTGATGCCAGAGTGATGCATCATTTATATTTGTTTTCTAGAGCTGGAACTCCCTAATCTTGGCTATGTCTTGCTCCTAAGCAGCGTGTTGCTTGGAGCAGCTTCTGCAAAGCTCTCCACTCAGCTGTGCGCAGGGTGGGTGGCAGCCCAAGGGCAGGCTGGGCATGGGAGGGGGCTGATCAGTGGCTCTGGGGTGGGCTGTGCCCCCTCCATTTGCACAGTACCAGTGCAGAAATACTGTCATCTCCCCAAGCCACTTAGTGGGAGCAATTCTGATTGGGATGGATATTTAAAAGGATGACCACCAGGTAGAGGAATTTCTGCAATTTCTTTACAGGCTGCATGTGAGAGGGGGCAGCTGGGACTGCCACACGCCACGGAGTGCCCAGCTCACAGCTCACAGCTCACAGCTTACCCACACGAAATCTTTCGCACGGGACTATGTTCGGTGTCACATCCATGTAGCGCCTGTTATTTGGGCAGGCGGGTTTGTTGTCCCCAACAATTCCCTTCCACTAAGTGTTGAACTGAGAAAATATTCTTAAAAAGCTCTGACAGCTCACTTTGCAGATCTGCCGCCTTCTGCTCCCAGGCATGCTCCCGCACACAGCACACGGGGGAAGAGCAAGGTGCAGCTTAGGGAGGGAGGCAAGTGCTGCCAAGCATGGCTGCATGAAGGTCCATGGTGTGCATCCTGGCCTGCGTTCCCTTAAAATACAGCCTGGGATGCTCAGAAACGAGCTTGCGCTGCCAGAGGCAGCTCTGAGCCCAAACCTGCAGGTGCTGGAGGGGCTGGCAGAGGAGGTCCCCGCTCCATCAGTGCAAAAAGGGACTTTGCAGCTGCCTTGGGTGTGGGAAGGGCCGGGGGCGGATGGATGAAGCACAGCGTGGTCCCCGCAGCTGGCTGGCTCCCTGCAGGCACACCACCAGTCCCTGCGGTGCCTCCCGAGGGCCGATGCTCTTGGCAGATCCCCGGCTGCAGCAGTGTCCTTGCTGCTTTCCCAGCACCCAGGTTTCAGTGCGTGCAGGGGGAGAGCAGGGTTCAGTGCAAGGAAGGAGGGGAAAATGGGGTGCCAGCGGAGGGGGGAGGTGACTGCTCGGTGGTGGGTGCATGAGTTTTTGCCACCCAAGGTGACTTTTCTTTCTGTCCCTGCTGTCTCTCAGCCCTGGGGACCTGTGTGACAGGGGCTATTCCCAGCCAGGGTGATGGGCTGCCTGGTGCTCAGGGAGGGTGCAGCGCTGTGCTTCCCTCTCTGTCCCATGGGTCCCAGCACCCTGCTGGCCCGAGGGGGCCCTGGGGAGGAGAAGGGCACTGCTGGGAGAGCAGCTCCTCCTGCAGCCCACGGGTTATTTTCCAAGCCTCTGAGCTGGGAGATTATGCTCTTCTTGGTGAAACACTTCAGATTTGGCTTCATTTTGAACTTCTTTTCATCTGAGGAACTGGACATTAGTCCTTTCGGCTATGCTAGTCTTTGAGCTGAACGAAATTGTGGGGTTTTTGTTTCTCTGCGGGTGGTTGCCTGTGCCCTGGGATCAGTCCCCTCGAAGGCAGCGGGGCCATGGCAGTGCTGCCATCGTCCTGCCCTGGGCTGGTCACTGCCTTACCTGTGCTGCTGTCCCTGCGTTGGCTCTGTGCCTGGCTGCTGCAGTGGGGCCACTTGTACCGGGCTTGCTTCTCAGAAGCATTGCTGGCCACCTCCTAGGGCAGAAACATGCCACTGAGGACATGAGTGACCCGGTGATCAAGAGACAGCTTCAGGGCAGCCCCTTCGTTGCCCTTTTGCTGCACAGCAGCTGCTGTGGTACTGCCAGGGATGTGTGTGCGTCGGGGCATCACGGTCCATCACCAGCCAGTGCTCCCTGTGCTCAATTAATTAACCTAATCGCAGTCCAGAGCCCTATGTCCACATGCTGTTACAGTTTCTGTTGTTTTCAGCATCCCCTTTCCATTCCCATTTTAAGTCAGTGCTCATTTAAAGCTGGGATGCCTCACCCCAGAGATAGTCCCATTTCCGAATGGGGTCAGGCACGCCCGTGAGCAGAGAGGAGGATGCTTCTCCAGGGCTGCCTTGGAAAATCTCCAGTGTGTTTGCCAGCTGCTGGCTCATGCCAGCCCAGTTTTGCCCATCAGGCTGTGAGATGTCACATCCCAAATGTGACATATGGAGCTTGAGCTCAGATTGTTTCTTTTCTGGGCTAAAGGATGAAACCCCCTTTTGAACAGTGCAGAAAGCACACAAGCACTGCACGGGTTTGCTTATTCACGTGGCTGATAGAGAGAGCAGTCAGCTCTGTCTGCCTAGTGTGTCCCTGTCCTGTCCATCCCTGCTGCTGATGGGCATCCTGGGGACATTGTAGGTGGTGGCCTGTTTGCCCAAGGTCCATGGTGGCAGTTCCCTGCATCTCTGTCCTCACTCTTGTCCTCCCCCTGTCTTTCAGATGTCCTGCGGTAACCTGTCCCCCCACGGAAGGGTCTGCCTGCCTTAGCCAGCCTGTCCTCCCAGGCATCCTGCCAGCGATGGCCTTGGTGCCCCAGTGAAGAGTGAAAGGACGAGGAGCGAGTCCCCCCAACACCACCACATCCCCCAGGAGAGCCATGGAGGCCCCCCTGGATGTGCCTGTAGGGAACCTCATTGACTTCGATGCTGAAACACCCACCTGCATCCCCTCGGAGCCCTCTCCTCCCGCTGCTCCCAGTGGCAACGGGCACCTGGGGGACATGGGGGACATGGCCGGGGAAGAGAGTGATGCCACTGAGTCGGCGGACAGCGAGAATGACATGGGTGACTCTCCCAGACACTGGGGCGGCTACCGCCGCTCCTCCTCCAACGAGTCCTTCTCCTCCAGCCAGAGCACTGAGTCGGCCCGGGACGAGGCGACGGCCGAGCGCCGGGAGTTCATGCGGCACTACGTGGAAAAGATCTTCACCGCGGGGTGAGCAAGCGGGGCCAGCGAGTGCTGCTGAGCCTGCTGCCAGGGGACATCCCACGGGATGGGATCTGGCTGCTTTCCCACTCTGGAAGCATCTGTTTGTGTCCTTCCCCATGCTTGGCTAACGCAGCTTGTTGCTCCCGGCTGTAACATGGCATCAGAGCTAAGGGGGGGATGTGGGCTCTGACTTACACCCCTCTCTTGCGCATATCCCAGCTAATCTTTCACCCCCAGCTTCCCTCTTCTTTCTCTCCTTTCCCATGCAGGGCTCACCGTGCCCGGGGGTCTCGCTGTGCTGGGGGTCTCCAGCTCCTCTCCCTTACTGGGCATCTCTGCTGATGCTCGTGCAAATGCCAGCGGCTCACACGTGCCCCAGGGCCCTGGCACTGCCCCCCTAGCCCTGCATCCCCCCCCAGCTCCCATCGCTGTGGTCTCCGCAATGCTGCGGCTTGGTGTGTCAAGCAGGATTGAGCAAACTGAGTGTGATGAGCAGCAACAGGGGCTGTTTTTGCTCTGGGGCAGAGCGCCTGTCTCTGGAGCTCAGTTTCTGCTCAGGCTGTCCTTGGCTCTTCCCTTCTCCCTCTGCCTTTGATTTCCCCCCGCCAACCAAGGAGGAACAAAAGAGCAGTGTAAGCTGAGGGATGACAAAGTGGATGGTCCCCTTCCCCTCTTGCTCCGCTTCCTCCCAGCATCACAGCACAGGGATGCTGCCGCTGAGAGGAATGACGTGGGCGAGCTGAGCCATGCTGGCTGGATGGGGGATGCTGGCCACATCATCAGCTTTAACGGTGTTTTTTTTCTTTTTCCCCATTTCAGAGAGGATTTGGACCAAGAAGAGAAGGCCAGGTTTGGTGAGCTCTGCAGCAGCGAGAACGGGAAGGGCAGGGAGTGGTTCGCTAGATATGTGAGCGCCCAGGTAAGGGGAGAGATGGGCGAAGGAGCATTGATCCTGCACCAGGGGCTTTGAAGCAGCCTGAGCAGGAAGCTCAGGCCAGGGGAATTTAGAAATACCCCAAAGCAATATTTTTGGAGGGCAGGAACTCAGGGAAAGGGAGGAACTTCAGTACAGGGAGATACAGAAGTGAATAAATGCATCTCAAGGCAGTTACGTGCATGCTTATTGCAATGTGGGAGAGAAGTCACCTCTTTTACCTAAAATTAAATCCCATTGGCACTCAGAAATGTCCTATTCCCTAGAAAAACAATTCAAGAGGCAAACTGCTGGCTCTGAGAGGGAAGCCCGACTGCCTGTGCTCTCTGCCCACCTCCCTGTGGCTGGGGGTCCCGGGGGGGCTGGGGTCACCCTTGCTGCTTGCAGCGGGCAGCTGCTCTGCAGAGCTGTGCTAAACCCTGGGCTTTGTGCCTGCAGCGCTGCAACTCCAAGTGCGTCTCGGAGCAGACCTTCTACCGCCTGATGCAGTCGTTCGCCCTCGTGCTGTTTGAGTAAGTCGGGGTGGGGGGTGGTTCTGGGGCTTCGTTGCAGTTGCCAGAAGCCCCTGAGATCAGAGCCATGGCTCGAGGAGGGGCAGCAACCACGAGGCTGCTGTAGTTGCCGTCGTTGGGTGCCTTCACCGAATCCTCCCTCCACGTCAGGTGTCACCAGATGGATGACTTCAGCCCTGCCAAGAACCTCATGACCATGTGTTTCACCTACTACTACGTGGGTAAGAGGCACCTACACCCTCGGGCTTTGCTTATGCTGGAGACCGGTGGCGGTGTGCCCTGTGTGTGGGAAGGGTGATGGAGGGGTACCCAAGCTTGGCTTATTCCAGCTGACTCCGATACTGAGCGAAAAAGAGCCTCCATGGCCAAGGAGCTGTGCAAACTTGTTGGAGACCCTCACTGGGGTGGCAGCTCATGCTGATGCTCGTTTGTCATTGCTTCTAGCCATTGATGTTTGTATGTGGCAATCCCCAGATGTTCCCTGACCCTGGGGATGTGATGTGAACACCCCAGCCCAGAAGCATCTTGACTTATTGCTGGGTGTGTGGTGGTCACTCCTCCACAGGAGGGGTGGATTTTCTATCCAAAAGGGGGCGGAGGGAGGATAAAGACCTACAGGAATTGGGATGGGATGGGGTCTGAGCCGTTTCCATCTGGCTCCTGGTCTCTGTGGTGCATCTTGTAGCTGGGAGCAAGTTCCCCAGGAACTGGCAGCACCTGGGACCCATGGGGCCAATTGAGCTCCTGACATGTTGCCTGCAGGCAAGACCCACGCGCTGCCCTTGGAGGCCAAGGAGAAGCCCACGGGCAGCATCGACTCATACTTGAAGTCGGCAAACAGCTGGCTGGCGGAGAAGAAGGACATTGCGGAGCGGCTGCTGAAAAACACATCGGCCAAGACCGAGAATGTCAAGGGTTTCTTCGGGGGCCTGGAGACCAAACTGAAGGGTCCTACCACCAAAAAGAGCGAGTGGGTACCACTCCATTGAGTGGGCAGGGGAGGCTGAGGCAGGCACCTGTAACATGACCAAGTCAGAAACCTCCTGGGTGTAGGGCCACCAAGAGCCAGGGGTTATCGTGACCATGGGAAGATGGTCTCTAGCCTGGTCCCATGCTTCACACTTTGGTCACTGGGCATCTCGTGGTCTGAGAGTCCCATGTCCCTTGGGCATGGAGATATGCGGTTCCAGGAGATGGTGCTGTTGCTTTGTGGTCTTCTGCATCATCTCTGTACTAGGTCCGACTGGGATGGACATCATAGTCTCTTAGTCACCTTTC